>CM051032.1:38033615-38633615 GCA_027627225.1 Congeria kusceri | reverse complement strand
GTCTTAAATTCTTGCAATCTGATTTTGAAAAAAACAAAAACAAAACGTCAGTTGTGTTTAAAAAAAAAAAATGTGTCAATTATTCGATGAAACACCAAAGTCAGCAGAAGACCAGTGAAGGGTCCTATTGTGACAGCTTGTTTTTTGCAATAAACATGTGTATCAGAACCAGATCAATGGTCCACTTCTGAAGAATAGGGGCCGTGTTATGTGTAAACTCTCGAGGCGTTGCTAAATTAGGATATCGGTAAATATTCGCGGTGGTCGTAAATTCGCGCAATGGCGGGAGCGCTAATAGCGCAAAAATTAGACCTCCGCGAAAATTAGTGATTCCACAGTATCCTTTGACAAAGAAGCATAAAGAGAGAAATAACGATTTACTACAGTCGGGGCTCGAACCCACAACCTCCGGGACAAAAGTCTGACACTATAAATCTAAAGGGGCTGATATACTAACAATATATAATTTTAACGGTGTGTCAGTTAAACACGTTTTCAAAAATATTTATGCAAAGCATTACCGTAAAATCTCTATGTTTTCGGACACTAAAAAAATTTAAAAATTTTCCTGTTCGAAAATTTGGATACACAACAATATTCCCAAATTACAGGTGTCCGAAAATTTATAGACACTATGACAATATTGCAATTACGTTCGGATTTGTCCGGTGTATAACGTTTTTTGCCAAATATACACGGATAGTATCGATTAATGATTGCTCGTGCTTGTTTAATACCATGCCGTATAGTATTATTAATTTTTAGCGATGTTTGGTATGAATTTGAAATCTTTTCATATGTATGATTTTGTTTTACAGAAAATTACGCCAATACTGCATTTTGGTTGACCAAGTTCAACGATTACCATCTCGTATATTATTTACCTGTAATTAATGCAAAAAAATATGCAAATTATGATTTGGTTGTTCGTTCGTGAACCAAAAATCTTAAAGGAATGTCTTTAACACCTTGAAATATTTGTGCAACTTGTGATAGGGTGCGATAAAACTGGAGCCTGTTTGTCACACTTATTGTGTTGTGTAGGGGCATAGTACCGTAGATACATGAATTGTTAATTGGCACTAATTGGCATACGATATCACAACCGGTATACACAATCGGGTGAACCCATTATTTAAGGCACATGGCTCTTTACCCAATAACGCTTATGTAACGGTCCACCGCCTCCACTCATTCATCTGCCAGGTTTTATGATCTTCGTCCGGTTGTAAAAACACATGTGCGATGTGTCACCGGATTAACGCAAACAGGTTAGAATTCTGCTAAAATACCACTGTCATATAAAATGTCCGAAAATTTAGATTCTTTAATTGTGGGTTAAAATCAGGATGTCCGAAAATATATAGTGACAAAAAATAATTATTTTGGCTAAAAAAGAGGGTGTCCGAAAATGTATAGTGTCCGAAAACATAGAGCTTTTACGGTACATACACGTTTATAATTTTTACAGTTTCATTTGCTGTTTAATCATAAGCTACACATTAATTTGAGTATATTTCTGCATCAGAAGTGTTATCTCGCTAATTTGTAAATTGTGTAGTTTTCTTTTTTGGAATCGGTGACCAAAAGTTTGGAAATTGTCATTTTTCCAATCTGCAAATAAATTATCTTATAAGCTATGAAAATGGTGCATTTTTTAAGCCACAAAAATAACACATTTTTTGTCCTTTAATACAATTTTCCCATATCATACTGCCACCAATATGTCAGCCCGTCTTATTCATAGACATATGAAGGTGACTTTTACGCTCATTTCAATAATGACTCTGTGGCCAGCAATTCTCAAATGGTCATTTGAATTAACTGTCAGCCACAATGACTGTTCTTGACAACTCTATCCATCATTTTACTTTTTATGTCACTAGTTTTCATTGCCAGCTATTGGGTCACCCTGCTTTTGTGCTTAATGTTTTTTTCCTGAATGCCTGCGGATCAATAAAATTGTAATTAAATGAATACTGAAATATGCTTGTTTTTGATGTGGTCATATACTAAAATGTTATATTATTATTTCATAGCAAGTAAGATGGCCTTTCAATAACATCAGACAAAAACAACAGCAAAAGCATACAATTATAACAACAACATCAACTGCTGCTGCTACTGCTACTACTACTGTTGCTACTGCTACTACTACTGTTGCTACTGCTACTACTACTGTTGCTACTGCTACTACTACTTTTGCTACTGCTACTGCTGCTACTACTGTTGCTACTGCTACTACTACTGTTGCTACTGCTACTGCTGCTACTACTGTTGCTACTCTACTGCTACTACTACTACTACTGTTGCTACTGCTACTACTACTACTACTGTTGCTACTGCTACAGCTACTGTTGCTACTGCTACTGCTACTACTACTGTTGCTACTGCTGCTGCTACTACTACTACTACTGTTGCTACTGCTGCTGCTACTACTACTATTGTTGCTACTGCTATTACTACTGTTGCTACTGCTACTACTACTGTTGCTACTGCTACTGCTGCTACTACTGTTGCTCCTGCTACTGCTACTACTACTACTACTGTTGCTACTGCTACTACTACTACTACTGTTGCTACTGCTACAGCTACTGTTGCTACTGCTACTGCTACTACTACTGTTGCTACTGCTGCTGCTACTACTACTACTGTTGCTACTGCTACTACTACTGTTGCTACTGCTACTGCTACTACTACTGTTGCTACTGCTGCTGCTACTACTACTACTACTGTTGCTACTGCTGCTGCTACTACTACTACTACTGTTGCTACTGTTGCTGCTACTACTACTACTACTGTTGCTACTGCTGCTGCTACTACTACTACTACCGTTGCTACTGCTACTACTACTACTGTTGCTACTGCTACTACTACTGTTGCTACTGCTACTGCTACTGCTACTACTACTGTTGCTACTGCTACTACTACTACTACTGTTGCTACTGCTACTACTACTACTACTGTTGCTACTGCTACTGCTACTACTACTGTTGCTACTGCTACTGCTACTACTACTGTTGCTATTGCTACTGCTACTACTACTACTACTGTTGCTACTGCTACTACTACTGTTGCTACTGCTGCTGCTACTACTATTACTACTGTTGCTACTGCTACTACTACTGTTGCTACTGCTACTGCTACTACTACTGTTGCTCCTGCTGCTACTACTACTACTGTTGCTACTGCTACTGCTACTACTACTACTACTGTTGCTACTGCTACTACTACTGTTGCTACTGCTGCTGCTACTACTACTACTACTGTTGCTACTGCTACTACTACTGTTGCTACTGCTACTGCTACTACTACTGTTGCTACTGCTGCTACTACTACTACTGTTGCTACTGCTACTGCTACTACTACTACTACTGTTGCTACTGCTACTACTAATGTTGCTACTGCTACTGCTACTACTACTACTACTGTTGCTACTGCTACTACTACTGTTGCTACTGCTACTGCTACTACTACTACTACTGTTGCTACTGCTACTACTACTGTTGCTACTGCTGCTGCTACTACTACTACTACTGTTGCTACTGCTGATGCTACTACTACTACTGTTGCTACTGCTGCTGTTACTACTACTACTGTTGCTGCTACTACTACTACTACTGTTGCTACTGTTGCTGCTACTACTACTACTGTTGCTACTGCTGCTGCTACTACTACTACTGTTGCTGCTGCTACTACTACTACTACTGTTGCTACTGCTGCTACTACTACTACTACTGTTGCTACTGCTGCTGCTACTACTACTACTGTTTCTACTGCTGCTGCTACTACTACTACTACTGTTGCTACTGCTGCTGCTACTACTACTACTGTTGCTACTGCTGCTACTACTACTACTACTGTTGCTACTGTTGCTACTGCTGCTACTACTACTACTACTGTTGCTACTGCTGCTGCTACTACTACTACTGTTGCTACTGCTGCTACTACTACTACTGTTGCTACTGCTGCTACTACTACTACTACTACTGTTGCTACTGCTGCTGCTACTGCTACTACTACTGTTGCTACTGCTGCTGCTACTACTACTACTACTGTTGCTACTGCTGCTGCTACTACTACTACTGTTGCTACTGCTGCTGCTACTACTACTACTGTTGCTACTGCTACTACTACTACTACTGTTGGTACTGCTACTACTACTACTACTGTTGCTACTGCTACAGCTACTGTTGCTACTGCTACTGCTACTACTACTGTTGCTACTACTACTACTGTTGCTACTGCTACTACTACTGTTGCTACTGCTACTGCTACTACTACTGTTGCTCCTGCTGCTGCTACTACTACTACTACTGTTGCTACTGCTGCTGCTACTACTACTACTACTGTTGCTACTGCTGCTGCTACTACTACTACTACTGTTGCTACTGCTGCTGCTACTACTACTACTACCGTTGCTACTGCTGCTGCTACTACTACTACTACTGCTGCTGCTACTACTCCTACTGTTGCTACTGCTGCTGCTTCTACTACTACTGTTGCTACTGCTGCTGCTACTACTACTACTGTTGCTGCTACTGTTGCTACTACTACTACTACTGTTGCTACTGCTGCTGCTACTACTACTACTGTTGCTACTGCTGCTACTACTACTACTGTTGCTGCTACTGCTGCTACTACTACTACTACTGTTGCTGCTGCTGCTGCTTCTACTACCGTAATCTTACTACTATTGCTCTTCTGCTGCTGCTGCTGCTACTACTACTATTACTGCTGCTGCACGTGAGGTTGATAATGATGTTGGTGTTGCTGTTGCTACTGCAATTACTGCTACTGCTATTACTACTACGGCTGCTACTACTATTGCTACTAATACTGGTGCTGCTGATGTTGCTGCTACTACTACTGCTACTGCTAGTACTACTGCCACTGCTGCTACTACTACTGCTGCTACTACTTCTACTGCAAATAAGTACATATTATTCACTGGGTGTGATTTATATGGGAAGTATCCGCAGAGTTATAATATTTTTCATTGGTAAGCAACCACCTTTTTTTGCAGAATCTGTTTTTGTTTTAGCTGTAATATTATAAGTCTGCAAAGGAAAAGAAACAAAAACATTATTTCATTATAGAAACCTTATTGGTCTCCGTTCTTTTTGAATTCTAATCTAATTTACATGTATGTCTGCGTGTGCTTCCCTTTTAGGTCGGCTTTGTCCATCCACATTTGTCTTGTATCAAATTTGCAGGGGGCTTTAATGATCCGCCAATGCCGAAGCCTGGAATTATTTCATATTTCACTGACCACGTTCTGTGTTCTGTTTTCGTAATGACGTAAAGAAAAATCTAGACAAATTGAGTCTAGAGGTCCGAGGGAAGTAATTTCACATTGTTTGCAGCCATCTATCACAATTATATTTGACAACTGGTCACTTGCAAATGAGCATGTAGAAATATAAAACTCGCAAAAATATCTACTTTTCTCTGCATAATTATTCATAGATTTTTATTTCCTTCAATTAGAGTTCAGAAGTAATGGTCAGTTTTGACACATCAGACATGAATTGGCGTTTGTCTGTTTAAAAATTCCTCGCCTGTCGTGTAGGCCGCAGTAAAATAACATGATTTATCTTTATCGTTAATAGAAAATACTCTTTGTTTTTTTGATGTAGACCATTTGACCATCAGGGACTTTTATCTAATTTTTAGATGCAAATAAACACTGATTTCTTGACAACAAATCAGAAAGCTTTTTGCAATTTTTGAGAAAATGGATATTGTATTAGGAAAACAAGTGAAACGTATTTACATGAGAAAGCTAAATACGTAGAGAGTTAAACTATTTAATATTATGTCATTCTATTTGTGTGATTTGTGCATGATATGATTGAATTCGATGTCACAATCTTTTAATACCCATATATTCCTCAGGAGAAATTTTACGGGGGGGGGGGTGGGTGGTGGTGGTGTTTAATATGAGTCCAGTTCATGGTGTTCTGTCATATATAATATCAATATGTGGAAAACATTATTATATGACTGTGTAGCTCATTGTGAAAACATTTCTTTTTCAAAGATTTACAAAAACAGGTGTTCTGCGTGCATCTGTATTGCGTGTATGGAGGTTTGGTTGTTATTAAAAAAGTGTGGGGGGGTGCATTTATTAGTGTGGGAGTGTTTATTAGGGAATATACGGTATAAGGTTTCATGATTTAATATGGTGGCATTCCAAATGTGATTTTTGACCTCCGCCGAAGAGGTAAATCGAGGGTTGAACTTGAAACTGTTGTATCTGTTTAACATTTCTATATCAGATACAATAGTTTCACACTCAAAAGGCGTAATTTTTTTGCCGGCATTGGTATGTCTGCTAGTTTTAGATTTGGTGCCATAATCTTGTGTATGTGTGCATTCACATGCATGCTTGGGTGTACATGATCAGTGCATCAAGGTGATCTCCAATATTGCTTGAGCCTCTCATAAACTTGAAGTGTTGGTTGGGTTTGTGCATTATTTTAGGATTAAACAAAAACCTAGGATGGCCCATGAATTCCGGAAAGCTTATGTCCAAGATGGTCCTGAACAACTTGAGTCTGTTTCCTCAGTAGAACCAGTACTTGGTGTCTCTTGCAGCGATAACTTGAACGCTTGCTGGATAGGGATCCAACTCAATCTCTCCCACTCTCACCCAGACATTATAGCCCTTACTCCTCTGAGAGTTATAGTGGAAGGCAATATCCAAAAGACTGCTTGGTGTCTCTTGTGGCAATGCTTCCTGTGTAATGTTTGGAAACAATGGTTCATCATAAAGTACTGACACAGTCAATCATGTCATGGTACAGTTGGAAATAATGGTTCAACATAAAGTACTGAAACAATCAACCATGACATGGTATGGTTGAAAACAATGGTTCAGCATAAAGTACTGAAACAGTCAACCATGACATGGTATGGTTGGAAACCATGGTTCAATATAAAGTACTGAAACAGTCAACAATGTCATGTTATGTTTGGAAACATTTTCAACAAAGAGTACTGAAACAATCAACCATGACATGGTATGTTTGGAAACAATGGTTCAACGTAAAGTACTGAAATAGTCAACCATGACATGGTATGTTTGAAAACAATGGTTCAACATAAAGTACTGAAACAGTCAACCATGACATGGTATGGTTGAAAACAATGGTTCAACATAGAGTACTGAATCAGTCAACCATGACATGGTATGTTTGGAAACAATGGTTCAACATAAAATACTGAAACAGTCAACCATGACATGGTATGTTTGGAAACAATGGTTCAACGTAAAGTACTGAAACAGTCAACCATGACATGGTATGTTTGAAAACAATGGTTCAACATAAAGTACTGAAACAGTCAACCATGACATGGTATGTTTGAAACCAATGGTTCAACATAAAGTACTGAAACAGTCAACCATGACATGGTATGTTTGGAAACAATGGTTCAACATAAAATACTGAAACAGTCAACCATGACATGGTATGGTTGAAAACAATGGTTCAACATAAAGTACTGAAACAGTCAACCATGACATGGTATGTTTGAAAACAATGGTTCAACATAAAGTACTGAAACAGTCAACCATGACATGGTATGTTTGGAAACAATGGTTCAACATAAAGTACTGAAACAGTCAACCATGACATGGTATGGTTGGAAACCATGGTTCAACATAAAGTACTCAAACAGTCAACAGGGATGGTATATATTGGTATGGTTGGAATCTGTGTTTCAAACATGAAAATGAAACAGACAACAGTGTTCAACCATGTCATTTTATGGTTGGACACCATAGATATACATTTTACTGAAGAAGACAACCATTGACAACCATGTCATGTTATCGTTGAAAACATTATGTTCAACATGTTCACTTTTCACAACACCGTTATAAACTTAAATAAACATGTATTTTATATCAATGTGTGCAGCTTTGTCAAATCTACCTAAAATAAAATAAGCGAGGAAACGACGATTGATTTAAGCAACTAAAATGTAATAATGCAGCAACATTTTCACAGATAAAAGTAATATTTAAATTTAAAAAAAAAGAAGTGAAATTTACAACTTTTAGTGCTTGTGTTTCCACATTGATTACATCTGAAGTTTTGTTTGGAACAAACAACTTAGATTTCTGTCCAGAATCAGCTTTCACAATTATCTCCGTACATCAATCAATTTATTAATTTCAATTTAAAAAATTGCCCGAAACCATGGCAACGAGTGAATCTAACAGGAGGTCCTAACAACTGCCAATGTGGAAACAGGTTGACGCGTAATCAATCCGGGCAATTTGCGGAATTACTGAAATAATGTTTCAAGGGTTGAAACATATTGATTCGTATATTATCAATGTAGGAGGCTTTATATGCGTGATTAAGAATTCTCTCTGTATCGTGTTTTGATGTATTTGATATTTGATTAAAAACATGTTTCAAGAACAAACAGTAAATATATTTTAGTCTCGATGAAAGTTGGTGTCTATAAATATATTAAGCTGGTCATAGCTTGTTGATGTAATTTTCCCAATTTTCCCTCTATTTCCAAAACTAATAAAAGCCAATGCAAAATATTAAATGTATTTATTCAACATGAGCAGCTGACTATGTTTATGGAATGCCTACTTTGGCACACAAAAAACTCCCAATGTTTGGGTAAAAAAATTTAACTTTTTTGTATAAAAATCGGGATTTCTATTGCTTTAGCTTTAGTTTAGTTTAGTTTCAGCCTATTTATTTTAGCTCGATTGCATCAGAAGTCTAAGGTTTATCGAGACACGAGTCCATTTCCTGGGTAGAACCAGTACTTGGTGTCGTTGGTGAAGATTTTGAGAACGCTCCCAGAGTGGGGATCAAACCCGGGACCACCCGATCGCCACACGGACACCATATTTACTATGCCACCGCAACCTTTATGCTTCTATTGCTTTAGACAATCTTGTCTAAACTTGCACATATTTTATGTCCCACTTAATAGGAATCAGCTGCTTTCCACAAGTACAAATGGTCAAATCGGACAAGTACACTGAAGTTAACATTGTGTTTAGAAATGGGTCAGTTTTCTAGGGACTAGAGGTTGTTAGATGTGGATACTAAATTTTAGCCATATAGAGCCTTGGTGATTTTCTTGTTTTTCAAAATTTACATAAAAGATATATTGGTGATTATTGGGTTATAAATGGTAAGTATCGGTGGTCGTAGTTCTATTCATTAGATGATGATGAAGACGATGGTGATGGTTGTGGTGATAGTCTTGGTGGTGGCGGTGATGATGATGAGGATGAAAATGGTGGTGTTGATGATGATGATGATGATGGTGACAGTGATGATGGTAATGGAGGTGATGATGACGATGATTGTGGTGGTGATGATGATGATGATGATGATATTGATGATGATGATTATGATGGTAGTGGTGGTTGTAGTGGTGGTGGTGGTAATGATTGTGTCGATAATAGTTGTGGGAAGGCTATGGATTACTGTTTCTGATTCTTTTTGATGTTGTTGCTTGCAATTATGGCGACAATGATAATAATGTTGATTTTATTGATGATAATGATGATAGTGACTATAAAGAAAAACAGTGATAAAAGATGTGTATGCTACAGCTGCTGATGATGATGACAGTATTTGCTGTTGCTGATGATTATGACCATGATGATGATGATGATACTGCTGCTGCTGATGATGATGTTGAAGAAGAAGATGAGGAGGAGGAGGAGGATGATGACAATGATGATGACAATGTTTATTCCATTACTAATGGTGATGACGACAATGATGACGATTATTATTAATCTTTTGTTGTTATTGACAATTATGAAGATCATGCATATTTATTATTATTTTCCTGCATCCTTTTCAATTCCTTCTGTCCTACTTATTGAAAGCCTGACAAGTGATGATATCCAAAGATTTAGAAGTCATATATAAAAGTCTATGTTTATATTGTTTTCAATGCCTCTCTTAACCCCCTCCTAAGGGAAAGAATCATGAATAATAGATTGTCTTCTAAAATCAATTTCTGAGTTGAATTAGGACTTTGGGCAGCCAATTTTACAAGAGATATTGAAAAATGGACGAGTGGTCAATTTTGTATATGCGAAATGGCTAGTTAAGTTGGCAAATGGACGCGTTAGGGAGAGAAAGTTATCACCCGGATCGATACTTGAAATAATTAGAGAACGGAAACCAGTGTGCGAATGTGGTCATTCTTACGCAGACGAAAACATTAAATTAAGTCCATTGTAGTGAAATGAGGTTTTTCTTGCGAGAATTATGCTGTTGTCTGCATAAGTGTTGTCCATATTTTCATCTTGTAGCTTGCATTTTATGGGAGTTGGCTTGTGTGTAATTGTATTTCACTAGGAATTGTCTGATGTAATTCAAAAGGGTTGATGTGACGGTACGTTTTAAACAATTAAAGTTAGATTTGACAAATAATATTTTGTGCAAACGACTAGTTTCTTGTTTAGTAAATATATTTACAAATTTCTGTCTTTAATAAAGAAAGTCCTTTCTTTTAATGCTTTAAACAGTAAGCAATAAAAGAAGTAGCTTTATATAATTGAATTGTTACTTGAAAGCCCTATAATTGGCCCAATGCAATATCCTCTTTAAAACTAGGACAAGGGTTTAGTTTAATTTTAAACCTGTTCATTTAGGCTTAATTATAATAGAAAGCCAGAGGCTTATTGAGACATTTTCGCGTCGGTTTCCTGGGTAGATCCAGTACTTGGTATTGACAATGATCATTCGAACGCTCTGTCATATTTATAGCTTTTGTTTTGTTGGGATTTTTCGCCGTGTTTAACAGTATTTCAGTCATATCACGGTGGTCAGTTAACCTACTCACACTTTTCCTGGGCAAGCTTAGCCCATCTAAGCAGTTTAATAGTACTAAGTGCACACACTTAGGCCAGTAACTTACAACTGCCCTACTTGAATCAGAGGTAGGGGGATAATGGCCGTAGAATTAATTTCATGACCAATCCCCACACAAGTTATGTGGCCGGGCTGGGGTTCGAACTCACGATCCCCGGATTGACAGTCAAGCGCTCTACAAACTGAGCTAGCCGGGCCCGGCTTTATATATTTATGCATTAGACCTTTAAGCTACAGTCACACCAACGCCACACCATACATGGACCTCCCAGGATTACCCCAGATAATCCCAGACCAAGAGGGGCCTTGAGGTGATCATGGATGAAAATACGTTAATTTTGTCGATGGTCCCCTCCACGATCGATTCAACCAGACTGTCCAGGACCATGCAGGACAAAAACATAGTAACACTACCGATCCAGACAGTATCAACACGGTGCCACCAAGCAACCACTACTGATCATCCCGGTAATGCCCAGGATGACCCCAGACCCACCATGGTGTTAGAACGGTTTCATCACGGACCAGGACTGGCATGGACCGCCAAGGACCAGTAAGGTGGTGCTACTGATACGCACCAGACTGGATCAGCATGAGTTGGGTATAATATAGCTACATTTTTGTGTCTTTATAATTGCTGCTGTTGCCACCACACTGTGAACACAGAAATGATTTTCAGTATGAAAAGTAGCCCATTTTATATACTTTTTTGGAACTCTTAATGAATGATCCATGGTCATCTGTGGTCAGTATTGTAACCGTGTTGAAACCTTTATGGTACAAACACGGACCAACACGGCTGTTACATGGACTAACATGGTTTGAATGACGTTCCCAGAGGACCCCGGTAGCTTTAAGTGCAGTGTCCGGACCATCAAGGACCCAATACAGTCAACCGAGGACCCAACACAGGTCAGACCCCGGATCCAGTGGGGGATTGTCTGCTACAGTCCGGGACATTGGTGACACTGTAGCTTTACTCGACGTGACTTCAGATTTTTTAGTTGAGGCTAAGATTCAGAGTTTACATCAGTCAGTATTCTAAGTTGAGATTGCAGAACTATTATTCTTACTGAGAAGTTCCAGAAGTTACTGACCTTGACATAAGTTGCATCAGGAAGTTTGTCTTGCGTCTTACACTTCCTTTGAAACTTTAATGTTATATAACATTTACAGCTTTAGAACTGAAATGTATGATATTGATCTTTTAGGATCTAGTGGTAACCATGGAAACCCGAAAGTCGATTTCTGATGGGTCCTGGACACTTTAGTGTCCCTTTTCTGGGTAGAACCAGCACTCCTTACTTAATGGTCAAACTCAAAATATCTTCATCACAAAATTGACATCCTATCCATAACATACCTGCGATCAATAATATCTCTGTCTGAAATATATATGATCATGTCTTGGGGAAACTGGGCGTAATGCATCATTCTGCGTAACGTGTCATCCCGGATCAGCCTGTGCAGTCCGCACAGGCTAATCCAGGACTGCACATTCCGCCTACAGTTTATTTATCTTTGGAAGAAATTTCCTTAAACAGAAAGTACCATACAAGCGGGCAGTCCGCACAGGTTGATCAGGGACGACACTGTACGCACGTGCATGAAGCCTGTTTTTCCCATGACATGCCACATATTTAAGCATTTACATTTGTTTTGTTGTTATCATTATTTTGTTTTATCGAAAAACAGTAACCTTAATTTTGCTAAAGACTGAATCAAATCTTGTGAAAAATGGATTTGATAATTTCAGGTGCAGTGGGAAACAATTTGTTAAGGCACTTTCAAAAATTGAAACGACTGATGGCCGATAAAACTTTGAAAGAGAAACGATCTCATTAGCATTTATGATTGAAGACAATTTTATGTCTTTGTCGTCCAATATTGGATTTTTGATTAATATCTCCGAACATCATCTGAGGTTGGTTACAGGAAAATTTATTATTTTCTTTCTAATTTCGTTGAGAAATGGACAGATCTTGTCAGAGTCTCGTAATGATGCGACATCATTTAGTGGACATTAGGCCGACTCGAAGATTAAGTGGATTTGGGTATTTAAATGATAAATGCGTATTAATCGTTATTCGTGGAAATTTTCCTGTTTTTGTTCAACAACTTTTAAGATCGATACTTCTGCGGTCATTAACATTAAGTGTATGGTGTCAAGTGAAATTGATCTTGGCAAATGGTAGGGATCTAAATCATAAGTTAGGAATCAAGTTTTTCATTCGTAATACAAATCTGGTTAATTTTAACCAGATCTGTGTAATTAACACACCACAACGATATTAATGGAAACCACAATGCTGAGAATCTAGTTACTATGTTTTCTCTATTACAAATGCACTTTTGTGAAGTAAAATATGTTAACGAGCAAATCAATATTACTATTACAATGTACTAAAATGAAAGGTAAAAATTGTTTACTCATAACTGACTTACTACCACAACAGATGGATAATACTTTATTCACTGATACACTGTTACATAGAATGTAATAATCATCTGTTATTAGTACTTGTTTTTCACCTTTAAGACATTTGTATGTGTAATATTTATAATTGTGCTGATAATTATTATACCCCAATAAACGAAGTTTAGGGGGGGGGTATATAGGAGTGAGCTTGTCGGTCCATCAGTCTGTCGATCCGTCATATGGTTTTCGGTTTCCCGATGATAACTCATGAAAGGCTTGACATATTCAAATAATTTTTGGTACACATGTGTAACATGATAGAATACAGGTCAAGTTCGATGTTGGTTACAAACCACTAAATTTTGACAGAGTTATGGCCCCTTTTCTACTTAAAATTCCCTGAAAACATGATTTCCTGACAATAACTCAAGTATGGCTTTACATATTCAAATAATTTTTGGTACACATGTGGTTACAAACCACCAAATTTTGACACAGTTATGGCCCCTTTTTTACTTAAATTCCCCAATAACATGGACAAAAACTAATGAAAGGCTTCACATATTTAAATTATTTTTGGTACATAAGTGTAACATCATAAAATACAGATAAAGTTCAACTTTGGTTGCAAACCAATGAATGTTGACAGAGTTATGGCTCCTATTGACATTATTTTTTTCCAAATACACTGTTGTCAATTCACAAATTAAAGCATTCTCTCTCTGTCCTTTTCTTTCGAATGGATGCCATAGTTTAGTGACATGGCCATATTGTGGCGGTATATCGGTCACTCATGTGACAATTCTAGTTGAATTACATCTAACTGGGCTTGGCTAGCTCAGTTGGTAGAGAGCTTGACTGTCAATCCGGGGATCGTGAGTTCGAACCCCAGCCCGGCCACATAACTTGTGTGGGGATTGGTCATGAAATTATTTCTACGGCCATTATCCCCCCACCTCTGATTCAAGTAGGGCAATTGTCAGTTACTCGCATAAGTATGTGCACTTAGTACTGGTAAACTGGCTTAGATCGGCTAAGCTTGCCCATGAAAAGTGTGAGTAGGTTAACTGGCTGCCGTGATATTACTGAAATACTGTTAAAAACAGCGAAATTACATCAGTTAACTCTGTAACTTTTGGATTTTCAATAAACTGCTATTGTTTAACATTTATAACACGATAAGGGTGAAAAAGTAATTAAAAACTGCCAGAATAGCATTTATTAATAAAATGATGTAGTATTCAAGAATAGTTATAAATATATGAATATAAGGATAGATTATCTTGTTTCTAATTGCGATTCATAACATTTCGACATGGCAGAAAGTTTGTTGAACTTAATCTATGCAAATATGGATAGCTTATGTGTTCATCTATCTAAACAAATGTGCTTTATTTTATATAAAGATAACATCAAGTGAAACTTTTATTATATTATGTTTTATTGAAATATCCCAACACATAAACTTTTATTAGGCTCTCTGAAATCTTAATAAAATCATTTTCAGTTTTATTTATAAGCACTGGTGCAGGGGAGGTAAATCTGGTGTGTGTCCATGGTCAGAAGTGTCTCCATAGTTTTCTCCCTTGGACTTCCATTTCTTCAAACAGATTGGTTCATCAATTTGTTATTTTACTATGATTTACAGTTCATATTTCTTAATGATTGCATCAATGTATTGTTTTCCTTTAAAGATGTTTTAAAAGGACTTCATCACAGATTTTTATATATTTGAAAAGTGTCATTATTTTAGAAGTATTATATTTTTGCAATGACTCGTCAGTTAGATTCTATTTAGTTTAGTTTTAACCTATTTATATAAGCTCTACAATATCAATAGCTTCAGGCTTATTGAGACATTTTTCAAGTCCATTTCCTGGGAAAAACCAGTTCTTTAAGGAAGGTCACAAGAATGCTGGCCGATCGAACTCCTGATCTCCCCATTTATTGTTCGACAACATTGAATTGATTATGCACCTATCAATATTTACCCCCAGGGGGGAGCGGCATGCATATACGGGACTTTAAACTGAAAGCAATTTCCGACAGGCGGGAATTAGACACGCCGAATGATTCCGGGTCCCGGGAGATAGACTTTGTTCGGAATTTAGATCGCGGTAATATTGGCCCCCGGGCCATTTGATACACCAGTTAAGCACCCCCATTGAGGGGCTTAAGACAAAAATGCTTGGCTCTAGGGTGGGGAATTAGATCCCCAAAAATACAATTAGTCAAATTCCCCTAGGATTGCCCGCCGCTCCCCCCCTGGGGGAAAATATTGATAGGTGCATAATAACATAACCATTCAGAAAGCAAGGTCTGCACTGGAGAGAGATGTCTTGTACAAACATCTGAGGCGTGTCATGGGAAAACAGGGCTTAATGTACAGGTGTAAATCGTCGTCCCGGATTAACCTGTGCAGTTCGCACAGGCTGATCTGGGACGACACTATCCGCTTTTATGGTATTTCCTGTTTCAAGGAAGTCTCTTCTAAACAAAAATCCACTGTAGGCGGAAAGTGCCGTCCTGGATTAGCTAGTGCAGACATTACTTCATGCACGTGCATTAAGAACGGTTTTCCAACGACACGCCTCATTTGTATACTGTACATGGTGTTTGTCGGAGATTAACCTAAGTAGGCTCGGTTTTAATTCCTATAGCGATCCATCAATTGCAAGATGGACACCATTACCCATTACCCCAATACAACTGTAAGTTTTTTAACGATTAAAATATTGCTGACATACTTAACCTCCTTTTTCAGGAGTGGAGGTCGAGGAAGGGGAGTTTGCGGAGCAAGAGGGGACATTTGAGGGGGAAATGGAGGATACATTGGAAGGGGAAGTAGAGGACGCAATGGAGGGGGATAGTGACAGAGAAGAGCAGGTGGCAGACTCCACATCCCTATATACCCAGGACACGGCTCAGTCAGACAGGTTCCTGTATTTCGTGATCCAAGAGTAACACAAATTTAAAGGGACTGAACTCAAGATGGTGCAGATTGTAAAAACGAAAGAAAATTGTCAAAAACACACGGTTTTCTTACATAATTGTGCAGAGCACATTAAAAAATAAAACACATGTTTTTATTTACCTGAAAAACAATGATTTTAAATAGCTTTCATCCTTTTTATCATCCTAAAATCTATAGCGTCTGCGGTAATTTTAAAATAGCACCGTTTATATTTAGATAATCACGTGACAGTTTAGTTTTGTCAAGTCGTGCATGCGTACACTTGAATCAGGTTCTTGTATTGGGGAAAGCCGCAGTATATTTAAATCAGGAATACCGGGTTTAAGGAAAGTGCGAGCTTATTTAACTTCTATTTTTCAATGAAATATACAGTTTATGACAGTATTTGGTTGTGTTCTTTACACATAGTGATGGTTTTACGCATGTTTTACCATTTAGGCATATCTACACAAAAAAAACACATTTTAATGCCCATCTGGAGTTCAGTATCTTTAAGACCCTGCATAAATTTGTCATTTATTGATATATTTAATGGTACATATGTACATCAGTGCTCCAGATAAGCTTTTGTACTGCGGACTTGTCAAAACTCATATCTTCTGTCTTCCAGACACTAAAATGTAATGTCATAAGAGAAATACGGTGCATAAATGTACACCCAAATTTCAATTTCTGGGCATATATGTACACCCAAGTGTTATTTTTCTCTGCGTATCTTCGAATTTTTGTACGTAATTTACGGGTGTATGAGCCTAATCTTGGCCTCTGATACATAGTGCAGTATGACAAATAAAGGCCAATGTTATTGAGTGAATCAGCAATGTCTGAAAACAATGTCTTTGTAATAATAGTTCATCAGTACTTGGAATTTCAAGTTAGATTACTCACTAGAGTTATGGTCCTTAAATTATTTAGCCTCCAATTTCAGGGAACAATGGGAGGAGTGCTGTAGATGTGTGTGTTTGTTGATTATTAAATATAATTATTTTACTTGCCTGTCTTTCTATGGACACAGTTTTCGATTTCAGGTTAGATAATTTTTCATCATAGTTGTGGCCCCTGAATAGTTCCTTGTTTTAGAGAAGATTGAGATGTGTCTGTTTGTTCATCATTCAGTATCTGTTTACACATCTGTCTTTTTGTTGACATGTTCTGCAAACTTTCAGGTGGAATAACTTTAACCTGAGTTATGGCCCCTGAATTGTTTTGCTCCTTGTTTTCAAGAAAGACTGGGATTTGTCTGTTTGTTCATCATTCATGATCTATTTCAGGTAGGATGACTTTAACCTTAGTTAAGGCCCCCATTCTCACAATCTTGAAATTTTTGGTCAGATACCTTTTACCAGTATTTGAGTTACGGCCCCTGAATTGTTCTGGTTCATTTTTCAGGGAAGACTGGGATGATAGTAATGCTGACGATGGCAGTGTTGCTCACACAAATCAGAGTCCTGCTTACAGCAATGACTATCAGGTAAAACCTATGGCCTTGGCATCTGTACCTTATGCCTCCGAATACATTGCTGTGAGTTACGGCATATTATGAAGTCCATTGATAACATATTAAGGAAGTGTTTTTAACTCAACTACCGGGGAATTCACCGAATAGTTTTAGCTATACTACTCACCCATTTGTCGCTGTCGGCTTAATGCTCTGATATTGAGTACATATCTCTTTAACTACTACAGAAATACATTTGAAACTTCACACATGTCTTCGGTGTCATTATGCGAGGTCACTTACCAAGGTCTATAACTTTGACCTGCAATTTAGCAGAATTATGCCCCTTATTGTACTTAGAAAATCCAGGTTACAGTTTGCGTGCAACAACTCCATATCTCTATAATACTACATGTCTTCGTATAAGGTCACTGACCAAGGACCATAACTGTGATCAGCATCTGAGCAGAATTATGCCCCTTTTTGTTCTTTGATAAGTCAGGTTAAGGTTTGCGGTTAAGAGAAAATTTAGGTTAAGGTTTGCGTGCAACAAGTACATATCTCTGTAACTACTACAGATGTTCAATTGAAACTTCACACATCTTCGGCGTCATTATGTAAGGTCACTGACCAAGGCCCATTACTCTGACAAAGCGGTATGAATAGTCGAGCGTGCTGTCCTGAGACAGCTCTTGTTTTTATGAGAATCTAACTTAAGCTGTTTTAAAAATATTTCCTTGCTTTTATGGTCCATTTGCTGCAGTGAATATTTATCTTATTATCATACAGTTAGGAAGCCATTTAATAAATGTGTGATTTCCTTGTCAAATGTTGGCAATGAGATAAACAGGGCTCATGCTGCCATGCTACAATTTAGCCAATGGCTACAAATTGAAATTGGTTAAAGAACAATTTGGCTACAGCGTTTTCTTTATAAAAGACTACAAAATTGTCAAAATTAACGTTTTCAACAATATAAGGTAAATTTTCAGTAGGGTAAGCCCTTGATGAAAACATAGACTAATCCAAAAAAGAAACCTTTATAATTTGTCATATCTGTTTCGTTTGTTGATTAAATTTCAACCACTGTGTCAAAACTTATTGATTAATCAATACTTGAGGAAACAAATGAAATGCACATCAGTGTTATGAAAATGTTATTTTTAAAGATTCAACAATTGTTTATGCTGTATCTTAATCCACTTTCCAAAAATTCAATACACTATAAACAGTTTTTTTGCTCTGCGCATATTTCATCATTCTATTTCACATATATTTTGTTGTTTGTAAAACATGGTTTGTTTAAATCCTCAGGTGGATGACCAGCAATATGGAAATGTGAACCAAGACTATTCCATGGAAACAGAGGATGTTGTTTCTGAGAGCGGTAGTGATTTTGTTGAGGTTCCTAAACCAAATAAGGGTGAATACAAACCGAGAGAGTCCAGACCGGTCAAAGAAAATGTTCCTGTTAAGCTGAAGAAAAAAGTAGTTGTCAAACGAGATCCGAAAGAAGAACCAGAGGAAGGTGAAGTCTTCGATGATGACGATGAGGAGGATGAGGAGGAGGAAGAAGTTCAGGAACATAATAAAGCAGCTACTGATGGTGATGAAACTAATCTTCTAAAAAATGTTGACGCTGAAGCTAATCAGAAAGAACCTCTAGGTGATCCAAATGTGAGTAACACTGCAGATGACAGTGTAAACATAGTAAACAAGGATGAGGCAGAGCGTTCAATTGATGATGGAAAGATGGAAGACACTGTGACAGAAACAAATGAATGTAAATGTGCAGATGTTAGCGAAACTGGTGAAGCAATAAATGAAGTAGAAGAACCTGCTGTAGGAACAATATCAAGTACAGAAAATGAGCAAGAAAAAGATCAAATGGATCCGAAACCTGATATCAAACCTGATTGTAAAATTTTGAAGGAAAATACTGATGAGCTAGATAACATTAAAGTAAAAGAAGAAATTGATGACTCTGATTTAGCTATTAACAGAGAAAATGCAGATCAATGTATTTCAACAGCTGTATCAAGCAAAGAATTAACTGTGAGTGCAAGTTCTTCTGATGGACTAGATTCAGGAACTGGTGGGTCTGATACAAGGAATGTTAAAATCAAAACAGAAAACGATGGTCTAGCTACGTTGGAAACCACAGGTATGGTTCAGAAAAAAAGGGTCATTGTTATAAAAGAGAGTAACAAAGAAGAAGAAAAGAGTGGTAAAGCAGCTGAGGATATCAGTAAGACAGCTGCAGAGCATAGTGAGTGTGTAAATGTAAATGAGACAGAATCAAATAATGAAAAAAGTGATGGAAGTGGAAATAACAGTGAGGCTGCTGCAAGTATTCGAGAAGAGGACAGTAATGGTGATGATGATAAGGATAAGAGCCAAAGCAATTCTGAGTCAGATGAAGAACAGGATAATAGTGTGGACAAAGGCATTGCTGAGCCGGGTAAATCGAGTGCTCAGGCATGGAGGGTGGTTAAACCTCCTAGTAGAGAGATAGCACCAGCGTTGACCCGAAACCAGATGGAACTTCTGGAGCTTGAGATGAGAGCCCGGGCCATAAAGGCCATGCTCAAGAAGGCCACATTGAAGTAGATCATGTGTATAAAATAATTTTTGCAGAATAAAGGTTGTGTAAGAGAAAAAACGATAATCTGAAAATTTTCAAGGATAATAACAAAAACAAAACAAGAGAAAAACATGATTACATGTATTTTTAGTTTGTGTACATGAGCAATGTCATTCATACTATATATATATAACATTATATTTCCAGGACATAGAAATGCAAAATCAGCAACACGTTTTCTTTTCATTGTTTTTAAAAATGTTACCAGTTAAATGTGCAAAATAAACCTCCTTACGCAGGTAGTTAAAGAGATAAACCTTTGGTCAACGTTTGGACTTGGAGATACATGTATTTACAACTCACTAAATCTAAGTCTTAAGACTTTTTTTTAATAATTGCAATAAGGTGTTATACTTATCACTTGTCCACAAACCGATTTCTAGCCCAAACTTTTTGTATAAAACCTGTTTCTTCTTACGTGTCTATTTTCACTTAACGTGTTGCAACTACCAAACATAGTGTTGTTTGAGGATTCATATTTTCTTATGGATAATTATATGCACTGTAATATGTCAATGCTGTTTGATAATAAAGATTCTTGCCATAACAACACACCTACATTTGTAAAATAGAAACATTTATGTATGTGCAAACGTGTTCAGGGTAGTTTAAAATTATCATTCTTCATCTTCCTTTTTGCCTTGATATTGTTTGCAGAAATAAAACATGGTATCAGCGAATTTTAGTTTGTTTGTCTTTATGTGTCAATTTCTAAGATTTAGGTATTAAACACTCAAGTTTACATTGTTGCGCTAGTTCTGTTGCGGTGACATTGCGGTACGGATGCTGCAACCCAGTTATGTTCAATCCTAGTTTACATTTGGCTGGCGATGGATTTACGGAGTCCGTATTCTTCCCATTTCCCTTTCTGTGCGGCATCCTTGAGGAGGTGGCTGTGAGATTTGTGTATGGATTCACATTCTTCGCGGCCCAACTTTGAAAATGAAATCGCAAGACCGTACATAGCCCGTACTTATGCCAGTAACTGGCATAAGTATGTGCACTCAGTACAGGTAAACCAGCTTACCCAGGAAAAGTGTGAGTAAGTTAACTGACCGCCGTTATATGACTGAAATACTGTTGAATACGGCGAAAAATCGAACAAAACAAACTTACGCGTCATATGCAATCAAAATACGGCGTACCATTTGTGTCAATATTGTAGTTTTTAAAACAAATGAAATACGGTAAATGCACATTTGAAGTTTATAGTGCCATATAATATCATCAATATTAGGACAGGATAAATGTGATCGTGAGTCGGACAGTGTTCTCGGTTTCGAAGGATTTGAGCTATATTTAGAACTGAGAGCGGGGTTTCCCTGAACTGGTACCCAGCCTAGTATACCTAGTTGACCGGTTTCGCGGGGAAAGCAGCATAGATATAGACTATATGCATGGCTAAGTTCAACTACCCCAAATCGATTGTGAGTCGGACAATAATTGATACTGAGTCGGACAGTGAGATAGATCAGTGTAAATGACCTTAAATTAGATGTTTTTCATTATGTTTCATGCCAGTTATGTAAATAATTATGTGTTTTAATAATATATTTATATTTTAAGTAATTAGATCTACTTTAATCGTAAAAGGAATTAAAATACACATGTTGTGCTAGGAGGGTTATCATGTTTCGCTAAGTGAGCCTTTATTTAACCTTGTGATAATGAGCAACGAATATAAATTGTTCAACTATTGAAAGTTTGAAATATAAATATCGGATTTTTGTGAGCGAAAAACAAATGTAATTAAATTTGAAATTCAAATTAAATGTACGTAATTACAACCCCAGAAGAATATATGGGACCCATATGTGTCCAGTATAAGTTTCCATGTGTGCCCTGCATGGGCAAGCTAAGCCATATGGGCCATTTGGGATTTTGCAAACTGTTTTATATGGGTCCCAGATGGGTTGCGATAGGTCACTATTCTGGTTCTCGTAATCACGATAGGTTAGCTGCCAGCCATCGGCAGATCGCTTCGGAGTGAAATTACGAATTTGGAACATAAAACTCGCACCACGGCATATATATTCCGTTACCTACGGGGGTTACGGCATTAGCCATAAACTGCTTAACCACATGTAGGCGCCGAAAACACCAACACGCATAAAGCAGTTAATTATTTGAAGTTAAATTCTACATAGGCCGTCAGAAATGGAATATTTCTAGACACATTTCAAATTTGCTAGAAGGCAGCAATATATTCAGTACGCCCGTTTCTTCCAAGGTGTCTTTGCGGTGAAGGTAACACCGACGCCGAAACAGCCCCATGTCTTCGTAGTCTCTGACCGCAATACAACAGCATTTTGTGTTGTATGCTCAAGTTGACCCTAGTCCATTTTCCATTTGTTTATCATTTGATTTGTATATTGCAAAACGGCAACGTAGGCTAATTATACGAATCACGTCCTTCATCCCATCGTACTTTTAACTAGATTACTGTCAACCAAGGAAGCATGCTGGCTGAAATCCAGTATAACGTATGTATATTCTTTCTTGTTGGATGTTCGTAAGCAATATCTTTTATGAATAATGTATATCGTACAGTTACTTTAAATAATATTTACACATTTGTGTATACCGGTATATGATAAACTAATTGACAATTTGCACGTTACCAAGACACTAGAATTTGCGCAAACAACTGTCATACTTTTAACATTTCTATTATAAGCCAGCTATATAGAAATCATCACCTTTTTAAACGTATGTCACAGGGACAATTTGTCTATATCTGTTTTGTATGTGTTGTGTAGCCCATTTCATTTATTTCACTGCGTCGACAATCACCCATCACTGTACTAACCCGTTTTCGTCGTGCACGTTTTGCCACGTATTCGCCAGTACGAGAATATCTTCTGAACAGAATAGACGTAGCCGTCTTCTTGTTTTCTTTATATTTTCTACTGCGCCCTATATTTACCAGGTTAGTGACTCAGTACATATTCATATCATCTCATATTTCTTTTAAATATAATATGTTTTGTTTTGTTTCGTTGCAATGCCATTTTTATCTTATTTACTTTAATGTTTACAATATTTCGTAGTGAACATTTTGTATTTGAATAAAGAGTACGAGAATATCTTCTGAACAGAATAGACGTAGCCGTCTTCTTGTTTTATTTATATTTTCTACTGCGCCCTATATTTACCAGAGTAACCCGTGACATTTTGGTGTCAGAAGTGGGATTATCAGGGACATGAACACCCAATTCTTCGAGAGTCTTACCTTTAACAAGTCTATCCGGATCACCGGAACCCTCGAAAGGATCAACATTACGGACAACATTAACCTCATGTAGAAGACAAAGCTGAGACTTAGGTTTAACACGCAACGGTTGAGCTGACATATTGCATATCCGCACCGGTATCTTTGAAAAGGTACGGTTTGGATTAATTTCTACGAGCCTTGGACAAACTGTCAGCTGCTGAGAAACACCAGTGCATTCTGTTACACCATGTGTCATTCCGTGAGGTGATCTTACTATACCAGTGAGGGTACGGGACTCGAATGGCTGAAGAGTCACTGGATGATCAACCAGTGCCTTTACTGAAACAGAATGTGTCTTGCTGATGGCACTGAAAGCTAATTCCCATGCAGAACTAGCAGTACTTAACCCTGCTGAAGCACAGTGGAACGTAAAGTGCTAATGATGTCCAGTCTTCCGTTATTGAACCTAAAATTTAGTAATGTTAACTAAATGAAAATGTTCAAAATAATGGGACATAGTTAAAATGAATGATGATAATTATTGACATAAAATCAACAAAGAAAATATATTTTATGAATACACATGCAAATAATGTAAGTTATTTTCAATTTTATATTGTCCAAGATAAATGTTCCAATAGCCGTCACTGTCGTTGTCTGTAATTCCGGTTGACGTACCCAATGTCAGTTGGAGGTGAATTCAGCCGCTCAGTGACACAATTAATGCACACAGCGCACTGTTACTTTATAATAGAAATAAATCACAATATAAGCTCTCGGGTTGTTATATATATATGTATGTCAATATGACCTCTACCGTAAGCGATGTTTACTACACCAGCATCCGGTTACCCTCGTACCTCACTTCGTACCCAAGATTCGTCCCAACTTCGTACCAGATTGCGCAGTTCCGCCACTGACGTATTTGTCTGGCATGGACGACGTACCATGTGAAGCATACGAATCTGCACCGTACTGCAGGAGTTTGATTCGCCCCAAGGAAACAGCAAACGTCTGTACCAACGATTGGATGAGTTTGCAATTCCAGAGTCCCACGTTGGGCACCATCGCCAGTACGAGAATATCTTCTGAACAGAATAGACGTAGCCGTCTTCTTGTTTTCTTTATATTTTCTACTGCGCCCTATATTTACCAGGTTAGTGACTCAGTACATATTCATATCATCTCATATTTCTTTTACATATAATATGTTTTGTTTTGTTTCGTTGCAATGCCATTTTTATCTTATGTACTTTAATGTTTACAATATTTCGTAGTGAACATTTTGTATTTGAATAAAGAGTACGAGAATATCTTCTGAACAGAATAGACGTAGCCGTCTTCTTGTTTTCTTTATATTTTCTACTGCGCCCTATATTTACCAGAGTAACCCGTGACATTTGGCGCCCAACGTGGGACATTTCAAGTGTAAGGAAATCCATACATACCAATTCAAGAGGGTAACAAGATTGAATAGGTGTCAGTTCCGCAGCTGTATGTGCGGGTGCTTTTCTTCGAACGCACCGAGGACATTTCCAGACACGAACATCAACAAACCCATCAACCCCAGGCCAAAAGAACCTTGATTTTAATAAAGATGCTGTTCTGTCAATCCCTTGGTGTCCAGCATGGTCGTGTAAACCAGTGAAGACAATGTCATGAAAAGTGGCAGGTAACACAAGTTGGTCTACCTGATGCCCCGAAACTGACCCGTGCCTGTACAAGACATTATTTCGTACACACAAAAGTCGCCATTCTCTTAAAAAACGACGAACTGACTCTGGTTCTAGGCTACACAACCTCCTAGTTGGCTTGCGACCTGACAAAATCAACTGTTTCACACGAGAAACTACTGGATCTTTGTCTTGCTCTACACACCAATTCACGTTACACAACTGGTCACCGCCCTGAAGCCGAGCTGCAACATCGACCACTTGCTGCGACATGCTGACACACTCAATAGCAGGGCATTCTTGACTTGAAACCATGGACGCCTGAAAAACAGCATTAACTGCATCTGTAAAGACAACAGTTTGATTGGCCGGCGATCGACTCAGAAAGTCGGCATCAACATTAGTTTTACCGGATCGGTACTGGATACTGAACGAGTAGACTGATAGAGCAGCTAACCATCTATGTGAAGTTGCATCTAACTTGGCCGTCGTCAGGACATAAGTAAGTGGATTATTATCCGTCCTTACCTGAAAAGAATTACCATAAAGGTAATCATTAAACTTATCCACGACAGCCCACTTCAACGCTAGAAATTCCAGCTTGTGAGCAGGATAGTTTCGTTCTGCAGGCCTCAGACCTCGACTCGCGTACGCAATGACGCGTTCATTGCCATCATCCTGTAACTGATAGAGCACTGCACCCAAACCGGTACCACTTGCATCGACGTTAAGAATGAAAGGTCGAGAAAAATCAGCATATGCAAGGACATTTGTTCCAACGATAAGGGGCACTTCTTTTGCAAAGTTTGTGCCTTTTGTAATGAGAATTGGCACTTGAACTTTAGGAACTGATAAACTGACGTCAGACAATTCCAACACTGCATAACCTATATATGGTACAAGATTGTCATTGGCTCCCCTTATTACGAAATCTGAAAGACTATTTAACTGTGGAGCTGGATTTATTGAACGAAAGTATGATTCAGCAAGAGAAGTCACATCAGCACCTGTATCAATTAGACAGACAACCTCCTCGCCATTCAACATAATTGTTGATCGATTCGATTGATCTTGAACGGGCCGTTTTCTAAAGGCTTACCTCCTACTGGCCCTTCGGGGGAGGAGCCTGGGAGTTTAAAGGTTTGGACTGGGTTGTTGAAGAAGTAGCATTAACATGTGTATCTGTAGTTTGCTTACCCTTGGACTCACTTCGGTTATTACGTCCCCCACGCCTCTCATCAAAAGTTTCCAACCGATTCTGCTTGAAAGATTTTATGTCGCTATCCATGTCACTCATTTTGATCTCCAAAGACTTCAACTGATCAGTCAACCGCTGCAACTCCTTAAACAAAGTGTTATCTGAAATTGAAAATTGTTGGGAGGGGTTAATTAACATCTCTTGTCTCGGAGAAGCTAAAGAGTTGCCAACGGCTAGCTCATGCTCAATCTGACGCAGTTCCCGCCTGAACAAACTGAAATCCTTAATTGTCTCAAATTTGTACCTTGAGTTGTTTCGTATGCTAAAGTCAGCAACTGATTCAGTTTCCAGCTGGTGTGCACAATAAAATTGTTCCTTAGCCCTCTCAGTAGTAGCCACATTACCAAAAATAGCTTCTAATTCCCTCAACACATCAGGGACATTTGAAACTGCTCCCATATTTACTAAAGCAATCCTAGCACGACCAGTAAGTGATCTGCGAATGGCTTCTAGAATTAAATTTGGCCGATATACACCCTCTCGTATCAAACAAGAAACATCAAATTTCCATACTTCAAAGTCCACATCGTCAGCACGACCTTCACCTGAAAATTGCGGGAGTCTTGGAACTTTGGACGAATAAGACCAATGTTCTGGTCTTGGCAATACAGGATCATCTGTAAATGAATACTCATGTGGAAGAGGAGGGACAGGTGGAGGTTCCAATAGCCCTGCAAATCCAGACGACAAAGAGCATTCATTACGCAACAATGTTCTCATTTCCTGTTCACTAACCGGCCCTCTTTCAGGAACGGATATTCTGGGAGCTGAAACAAATGTGCAAGCGACATCGGTCTTCGGTGTAGAGTAAGCACCCCGCTGAAAATCAAACTTCACGGAACTATAACGCCTAGGCACATCTGGCCTCTCTGTCAAGGAAGGATTGCTTTCCCGAGCCACTCTAACTGGCGTCGGTGTTTCAAATTCCCTGTATGGTAATGTCGTATACCCTTTTTGTACATTCGATGTTGGGGAGCTTTGAGGGACATGTACCGTATAACGCCCGGTTCTTTCTAATTGCTCAATAAAGTAATTTAAGTCTTCTTGACTATAATCAATACTACCTGTTGTGTCAGACTGGTACTTAGCAGCCATAATTGTGAAAAATTAACAATGAAATGATCTAGAAAAAAAAAAAAAAATCAGTATTGAACGAAAGCAAGTAACGTTATGAATCAATGCATAAAACTCTTTTCGTATTACATAACGTTAAATGACCCTATATACAACTAAAAGCAAGATATTAGTGTCAGAACGAAGCAAACTAGGAGGTTGTGTAGCCTAGAACCAGAGTCAGTTCGTCGTTTTTTAAGAGAATGGCCACTTTTGTTTGTACGAAATAATGTCTTGTACAGGCACGGGTCAGTTTCGGGGCATCAGGTAGACCAACTTGTGTTACCTGCCACTTTTCATGACATTGTCTTGAAAAGTGGCAGGTAACACAAGTTGGTCTACCTGATGCACCATCGCCAGTACGAGAATATCTTCTGAACAGAATAGACGTAGCCGTCTTCTTGTTTTCTTTATATTTTCTACTGCGCCCTATATTTACCAGGTTAGTGACTCAGTACATATTCATATCATCTCATATTTCTTTTACATATTATATGTATATTATATACAACATTTTGTATTTGAATAAAGAAAACAAGAAGACGGCTACGTCTATTCTGTTCAGAAGATATTCTCGTACTCTTTATTCAAATACAAAATGTTCACTACGAAATATTGTAAACATTAAAGTAAATAAGATAAAAATGGCATTGCAACGAAACAAAACAAAACATATTATATGTAAAAGAAATATGAGATGATATGAATATGTACTGAGTCACTAACCTGGTAAATATAGGGCGCAGTAGAAAATATAAAGAAAACAAGAAGACGGCTACGTCTATTCTGTTCAGAAGATATTCTCGTACTGGCGAATACGTGGCAAAACGTGCACGACGAAAACGGGTTAGTACAGTGATGGGTGATTGTCGATGCAGTGAAATAAATGAAATGAGCTACACAACACATACAAAACAGATATAGACAAATTGTCCCTGTGACACTTATAATGTAAAATATAGCCAGGTACTCGGTAAGGTTTTAAAATACGTTAACGTAATTGGAGTCGTACTTGACATCTAGCTACACTTGTAAGCCCTGGAAAAAAAACATTGAGATACTTTTAAAATATGGAAAGTATGCCTTATTATTGCCGGTTATTTAATTAAACAAGCATTTGTAATGAGACTGGCAGTGTCCGACTCAAAATCACATTTACATGTTTTGCTGTCCGACTTTATATCTAATGCGGTGCATAGTTTAGGCGGATAAATTTTCTGAAATACTCAGTGAAACAACGATTAAACGCATACTTAATACACAGATTTGTTATTAATCTGTAGAATAAAGGCAAACTTTAAATAGTTTAGTAGAGCTTTATCAACTTTAGTCCATTCCAAATGCAGACAACTCTTCCTTTTCTAGCGGTTTCGATTTATAATAAAGCGCCCCTGAAGCTATGTATAACAACGGCAATTGGGAATACCAGAAAAGATGTCACAACAAATAAAACGATTGATCTGATTAGTTGAAGAAGATATTGTCGGCAAAAAAGCGGTGTCAACAATGTCCAACTCTTGATCGTGTCCGACTCAAGATCAGTTTACCCTACTATTAATGGCGTCATACTATAATCAAACCATGAATGATGTGGAACAAAAACATGGCATTTGTATAAACTCTTAACTTTTGTGGATTGAGCACAATTAAAAAGTGTTGTCATTTTCTGTTATGCGAAGTATCTTTTCAAAAGACTTTTGTTTCTGTGTTGGGGATTTGGCATAGTAGTTTTTGATAGTAACGCTGCAGCGGAACGATTGAGAATTTTGGGGATTTGTGAGGAATCATAAATGGCGGCGTTCATAGTGGTCGTGTTGCAGGTCAAAAGTTAAATAGTCAGATGCTACTGCCGTAAAGGTTGGTTGAAAACTAGAATAAACATCTTTATTTCTTTGTTGTACAATTAGCAAATATACAAATACATTCACATTTCTTTTGTACAATTGGCAAATATACAAACAAACACATTCGCAATACAATAAAGATAAGAAAAGGATTGAAACGAAAGAATTAAATTCTTATATGGTTTGTCTCCTTGAGATTGTTTTTGCACGTATAAATGGCAAGGTTTTATAGAACTAACGACAAACATTTATGCCAGACAAAAAAATACTGTAAAGTGATGCAACATTTTTGAAAATAAAATATTAAAGGAGAAAAACAAACAAGGAGTGGAGGATTGGTGATGTGCGGATTACGTAAACAGCTGACAACGGAATGGAGTCGCATTGTTAAGAAAAACGTCGGGATTCACATATATACTCTTGGACGTAAAGAAATATAGTGGAATTTTAATTATCGTCTAGGTTTGTATTGCCAAATAAAATTACATTGAGGTCTACGCTGCGACTTATTCTAGAAATATTGTTAATGAATTTAACTCGAATTGTGTTAATATAAGGGCACATAAAAAAGAAGTGATGATTTGATTCAATATCACCACATGAACACAGTGGAGAAGCAACGACATTTTTGGCATACAGATGCTCATTTAGCGCACTTGATTTGGTTCTTAATCGCGTGTGAAGTATTTGTAGATAACGCTTACCGACATACTAGTACGAAGGGATCTTTACTAAGATTCTGTTAAGCTTGCATTTAAAGTTATTCAACGAGTCGCTATTTTTTTACTTCTTCTGGTAAACTATTCCATTTTCTAGTAACTGCGGGTAGAAACGAATTAAAATAAAGAGTTGATTTAGTTTCTGATGTTCGAAGATCATTAGCGTTTCGAAGATTATACCTAGAGATAGAACCAATATGTTGAGGTACCAGATCCGTTAAATACTGCGGTGTAAGTAAATTTTGCATTTTGTAAAATAATATAAGCCGATGTTTATCGCGTCGATCTTGCAGAGGTTCCCAATCTAGTTCATTTTCTAATTCTGATAGGGAAACTAATGTTGATGATCCGCATGCAATGTGCCGCTTCGTTTTGAATTTTGTCTAATTCATGTTTTTCTGCAAGGGTACAGTTATCCCATATAACATCTGATTATTCTAGTAAGGGCGTATACACGATGTATAAATTGTTTCGAGCGATTTTCGATCAAGCTTATATCTCAATTTGCGTATTATATTAATTCTACTCCATGCTTTGTCTTTTATATATTTGATATGCATGTGCCATTTACAATCGTTTGAAAAAATAACTCCGAGATGTTTATGAAAACTGACATCTTGTATGTGTGTGGAGAGCATTGTAAATTGATATTGATTCGGTTGTTGTTTTCTTGAGAAAGTTAATGTTTCTGATTTGGAGAGGTTAAATAAAACATGCCATTTTAGAGCCCAGTCAGATATTTTGTCGTTGTCGTTTTGTAATATTGCATTTGAGGTGCTAGGGTCATCTATAATAATGTATAAGGATGTGTCGTCATCAAAAAGGCGAATATTACTTTGGATATCGTTAACAATATCGTTTATAAAGATTAAAAATAAAAGGGGACCTAATATAGAGCCCTGGGGGACACCAACCTAAAGTGTGGCCCAGTTAGAGCATGCGCCTGGGAGCACTACGCGTTGGAGTCTTCCATTAAGGTAGTTTGCAAACCAAGAATGCAAGTTTCCGCGAATGCCAATAGCTTGGAGTTTGAGTAAGAGACCTTGGTGCCAGACTTTGTCAAAGGCCTTGCTGATGTAAAAAAAAAAGACAGCTTTAACCTCTAACCCATTGTCAAGGGCTTTGCAGAACGTATCGTATATAAGTAAGTTGGTTTGTGGTAGAGTCACCTGGCAAGAACCCCGACTGAAATGAGGTAAGTATTCGGTTATTAACAAGGTAGTTATAAACATGTTTAAATACTTTTTTTTCAAAGACCTTTTCCATTGTATTAAACAACGAAATTGGTCGATAGTTACTTGCTACTTTTGGATCGCCCTTTTTAAAAACTGCACTGACATTAGCATCTTTCCAACAGCTTGGCATTATACATTTGTTGAGTGAGAAATTAAAGAAGTCGCATGGAGGAGTGGACAGTTCAACCCGACACTCTTTTAAAATACGGTTACTTGTACCATCTGGCCCTGAAGCTTTGTCAACAGAAAGTGACTTAAGAATATCAGTAGGTGTGATAATGAACGACTCTAGCGAGTTTGCAAATGGTACATAAGTGGGCTCCGGTGCGGCATCGTTATCAATGTCAATTTTTGACTGACTTTGAAAGAAGTTGTTTAGAATGTTCGCCTTTTCATAACAATCAGTTGTAGTGGAACTGTCGGCAGGATTTACGAGTGCAGGTGTTGTATTATTATTAGGCTTAGTGATATATGACTTAAGAATCCTCCACCAGTCCTTAGATGAATGATTACTGTGTTTGAGTTTTTCACGTAAGCTTTCGTAATAATTCTCGTTGGCTAGTCTTATTAATTAAATGGTCTTGTTTCTTAATGTTCGAAATTTGGACCAATAATAATCAGTATTTTTGATTTTGCATATCGGTAAGCCCGTTTTCGTTTTCTTATCATACGGCGTATCTGTGTATTGAACCAGGCAGCGTCACGCGGTTTGATTTTTATTATCCTGTTTGGGATACAATGTTTAGCATTACCGATAATAGTATCGGTTATATTAGTACAAAAGTTGTTAACATAAATGGTTGAAAACTCAGTTGCGGTCGTGAATTTCGGAGACATTGTAGATGACATTGAATTTGGTGTCCGCATTTAAAGTGATGCTTTAGTTTAGGGCAAGGTAGATCTATAGATTATTTGTTTACATTACTCAATGATGACGTCATTAAAAAGTAGTCCAGCTAGTATGGTAATACGGGATCGGAAAAATAGCGAGTAGCATAATACGGGATTTTTTTGTCTGTCGAAACGTATTTCACCGATTGATAAAGCATGTATTTTGTTAAGATTTTTAACAGGTATATAATAATTTTACGTATCACTATCGGAGCAATAATACCATGTGGTACTTTTACGTATCACTATCGGAGCAATAATACCATATGGTACGTTTACGTATCACTATCGGAGCAATAATACCATGTGGTACTTTTACGTATAACACTTAAATCACCAATATCAGGTGGTACTTTTACGTATCACACTTGAATCACCAATTTGATGTCGTACTTTTGCGTATAACATTTAAATCACTAATATCAAGTGGTACTTTTACTTATAAATCACACTTATAAATCACACTCAGGTGGTACCTTTTCTTACGAAGACAATGTCACAGTCTGTAATCACTGGCGCCACCTCTTTTTGGAGATGCATTCGAAAACTAGCCAATTATACTTCCGAGGTGGCGATAATGACAGGAAGTAGTAGAATAAAGTAAACAGAGATAGAAGGTGAGTTGGTTTCATATGTTTTATGACAATTTGAGACACTGTTTTAAAAATCGGACAATGTGGTGCGATTCGAAATCAATTTTGACTTCCAACAATGTTATGAAGTATGAAGTCACAACGCATTTCAAAACGTGAGGACTTTTTTAAGTCGTGACATGGTGAAAATTGAACCAGCCAATTTATGAATATGAACGTGTTAAGACATAATTTACACACAATTAGAGCAGTAATGACATAAAATAATTCATTTCGATGACAGCGATTGCAGACCGTGAATGTGGCGTATTGAAAGTTTCAAGCTAAGCCCTAGTTATGGACTAATCATTTGCAAACATTGCTTTAAGTATTCTAGAGTTCTTTTTTAAAGCATCGGAATGATGGATTTCATTCAAGGTCAATTTCAGAAAGGCGTTCGTTTTGCTGTAGGTTAATCTACTTTTGAGTGGAGTTTCACATTAATCAAACGATATACATATTGTTGAGATAATTTCTTGTGTTGCAGTAAATGACCCATGAAAACATTTAGATATTAAACATTTTTTGAATTGTAGAACACTATTCTTGTGTATGTTCTTTTGCTCATAAAAGCACCAAGTAAACCTCTTTTGTCTTGTACATTTTCTGACGGTGAACAATTCATTAATTTACATTAAATGTCTTCATGTTTTTTTCTTAAAAAAAAATAATTGTCATGTACGGTACTTTTAACGCCAAGCAGACGGTATTATATTTACATAAGCTTTTTAATAAACCTATAAGGTAGACACTCTCTATTACATTTCTAATTACAGTAACTAACTTAAAGAGACTATGCCAACGAAAAGGGAAGCAAGTAAAACCGGCCACTAGTTAAACCGGCCTCAAAAAAGTCAAACCGGCCACAAAAGTCAAACCGGTCTCACTCTACGACAAATACAATTAAACCGGCCACACAATTCAATAACAATGCAAATTACGGTTTGTACATAGTAAGGGGTTATCAGAAAATATTTCAAATATTTACAGATATTAAATTTTAAAGCTTTAAAAAAAACAAAGAACCTTTGTTTCAATCGTTTGTCCTTAGTTTGCCGAAGTACAAATTGTTAACTAATAGATGTAATATTTTGTTTTATTGTGATGAACATTAAAAGAATGCGACACTTCAATTGATGCGAACAAGTAAAGGTTATTTATAGCAAATTTTCGATTAACCAATAAATTATTTTTTAAAGGTTGGTGTTTGTCATCAGTTTAGAGATGTAAAAATGATGTAACTAAAATTTCCCAAGTTTCCAAGTTTATTTCCCAATTACTCAGTTCATAGTAACATGATAACATGAGTCATTACCTCTTGTGCAATGAACATGTACACAAAATTTTGCAAGTTTCCATTGCCTAAATTCTGTGTCGATCGTTTAATCATCCAAATCTTGTGAAATCCCCATGGCATGCTTTATGGACGAGCGAATCCAGGCTATTGGTATTCTGCAAACAGGGCGAATTGTTCCAGACGTAAAACGAACGCTTAATTACACAAGGGCGACAATTAACCGTCGTCTCACACGTTACTTCTCTGTGATTTTTATTTTTTCAGCTGTTATGTTTTTGTTTTATGTTTTACCATATGAAATTGATTTTAAAAATTTAGCATTTTATTGAAAGATGATTACACTGACTTAATTTTTGTTAAAATGTTACATATAGGTATCGAAAAACAAAAAAAAAGTATTTTAAAGTGGATACTTTCTTTTGTTGTTCAGTATAGTTTAATTGTATGGGATGTGCATTGAACAGCATTACCGCTAATTAATATCCCGATAAGAAAGCATTTTATGTAAGTATAAAAATAACAAAATCAATATTTTATTGCAAATTAATATAATAAATATTTACATTTGTTCGTACTAAGCGTTTAAAAGAAAAATACACGATGGGTTACAGATCAGAAATGCAAACATATATTTTACTGGCATCATAATTAAGCATAACATTCGTAGTACATATTAGATTGCCATTTAATTACCAGAAAACTCGCTATGTTATGACACCTTAACACCTTTAAATTGATGTCTGGTGTTCTGATATACGCATTGATGTCTGGTACGTGCACTGACGCCGATCGTTATCTCAAGTGGACACTGACGTGGTGTTTTCACGGTTGCAACGTAGTAGATGTGGAGCCACATATGTACTTACAGCATACTTCATTGATGATGATCCCTGCATTCGAATACTTGACTCAGTTATTGACTAATTTATTTACACATCAACAACATATATTTTAACTAGTACATCAACAATAACAATAATGATTTATTAGCTTTAAGCAAACACATGTTTTTTAGCCAATGGTAAAATTTAACACATAGATAACAAAATATGTAAATAGGTTATGATCAAGGTTATCAAATTTAATATACAAACATGTGTAATTTTCTCATTAAAAATAAATCAAATACGTTTTTTACTATCTCTGTATGTTGGATTATCTAAAAACGAATTTTTTCTATAAAAATATAAGGGATTTTTTTTTTCACAGAATAATGCAGAGAGATCTGTTGATTTATTAAAAGCTTTGCTTAAAATGAAATAATGTTTTGGTTTCACACGATGTGTTAACGACGCCTTCACACTTTGAAAAGCTGTGATCATATACAGCCTAAACATATGAATTTGAACTAATCTTTTTACTTGCTTACTACATTGGAAATTATCTCTTCAGAAGATATCATCAAATAAACTACACATATATATATATATAGTGTCTTTTGTCAAGCCAGTGACAAATAAAGTGAACTGTTGTTGTTTTTAAAGGGACTATGTCAACGAAAAACTGGCTTACTATTTCACTATAATTGGTATTATATGATAGAAATACGCTATACTAAGACATGTATAATAAATAAATACAAAGTAATATCATACACAATGAGATCTTTCATAAAACAAATAAGCACAAAAAGTCAGAACAATTAAAAACCCAAGCGGACATCGAACTCACGATTTGGAGTCATACAAAGAAATGACTGTAGACAACGCTTTAACCAACTGCGCTATCATGCTTGAGAAGGAGTAGTGTGTAAACAATGGTTATACAAAATACTCACAATTATGTCATCAAAATGTAAACAGGAAAAGGGCCAAGCAAATACGACCCATATTATAAATTGATTTTTATTTCTGAATTTGTTTAAGAAATTGCCCCTTGAAGCTCTATTAGATATATTATAATAAACATATGTCACTGTTGTATGTATTTGGTATGTATTTGATATATGTCGAATGTTGATAAAGATACCAAATAAAGTTATATTTACATACATTTATGGACGTTATTTTATTATCCTTAAACTATTTTCTCTATAAAATCAAACAGTACATCAATGGGCTTATATAGGAATACAATACAAGTATATCAGCAAATTATTATAGAGAAATAAACATGAGGCCGGTTTGACTTTTCCAAATGTCTGTGTTTTGACGCCGGTTTGACGTATTTGTGGCCGGTTTAACGTATTTGTGGCTGTAATTCAACGAAAAGGGCCTTAAGGGGGTAATTTCTTTTTTAAAACAATCTGCAATTGAGATATTAATAATGGCATATAATAACGGTGCAAATAAGTTATATATAATGGGAACAAGTTTTCGCATTCTGAGATAAAAAATCAATTTATAATATGGGTCATGTTTGTTTTGCCCTTTTAATGTTTGCATTTTGAGGGTCAGAATTGTATTTTGTATAACCATAGTTTACACACGTTGCCTTACAAAGCAGAAAAGCTGACATAGTCCTTTTAATTATCAGGACGTCCACTGGAATTCAATTTGGTCACACGTAAAACAAATAAAATAAAATACGTGTAGTTAAAATGACAATCATGGTCAACACAAAAACACACAAACCGTCAAACATTCCTCTTCAATTTAAGCTATCATATTTTAAAACAGTCCCATCTTGTTTAATTTTCTTTTGATGTATATTACCATAAATATAAATGACATACTTATAAATAATATTTAACATTTGTTACATGTATTTATTTATTCGTATTCAGTATATTTCTTTTCGTACGATGACTTGCATTCCTTTCGAAAGGACACATAAATTACTGTTCAGAAGACATTTGTATCATTGACTAGACAATTATTATCCGTAATGCTACTACTTTTCTATCAAACGAAATCTAATTTTCCCCATCGTTTTTGCAAATTGAGCGGCCTTTGCAACGTTTCTTTGAAACCAATACTTTGGGTAAAAGTACAGTGCCTTATGTTTCATAATTTAATAATATGCTGATGTAATAATGTGACATTGGTATATTTTACCTGAAATTATACATTGTTATTATTATTATTATTATTATTATATTTTACCGGAAATTAGACATTGTTATTATTATTTTTATTATTGTTATCATTATTATGAATGCACGTTACACTTAATCATTGTTTCTGTTGTTTTCACCTGTTCAACAGTGAAAGCATTCATTCGTGTTCCTCTGTAGAGGTTAACTTGAGTTATTCCAGTCCTACATGTTGTTCTATCGATATGAACTGCCTGGTTCATACATGTTGTTCTGTAGAGGTAAACAGGCGTTGTTGTTGCATGTTGTTCTGTAGAGGTAAACAGCCGTTGTTGTTGCATGTTGTTCTGTAGAGGTAAACAAGCCTTGTTGGTGCATGTTGTTCTGTAGAGGTAAACCGGCGTTGTTGTTGCATGTTGTTCTATAGAGGTAAACAGGCGTTGTTGTTGCATGTTGTTCTGTAGAGGTAAACAGGCCTTGTTGTTGCATGTTGTTCCGTAGAGGTAAACAGGCCTTGTTGTTGCATGTTGTTTTGTAGAGGTAAACAGGCCTAGTTGTTATGTAGAGGTAAGCAGGCCTTGTTGTTGCATGTTGTTCTGTAGAGGTCAACTGGCGTTGTTGTTGCATGTTGTTATGTAGAGGTCAACAGGCATTGTTGTTGCATGTTGTTCTGTAGAGGTAAACAGGCCTAGTGGTTATGTAGAGGTAAACAAACCTTGTTGTTGCATGTTGTTCTGTAGAGGTCAACTGGCGTTGTTGTTGCATGTTGTTTTGTAGAGGTAAACAGGCCTAGTTGTTATGTAGAGGTAAACAAGCCTTGTTGTTGCATGTTGTTCTGTAGAGGTAAAAGGCCTTGTTGTTGCATGTTGTTCTGTAGAGGTGCACAGGCCTTGTTGTTGCATGTTGTTCTGTAGAGGTCAACTGGCGTTGTTGTTGCATGTTGTTTGGTAGAGATAAACAGGCCTAGTTGTTGCATCCAAAAATGGGTAAGGTTGGGCCACAAACACCGGAGTTATGGGTCCTTATTTGTTGAAAAAAAGCATTCTTCCTTTATAGAGACTTCATTTCAATCTTAACCAAACTTCCACAGTTTGCCAACAATGGGCCAGATTGAAAAATTCACAGAGAGATCGAGATTATAATCTCTCAAAAGAAGGAACAATGTGACAAAAGGACACAGGAGTTATTGTCCCTTAATTGAGAAAATAAATGCAAAAATGGACGTCATTCAAGACGGGGACTTCATTTTCACCCAATCTGGACCACTTTTTGACCGTTGTTCAAGCCAGTCACAACAGTAAGGTCTTCATCTTTGACGGTACTCAGGTGAGCACTTTGGGCCATCATGGTCCTCTTGTCCTAAATATTGTTTTGTGGTAGCATACTGACCTTGTTCCTACATGTTTGCATATACTGAGAAAATGTGTCTACATACTTTTAGGAAGATGCAAACTGATATAATCTTGGTATTATGTAGAACTAACCTGCTGTGTTTTTCTGTATGCACGTTGTTCAGTTGAGAAAAACTGGCATTGTCTCGTTTTGTAGAGGTCATTTAACCGTTTTACGATATAATGTTCAACTTGCCGCTCCTATATGCTTTTTGCAAAAGTAAATGGCCATGTTCCTACATGTTGTACCGTAAAAATAAAGTTACATTGTTTCTATTTGTTGCTAGGATGAATTAAACTGACATTGTGTTACTTGCTGTTGGAAAAAGGTCTAAAATTGCATTGTTGTACCTTTCAACTTGAAAAGTTACTTGTTCACAGATTTTCGTATTTTTGAAAAAATATCATTTAACGTCTTAACTGCAGAAACTAAAGCAGCTAGACTGACCAAAACCAAAGATTTTATACAGAAAAACATAAATGAAACATTTGCCTCGCCCGGGATCTCAAACCTGCGACCGCCGGGATCAAAAACATGTCACGCTAACCACTCCGCCAATTTGACTTTCAATAATAATAGTGAATTTTTAACTGTTTGTATGTACATGTAATACACGTGTTTACCAAAAGTGTTCTAACGCTCAATAAGTTTGTCTATTTCAGTTGATGATTGTTCATAAACTTCACTATATTTCCAATATGTTTCTTTATCAGTAGGGTTATTTCGCTTGTTTATATGTTGTGTTGTTTTTTTCAGGGATCTATGACAAAAATTGTGAGACTGTTAATTTGCCAATATGTGAACAGTTCCCGTTAAAATGTTATACGCCAAAAATTTTATGTTAAACTATGCATAAGTGTGAACAAAGAAAGACTATAGTGGCATTGTGGGAGATAAATCATTGTCTGATGTTTATCATTTTTATCAGTCACCGATCAGCATTCAATAAATGCAGTCAAAACAGACCGCAATAGTAGCAGAGATGAGAAATAAAATACAATATTGTAAATATATACTCTTCGTTTACTTATATAAACCATTTCCATGAATCCTCCTCCAAACTTAATCGCCATATCTGCATTTATGCACAATGCCTTGTGAAAAATGTCATTATACAGAAATAAGATATTTCAATTAATATTTTTCTTTAATTGCCCTCATAATAAATGTAAAAAAGTGTAAATAATATATACTCTAATTACACTACGTTATAAGTTTAATGAAAGTAAACACATAGGTGCCTGTTGATTTGTTATCTATGTGATATGTTGTCCTATGTGGTATGTTCTCCTATGAGATGTGTACTCCTATGTGAGTTGTTGTCCTATGTGATTAGTTGGTGTATTTATTTGTTGTCATATGTGATTTTTTCCTATATTGATTTGTTGGTGTATGTGATATTAAGGCGTATGAGTTGATGGATTATATGGTTAAATCGCACATGTGATGTAGCTGACTATGTATTTGATTCTCATTCCCGAACTAGTAGTTAAAATACTAAAATATTAATTTAAATAACTTAGATTATACAATGATGTTGTCTACATGAACACTAAAGATTACAGGATCTAGCTAGTTCACACACAGATGCACAGTTGAACGATGTTCAACTGACTGACGCATAGTTTATACATTGTTTGGAGAAACGGAATACATACGTTATTTGGTTGTTACATTTAATATGTTAACTTTTCAGTTATTGCCGTACGTGACTAATAATGGAATTGAAATTTGAAAGTAAAATACTTTTATGCGAACACGTTCCTTTAATACACTGACAGCCTGTTTACATTTCGCAATACTTCTTTCTCCCAGTTAGTGCACACTGTATGCACTATTTGTCTCGTTTACTAGCGTTAGTAGTAAAATAAATGGGAAATCCATAGCTGTTTCAGACTAATGATTTTCATCTAGACACTTCTTTTCGTTCAAAGGAGATAAATCTACCTTTAATGACCGCGATACCGTAGAACTTTACGCTGCACATGAGGCTGAAACGAATTCTTATTGTTGAAAAAGTGGTTTTTAATTTAATTTACGTCACTTTCGTAACGGAATCCAAGTCAATAACACGTTGAAATAAAATATAATGAAAATAAAGCTGTAAATTATGCTGTGTGATTTACGTACGTTTGAGTCTCATATTTTATATGTACCTAAAATGTCCTACATGCCGTAGAACTATACGCTGCACCTGAGACTGAAACGCATCAAATAGGTAAATTATGTTGCGTGATTTACGTACATTTGTGTACTATTAAAACTGTACTTTTGTACTATTGTGAACGAAACAAAACTACGATTAGGAAGAAAAAAATCAACGTATATTTTGAACAATAAATCGCGCATTTAGCTGTTGTATAAAGTGTATAGAAAGCACTAAAGCAACATGCATTTTACTTTTAAAACACGACAACGTTCAAATAGCATCTTATAAACGAATCTACCATAAATATAGCAAAAGCAAACTGCTCAGCTGTACTTGGTCTTACTATGGAAAACAGAGGGGTTTGAACGTGGTCAATATTTATTAGAATATGTTATTAATGTAAATTAAAAGTGTTGACAGTGAATGAAAGTGGCGTACTGTAGTTATGTGGAAATTATTAAAATATATATATAACATTACCACCGGCTTTTAATCGAATGTCGCACACGTTTGTTTAGCCCCTTTTTGCTGTGATACACTTTTAAGATCGTAAACATTCATTCGCATTTGATATCCTGAATATTTTCAACACACAGCATAGAGAACTGGATACATAATAACATCTGGTTCAATATAGACATACTTGTCAATGTATGTATCACGAAACGTAAACATTGCAGAAAACCATGCATGGAAGATCTCTCCATAAAGCTGAGATGTCGATTGCGTTTAAAATGCCACATAAAGATATATGATATACACATCAGTTAAATATATGTTATTGACGAGTGTAATAACTACTGTAAGTAAAAACAAATGATTAAGTCGTATCAGTCCAGTTTCAAAGCAAACAAACAAAATAATAATGAAGAACCTTTATTCAATTCCATAAACAATGCATGTGTATAATTATGAAGTCAACATTCATAAAACTTAATTATACTCTACCAAAACGTAAAGCGTATGCACATTTTGTGTAATGTATGTTGCTTAATATTAGTGTTATTGACGAATGCTTAAGTCAGAGTGTTGTTCACTATGTAGCTGTAAAAAAAAACGATTCATTTTATTATTTTGCGACTGGAAAATGATATCAGATATGATTTATGTGAACCGATTGTGCGAGTCCACATAAATGCGTGCCATATGCATCGGTGTAAGCAAATGCGTTATGTAAAAAATGGTTGATATTGAAATTCAGATAATAACACAAACATATATTTCCAAATTTAAAATCACATGGTCATATGTTTGTCTTTGAATAGTAATACATGCGCCCAACATAGTGTACATCTAAAACAAAATAAACTAACAAAGTCAAACTTGCCCTGAATTGATGAAAGCTATCGACGATCTTTTGCAACAGTTTCATTCATAGTTTTTTTTTTCATAGATTTATCAAATATATAATTATTATCTTCTATATATACATTACAAATGCATATTATTATACATGTATCATATATCACATTGATTATACGTTTTCAAATATTCCAAGTCTAAAGTGACATTTTAATAATTTAATATACATATGAACTATATTTTATTATATTTTATTATTGATTTATTTGTTTATGCGTTTTCAAAGTATATAATAATTATTTTCCAATAACACAAACATTATGATTTAGAAGACAATTTTGTCAATGGCTGGACGTTCCCATCATTTTCCTAAGTTGAAACACTTTCAATCAGTTATTATAACATAAATGTATAATACGATAATACTTATTTATAAGCTTAGATTGATGTACAGATGGATTTAAATGTTATGAGAGGAAATTTATAAGTTAAACTATTCATAGGTGTGAACACGAAAGACTAGTGGCATTGTAGGAGATAAATCACTGCCTGATGTTTATAAGTTTATCAGTCACCAATCAGCATTCAGTAAATGCTCACCGCGTGTAGCAAATGTAATAACGTCATTAAATTCCCATTTAACTTCGCGTGTATCATAACAGACCGCGATAGTAACAGATATGAGAAATAAAATACTGTATTATAAATATATCTCCATATCTGCATTTTCTGCACAATATCCTCTGCAAAATGCCATTTTACAGAAATACAATAATTCAATTTATATTGTTTAAAAATACCCCTCATGTATAATAATTGCAAACAACTTGTAATACATTATAAACTCTAATTATACTACATCTAATGGTAAACGTAAGTACCGGTAAATACAAGTATGCTGTTGTTGGTTTGTTGGCCTATGTGATTGGTTGGTATATGTGATTTGATGGCCCGTGATTGGTTGGTAAAAAATATTTGATAGCACGTGATTGGTTGGTATATGTGATTTGATGGCCTATGTTATTGATTGGTACGTGTGATTTGATGGCATATGTGATTGGTTGGTATATGTGATTTGATGGCCTATTCTATTGATTGGTATATGTGATTTGATGGCCTATGTGATTGGTTGGTATATGTGATTTGATGGCCTATGTGATTGGTTGGTATATGTGATTTGATGGACTATGTGATTTGATGGTTTAGATTTATAGATCGCCCGTGTGTTGTAGCTGCATCTGTCGTGTTATGTATTTGAATCTCAGTGCGTGTGAGAAATTTTACAAGACTAATAAACTTCTCATTTTATATTTAGTTCATTAATTAAAAATGTCTTTTGTACACTTCATAAACACTTAATATTACAGGGACTAGTTCAGACACAGATGTCTGAACAATGTTTTTACTAACGTTCTATATTTTTTAGGAGAAAGGCAATACATGCGTTATTGGATTGTTTTATTTTGCCATGTGCACACGTCCCTTTAATGCAAAAAACAACGTGTTTATATTTCACAATACTTCGATTCCCAGTTAGTGGACATTGTAGACACTATTTGTCTCGTTTACTACTGTCAGTAGTAAAATAAATGGGAAAGCCATAGCTGTTACAGACTAATTATTTTCATCGAGACATTCTATGTCGCTGAGACGAGATAAATCTACCGTTAATGATCGCGATTCCGTAGAACTATACGCTTGAAACGATCTTGAAAGGAATTATAATTGTATAGAAACTGGGTTTTAATTACATTTACGTCATTTTCGTAACGGAATCCAGGTCATTAGAGAGGTAAAATCAAATATCTTTATATTAAATTCGTATATTATTATTTGTGACTTACGTACATTTTAGTAGTTAATATATTCTTTTATACGTACATACAAAAGCCGTATTGGTGTAATGGATACATGGTGTCGTCCTTGCGATCTGAAGATCATGAGTGCGATAGCTGCTTGGGGAGCGTTCAAACTATCTTTCTCAAAAGAAACCAAGCACTGGTTCTACCCAGGAAACAGACTCAAAAGTGTCTCAATAACCTTTGGCTTTCGACACAATCGAGCTTAAATAAATTGGTTTAAATTAAGTTCGTGCAAAACTCTTAAAACACAAAACATAATTACGATTACGCAGAAATTAAATCGACTTATATTTGGTTTAACTAAAATGCACAAATGTTGTTTAAAATGTATATTAGTAGACAACTAATAGGCCAGTTGATTCAAAACACACTAATAAAACTAGAGCATCGCAAAGAGTCCATTGAACGTATAGCAAAGGCAGACTACATATATGTCAATGTGGTTTGGCCTTTGTATGTAGTGCTTTTTGAACGTGCTCAATATTAAGTAATTACAATTGTTGATTGCAAAATAAACAATCGTATTTTGTTATTTGTTGTTTTGTGCTAGTTATTATTTACAAAATATGATCATGACTGTGTGATCGTAGGTTACATCCGTTTGTCTTGTCACTTGGTTTTTACTTCGACAAAATGATCATGTCGTTATAGTTAATTTGTTTTTTTTGTTTTTTTTATCGTAAACGACAAATTCAACAGCTAGTCTTGAAAATTGTTAATACTTATACTGTTTGGTTCAATATATACATCATAGTCAAAGTAAATGACACGGAAGATAAGCATTGCTGAAAACCAATCATGAAAGCTCTCTGCAAATAATTGCGACTTCAATTCCTAAAGTGCCGGAAAAAGACCTACGAGTCAGTAATCATATCCAATCATTTTATTGACTGATGTAACACTCACTTTGTCACAACTAACGACTCAATCTTATCCGTCTAGTAACAAATGTAATACAGTTTTTTTTATGTTTTTGATATGTTGAGTGTTAATAGTTTTGGTACAAATGCGAAAGGTTGGATGGTCGGTTTTTAGTATCTAGCTGTGCATTGATTCTACGATTCTATTATCTTGCGATTGGCAAAATGATATCCGTTACGATTTATGTGACCCAATGGAATGATAAGCAAGAAATCCACATAAATACGTGCCATATGCAGTCGGTGTCAGCAGTGCGTTCGGTAAATTGATTGATATTGAAATTCAGACCAAAATAAAAACATATATTTCCAGATTGGATGCCTGATTCTATAGACGCAAGTGCATATGATATAATGAAGCGTTATATTACATTAGTATAACTGTTTTCATTCCACGTGACGTTCATACTTGCTTATTGTTTAAGGTAAGAAATCAACGATACACGTGTATAGCGTTAACCATCAGTTTGCTAAAAGGTAATAACAGAAATACCATATATAACTCACAGCAATATGCGAATAATATCATACATAACTAATAACATAAATGGTCAACAATATCAAGCAATAAAAGAAGTTAAATATGATATGAAGTATATTTGCAATATGCATCTTGGGTATGTGTGCGAAGTGTGCACATTATAACAATCTTTTATCATTTATTTACGATCGAAACTTCGTTACCAACAGACACATTATTGCAAACTATATATAAACATAAAACGAAAAGTATTCAAATAACAATTATGTCAACATAGTATTACATTTCTCGTTGTTGTAATTGTTAAATGTAATAAAAAACGAACAAACATTTTGAATTAAAAATATGTTGTCAACTATGTCGAACAGATGTGTGCAATTAAGTTGAACAAAACGGCAATCGTACGCCCCTGATATTTACTAATTGAATTTCGTGTCGACGAATACGAAGAACTCTTATTTTGATGGCTTTCCCAATTGCTTATGACAGGTCCCCTCATCAGTGCACAGTGGCGAACGTGTCTTCTATACGAGGCAGGCGGGTATCCCGTCAATATCTTAATTGAATACAAACTTAAGAACAACTTTAACATCTGTCAAATATCACCGAATGATAATCTAAAATTCAGCATTATGTACATAGCTTTATCGAGACTTATTTTTTGACATGACACGTGTGTATACATAAATGAAAACATTTATTGTGACTTTTGATAAACTAATACTGAAAGTAATGGACATAATACTTTTTAAATATATTTAAAAACCAAACATAACCCAACCTTAAAGATATGTTTTATTTGTTACATTACGTTTGTGATAGTTGTCCGATTTGATTAGTATTTAGTTTCGGAGTAATTTTGCATAACATTAGTGGCCAGGTGTTGTGTATTATTGTAATGTTAAAGAAGCTAAAATAATACTCTAAAGTTTTCACTATCAGCATGATTTTCTCAATCAAATTTCTTGGTCCAGATGTCTTTGCGTTCAACGGTTTAAACATTTGTACGATAATTTTAATTACACTTTTTCCAATTAATGTTTGCCTGATCATTTTATTACCCTGTTCACATTCTTGCCATTTGAAAATAACACTTGCGATTAACACCACATACAATTTCGAGCAGATATCGTTTCAACATGCACTGACGCTGATCTGCGAATTTCATTATCCAATAAAGACGATGATACAAATTGTTTACCGAATATCACAAGCCTAACGACTTTTTTCCCAATAAAATTAATTAAATTTACAATTTGTAAGTGCTAAATGCATGTGATCAAACAAAATTACACCCTAAAGCTTTTCAGAGGATTCGATGTTTCAAAAATGAAAATACGTCAGAATTTTAAATGTGTGCAGTAAATTGTATAGAATAGCAGCACAAGACTATCATATATTTGAGAACGCGGTCATTCTGCATAAAACTGACTCCGCCAGTTTTCAACTGTGTGAATGGATAAAGTTCTAAATGTTTTGATGTTTATTTTAAATCATTTGTTCTGGTTCTGTACCGTATGCATAGTGCCAATTTACCATTTGTCCGGCATATAATTATGTCTAGAAATTTGACAAGGTCTTATATGTGTTCTATTCTTCTGTAGAACACCAAAGTGTCTGTTTCATTTCACACATAAATACAGAGTTCAAATTCCGGTGGGGCACATGCAGAAATGCCAATTCGAATATTGGCCGCTGTGTGTATACAATCCACTCTAATGATGGCCTAAGTTGACATCGCGATACAAATTTCTAACAACCACCAACAGCGTCAAAAACAAGCTGATATATTCTGAAAAACATGTATGCACGTCTCTCCGTTAGCGATTACTCAAACAATGGTCGTAGTTCACATAGATAAACCTCGTTCGAACCACAAAAGCGTCAAACATAGGCAGACGGCGTCGGCCTTTTTGTGTATGAAGACTAAAACTGGTCAATTGCACATAGACAGATACCTTATTCAACGTCAAAGACAGACAGACAGACGGACGACGGTCGGACGGACGGACGGACGGACGGACGGACGGACAGACAGACAGACAGACAGACAGACAGACAGATGGTGCTCGTTCACATATAAATCCAAGTAGCGACAGAGAGACGGACAACATACCGGTATCATGTACTTCACTCTTTGTAGAACCACTCGAAATCTGATTTTATTTCACATTGAAATATACTGTTCAATTGGAGCAATATAATGAATATATTGTATCTGGGCACTGTTTAAATGACCATTGTATTCAGAATACTATTAATACAAATCGTGTTAATTGTTCTTATAGTTCTTATAGACAATTATACGATATATTTTAGATAGTGCTGCATTTTCATTTTCAGCAAATTCCAAATTTGTTCCACGAATTGCTATTATTCTTCAACGATTAACTGTAATCTCAATAACTTGGTAATTAATTTAAATGAATAGCTTAATCTCATTATGGTTGAGTACGCCAGCTGTGTGCAGATTATTGTCTGACGCACACACGTGAAAGGACCCGGTGAAGAAAGATGGAATACATCATCAAAGAGACATAGTTTGCAATATAGTTATACTTTTCTGTTTCGTATTGGATAGTCAGTCAACACTTAAGAATTTAGTCATTGGTTTAGTGAGAACGATCCCGTATACTATATATCTGCACACCGGAGTATGTTACAATCTGTAACTGCACATGTTTGTAGTTTTACATATGCAAATATATGGTACATTAATTAGCACATAAACTAAACTATTGAGTTATTATGTATAACGGTTATCCGAATCATCAAAATCTAACCATTTGCCCAGTTTCAACCTTCCTGGAACATTTGAACATGCAAATCATAACTGTTTGCTTAACGTTGCTGACGTTGCTAAAAACAAAGCCGTCAAAAATAACCTACTTGGAGGAAGTAAAATATATTTGCACATTTTAAGACAGTTTAGAGATTGAGTCACCGGACCTATTTTTTTACCTTGCGGGATACGAAGCACTAACAATCGATACGCTCCATCGGCTATTTCGGCTCTTTACCGGTAGTCGACATGTTGACTGTTATGCCTATTATTGCGTTTGCATAAATTAGTTTGCATGCAAACCAATATATATATATATATATATATATATATATATATATCCAAGATGTTGAAAGTAGGGAGTATAACAATGAGTAGTTCTATTATTCTTGTGTAAAAATGGCATTGCAGAAATTCAGTTTCATTCAAACGAATGTGTCCTTTCTATTAGAAAAAGGTTTGCACTCTCTTTCCCTTGATTTTGGTTTCCTTGCTATTTTCGCCAACAGTCTTTGTACGCAACCAGCGTTTTGATTTTTGTGGTCGACGGTTAAAACCCGGTAACAACAATTGTCTGATATTACCGATAGTTGTCTTCAGCGCATTTTTTCAGGTCCAAGTTGTTTAATACACTTACGATACATAACCGTATAAATACACGACTGCAAACACAAATTCATGTCATATAAGTATCTATTTTCTGCAATGCTTACAAAGTGCTGATAGAATTTGGTAATACATTGATAAAAAATTCCACGACTATTATATGAACCAGCATATTGCGCTTACAACAAAGTTGAGCTTATGGCTGTAATATTCATGAAAAAAATATTTGAACGAATCACTCTTCATCCTAGAATCGTGACGAACACTACTCATAATCAATTGCTGTTACAGTGCTACCACATGGTATATGTATCACTTCATTTTGACATATTACATTTCACGCCAAGGTAATTCCGTAGTAAATGATCTTTGGTTTTCCATGAACTATCGCTGATACCTTTGTTTCCCTAAATTGCTGATCACACTCGCGTTTATCAGTCCGATTGCAATGCATTTAGGTGAGTCGAAAAGTGTTCGGGTATTTTCAATCTGTGCTCGGGTACTAGTTCTCATATACTGAAGCTATTGAAGTGAGCATTCATGAACGCTTACTATATCGTAGGTTCGCCTAAAGAAACAACATCAGTTGCAATAAAATAGACAAGTTTGTCGTAATAATTATTGAGCCATTTCATTTGAAGTAGAAATCACGTTTAAGTTGTGTTTTTTTTCAATACAAACTTAGTGTAATACTTGGGCTTAATATTATCTACGCTGTTTAATTCGATTCGATTTGATTCGAAAGAAATGTTAATGATTAAAACATTATTATAATATGACACTCGCAGAGTTTGCTATACCAAATGAACAAAATACACCGTTGTTAAACTTCCAGTAAGCAACCCGAAAAAAAAGTTCTGAAACTGTAAAATATAGCTCGCATTGTAATTGAGGACAAAGAGTCATGTCATGTTAGAATCGAAATAATTTTCGCATTATCTTTGTTTATCGGCTAATAAACACCGATTTTGTCGTTCTGGCGGTATAATAACCCCTTCGTGGTTTTATTGGTTCGCCTCAGAACTCCAAATCGCTGTTTGTTAGCCGATAAACAATTGTAAATAAAAAATATTTCTTAAGTAGATAAGTTGTTGATGCATGCACTTATATACATGCTTTAAACTGCGAGAACACTCATTCACTGTACTTATTCATTCCACATGAGCGACATTTAATGAGTGTTGTCAATTAAAATTTAGATCCGCTTTTTATCATGTACACCATGACTTGGCGGAGAGTGGACATTTTATACATCCGAAACCTCATTCACCCCAAATGATTCTATTGAAAATCATTGCTCGCAAAACCATAGAGTTACCAAAAAAGATAGCAATTTCAAGTGGACTGAAAGGAAACACAGACACGAGTGCATTGCCGGGCGGGTCCTGTGACCTATGTAACCCTAACACAAAATCAGGTTTGATAATTGACACTTGAACCACAGACTTTTGAAAAAGGAGAGTTAAAAATGGCCGTCGAGAAATACAACACCCTTCATTAAATGCTCGAATGACTTGTGGTTTAATACGGAAGGTGTTCTTTCGTTTTAAAAATATTGAACACCAACTGTGGAGGTTACAAAAAGGAATGCGGAAACATGGTAACGTCGGTGACTATTGGTATGCCATGAATACGTATAGACAACAGGTCGGTGACTATTGGTATGCCATGAATACGTATAGACAACAGGTCGGTGACTATTGGTATGCCATGAATACGTATAGACAACAGGTCGGTGACTATTGGTATGCCATGAATACGTATAGACAACAGGTCGGTGACTATTGGTATGCCATGAATACGTATAGACAACAGGTCGGTGACTATTGGTATGCCATGAATACGTATAGACAACAGGTCAAGAATGGATAACTATCCCTAGTACATATTAAAAAAATTGAATAGATGTTTTGAAGCTTGTTATATAGTTTTTGTAAATAGTTTTATGTTATAGTTTATATGTTGTCTATTTTACGAAAGAAACCCAATAATATAGATATTTTTGTATTTTGTATATATGTATAATGCATATGTAGAAAATGTACGTTATGTTAACGTCGGGCAGCGAAATGGACTTTGTAACTTTCACGGTATTGTTTTTTAGAGGGTGAGGTTTTTGGTCCCTTGCACAGCCCATCTGTGTTTTATGGTAAACATACTGAATGTGGTAAACTATCGAACAAATCCTGGTCCAAGTAAAACCCTTCCGCTAGCCAAGCCTACACATTTCAACTTCAGGGCCCATAGTAAAATTTTTTAAAGGATAATAACACGTTATACGATACTACGTATAATAATTAACATGTTGCAAACGAACTAATGAACGGGTACCCTCTAATTTGCTATCACTCAATCATGCGTTTAATTGTCGGTTTTATTCGTAGCAAAAGGCACTCGCGGATAGTAGAGATGCCAATTATCACCATCGAGTGAAAAATAATGGAGTATTGCATCGTCGAGTCCTGATTTTTTCTCATTTTTGTACATAAAATTTAAATTTAAATGTATCATAGTGTTCAAAATGTATATTGAGGATATTCTGATGTAAGGACAGTGATGATTAGCAAGAATATTCAAAATAAGATAGCCGTGTTCGCTAAGTAAGTATTCGATCTGGGTTGTGTGTGACTTAATTTAAGTATTTGTAAATTGATGGCGACATCACTGGACGCATTGGCGGAACAGTCAGAAGATTCCTCGAGCAGCTGCTAGGTAGCAAAGATATGATCAACAGATTTGATGACATCGGCCGCTTTATTAATAAACACTTTCTGTTCAACACCCTCTCCAAACAGAAAGACATATCTTGGTAAATAAAAACTGACTTTCCTTTTATGTGTGCTATGTTAGTTGTGCTATGATTCATATAGTTGTTTATATCATGCTTTGATGTGTCTGTTTAACTTGTTATGTTTTGTGCTGAAATGTAAATTGCATTTGTTATATTTATAAATGTAATAATCAAATAAAACACTAAAATAGTAATCTGAATAATAATATCGTTTTTATTATAATGACAGCCAAAACGTAAGCATTTACAAACAGTGAAATGTAACCCGAGGCTACTTTCACAACGTTCGGGTTCGGATAAGTCGAACTACGGATATCTCGAAGTCGCTATTGCATTCCTGAATACTTTGAGATAACGAGGTTCAGCTGTACCCATTTTAGGTAATATAGGAAAACAGTGAAATGTATTAAAATAATTTTAAAATTACAAATATAAATAAAGCTATTTGAATACCGAGTATGAATGGTTCAAACTTACAAAAGCACAGTAAAATATACATTGCTTTTCTGAATTTTTTTTTATGAACATAGACATGGGAATGTTTGTTGTGAAAGTTGAAAGTGGACGTACTGTGACCTCTAGTCAATGTCAACTGTCAGATTTTATCATTTCGTATTTTGCCATTTCCATTGGACGTATTTTCCATTTGATTGTCATCCCAATAATTTGCTATCATACAAGGTAATAATTCCAATTTACACACTATTGATAAAGGAACAGTCAATATATTTGTATGTTTACTTATTTAAATATTTGATTTGAACTTTAATTTTAGCAATTAGATGGCGGAATTTATTTTGTATTTATGAACATACATAACCATCTGCAAAAGTGCCCTGATATGTAAACGTTGAATTTAACATTTTGTTTTAATAAATATAGGACAATGAGTGGTTAATACGAGTTTTTATACTGTTGATGCAGATTCAGTTTAGTTTAACGATGTTTTACATTTTAACCATGCTAATCTACGATCAACAGTATCACTCTTTTGTGTGTGCATAAGCATGAATGAAGAATGTTACCTTACTTATACGACATGAAATGTCATATCTTTGAAACAACGCAAATGCATTTTCTGCTTTATGGTTTTCCCTTTCATTCAGTACCAATCTCTGTTAATGAAATAAACCAAGTAAACACACCAGTGTATTGTTGCAGTTAAGAATATACACACAAGTAATTAAATACGATCATGCTGAACACCCAGTGGTAATTATTTTCATTATAAGACATTTACTTTGTGACCTTAAATAAACATTTTCGAACTATGAATTACTTTACAATATGTCAGTATCTTATTTGTTGTGTGTATCGTTACTTTATGCGATGAATAAGCCACGTTCCCCAGATGGTCTCTTAGTTTTGTAATGTAAAGGGTATTTTTGCGTTAGATGACTGTAGGTACAAAGATAACTGAAATATAAATATGAAATTGTTCGAACTATAGAAAAATACTTTCCGGTCTCCAGTTAGTTTCTGTATGCAAATATAATTATCATTTTGTCAAAATTTTCAGCAATCACTCACTCACGTTTTGTTATTCTGATCGAACTATCAAAAGATGTTGACTACATCTTTGCATGAATCCATTGATTGTTTTCTGTGCAAAGTAGCGACGAAAGATAATGCTGTGTGGAGTGAATGTTAAGGATCTAGGTGTTATTACATGTTTGAATGTCAAGACGATCAATTTACCTCCTTGTCAATTAAACCATATTTTGTTTTTAGCTATCAATTCAATATGCTCTGTATATCCGAACAAAACTACGTTAGAAATCAAAACCACTAAAAATTGGTGGTCAATTACATTTGAACATTAACAGAAATGTCACTTTGTTTCTCCGATGAGGTGAATAAAATTACATTTGCCGAATGATATCTAACTGCATTAAAAGAACAATTCTTAACCGGTTGATACAAATAAAATCTTCAAATACAATCTTATTTTAACTGCAATAAAACTATATTTAGTTGTGTTTTATTTTATTTGTGTTCCAGTTATAGTATATACAACATTTTATTATGTTTTCGTTATAAAATGAAACTACTATAATGAATTACTAATATATACTATTATTTAAAAAACAAAACATGCATATAGTATTAATTCTGGCAATTCATTCAATACGAAATTGATTTAAAAGAAAGAAACACGATCTTTCATTATTCCCCTTTCATATGACATAAATATGCATGAAAAGGTTAATAAGGGGGAGATATGTCGGAGTCTGCCTGCTGCTATTTCTTCAATCTCCACCAAGCACAAATCCTTCGTTTCTTGTTGCATGCCGTGTAGCATGAGATGTCTTCGTTACACCAAGAAATCATAAAGCATTACTCCAAACAATTACCTGGATGTACGCTATTGACATGCAAATGCTTGATCTAATTATATGACTGAAAGGAAAGGCAACAAAGGTAAAGGAACTAAAATACGTTAAGAACATTTGATTTAATTAAAGCCACACAAAAGGCGAAAGTGGCCAAATTCAGACTGCACAACCAAAACGGTCAATTGTTATCTGTCTAAGTATGTTTTACGTTGGTATATAACCTACATTGCATCCGTATTTTTTGCTAATTGTATGAAAACATTACTGCAAACATAAATACATATCAAATAACCATGTCAAGTAACCATCTCATTTCCTGTACTGCTAACAAACTGCTAATTGTATTTGGTAATACAGTGAACAAAATTGCAATGACTTTACAATAAACAAGCTTAGTGCCGCTTACATCACAGCCGAGGTTCTGTCTTTTACCCTTCACGAAGAAACTATTTCAACAAATCACGCTTCACATAGAATCGTGAAGCATTTCATTTTTGACAAATTACAGTTTACAAAGGGTGTTTCCCTTTTAAATGATCTTCCGTTTTCCCTGGACTATTGTTGTTACCATTGTTTCCCCAAATTACTGGTCACACTCATTTATCAGTCAGCCTGTAATGCATTTAAGTGGGTTTCTTAGTGTTCAGATATTTTTTTATCTTTGCTCGGATTGGGTATATCATACACTGAAACGAACATGAGCGTAAAATATATCATATAGAAATAACCTCATTTGAAACAAAATAGTTGGTCATAACTTGTAGAATTGTCCATTCAATAAACAAAACAACTACTACTCTTATATTTGGGCTTTATAAAAGCTTCATCGCTTTGAATCTAATTTAAATAACATTGATTTGAAAGAGATGCCAATGCTTAAAACACAAGAAGATGCGTTGTTTCTCGCAGTTTTATGCATGCATTTACATGCTTTGAACTGTAAGAACTTCACAGTCAACCACTTTACTTATTCATTCAGCATGGGCGATATTTTATGACTGTTATCAATTAAATTTAGATCCGCTTTTTATCAGATATAGCATGACTTGCGGAGAGTTGACATTTTATACATCGGAGACCTTATTGACCCAAAATGCCCATAGCGTCACCAAACAATATAACAATGTTAAGTACGTAGAAAAGGAAACACCGACGCGAGTACATACACGGGCGGCCCCAGTGACCTATGTGACCCTAACACCAATTCAGGTTTGATAATTAACACTTGAACCATACAATTTTGAAATAAGAGAGTTAAAAGTGGCCGTCGCGAAATACAACAGCCTTCATTAAATGCTCGAGTGATTGATGGTTTAATACGAAGGCGTCCGGTTGTTACTAGCATATTGAACACCAACTGCAACGGTTAAGAGATGAGTTGTATGAGTACACACGTATTACTGTAGTATCGTACATAACTTCATTCCAGTACGCTATTTCTCCCTGAACTAGTCCAACCTCTTTCGCAATTATAACACAAATTGTATTTATGTTAAGACTAACAAGTCTTCTGAGGGCGATTGTCCTACAATACATATTTTTTGTACTCAACTATATATTCAGACACTAACTGTGTATTCTCGTATGCATCTATATGTTCGTACATGTATTGTTTAAGGGCTGAAGGCCGTATAATCAAATTTGTATTGGTCATCATATCTTTGCAGCAAACTAACAAGCAAACCCCTGTCCAAGTGAAAAGCCTCCGCTAGCCCAGCATACAAATTTCAACTACACCGCCCATATTAATTTTTTTAAGAATAATAACACCTTATATGCTTACGATCATGGTGCTACGTACGATGTATAATTAATATGTTGCAAACAAACTAATGAACGGGTTCCTTCTAATTTGCAATCACTCAGGCATGCTTTTAACTGTCGGTTTTGTAAGTAGCAACAAGCACTCGCCGAAATTCTGTTAGACGTCGCATAGTAGGCTTGTCAAGTGGAAAATTATGGAGTATTTCGTCGTCGTGTCCTGCATCCCATTTTCAATTTGTACACGACATTGAAATTCAAACGTATCATAGTGTTCAAATGTATCTTTATAATATGTTGACGTAACTAGTAAGACAATTCAAATAACGAATGTACGTTTTCCAACAATACTAAAATACAGAAAGAAAGTATTTATTTATTTACACTTTAAATACCGTATTCAGTAAAATGCAACCACGTTTTCGTGCTTTCAGATTCATGGATTCTATTGCAGCGAATGTATGAGTGTGTATTGAATAACTGGAATGGCCACCTATGATTTGAATTGAGGATGCATTAATTAAACAAACTTCAGTAAGTAATATATTTGTAATAATATTTGTATGAAGTATGTGTTGGCGTATTACAGGACTTGAAGGACATATAAAAGGGTTTTAAATGATGTATTTTATTTCATAAACTCAAGTTTGCATACAACCTAGAATTGTCACATTTTATTTGATCGTCTTTTTGGCAGTGCTTTCTATTCATGTTATCCGGTACGTACGAGAAAAAACGCAGTTGGCTATTAAAGACGTTCGCAACAATTTTTCAATTTTTTTCCTGCGACAGATTTTCTTAAAAATTAGCACAAACACGTGTCACTGTATCCTAAAACTAATCAGTCTTTAAACATAGGGGTCATCGGCCTTGTTCCGGAAATATTGGGGTTTATGTACGGTACCTGTCGAAGTCCTTTTTTCAGTTTGTGTGATTCGCATTGTTTAATTATATAAAGAGTTCGTATTCAAACAAGGACGGAGATTTTTAAATGCATCTGTTTTTAATGTTTCGTTTGGCAATATGCAAGTGGAGATTAATCATAAAACGCGCTTTATCTACAGTTACCATTTAAACAAATGACATTTAATGGACACTTAATAAGGTAAATTATGCATTTAATATGCCTTGAAAACATCAATAAATAATCAAATATACGAATATCTTTTGTTCCAAACGACAGATTTTGTTAAAAAATTCCATATACATGTGTCAATGTATACTGAAACTAAAACAGTGTTAACAAATAGGGGTTACCGGCCTTTTTCCGGAAATATTGGGTTTTGAATACAGTACCTGTCGAAGCCCCTTTTTTCAGTTTGGATTTTTTTATCCATGTTTTAAGTATATAGGAGAGCTTTTTTTTAAACAAGGTTATGGTTCTTTCAACTGATATGTTTTCACATGTCTTGTTTGGCAATATACAAGTATATTTTGGTAATAAAAAACGCTTTATTTTTAATTACTGTTAAAATAATGAATTTGACTGGACATTGAAGTAGGTCAAATGGGTTCTAACAATACCTTATGAAACGTCATTTATTATGCATCGATACATTTTGTTCCAAACGACAGATTTTCTTAAATTTTCGCACAAACATGCACCAATGTATACTTACACCAAAACATTAATAAAAATAATGGGTCACCGAACTTGTTTTGGAAATAATAATAATTTAAGCTTAAAAACGATTCATAGAGAAAGAGTTCACATATTTTTATGTTAAAATTATAAATATGTGATGTGAACTTAAGTTTTAGCAATAAAATGGCGGATAGTCTTTTTGTTTTTGATGAACATACACATACATATGCGAACGTGCCCTTATATTTTTAAACGTTGAAATGAACATTTATTTTTTATAAGTATCTATATAACATTCAGTGGTAAATAGTTTCAAGGTGTTTTACATGTTAACCATGCTAATACACGATCAACGGTATCACTCTTTTGTATGTGCATAAGCATGAATGAAGAATGTTACCTCACTTATATGAAATGAAATGGCATACCTTTGAACCAACGCAATTGCATTTTCCGCTTGATGATTTTCCTTCAAGTGTATTGTTGCAGTAAGAATGTACACACAAGTAATTTGATAAGACCATGCTGAACACCCAGTGAACATTATTTTTATTTTAAGACATTTACTTTGTGACCTTAGTAAACATTTTCGAACTATGAATCACTTTACAGTTTTGTATTTGTGGCGTTAATTGTTTCTTTATGCGATGAATAAGCTCCGTGTACCAATAAAGCCAGTTTCCGAAAATGTTCCCAGATGGTCTCTTAGTTGTTTTAATGTCAATGGTATAGTTTTGCGTTATATCACCCTGCATTTGAACATTTAAAAACAACTGAAATATCAATAATAAGAAGTTGTACAAACTACAGAAAAATACGCTCCGATCTCCCGTTAGTTTCTGTCTGCAAATATAATTTAAATTATCAAGTTTGTCTACATTTTTCAGCAATCACTCATGTTTTGTTATTCTGATCGAACTATCGTAATATGTAGACTGCATTGATTGTTTTTTGCGCAAAGGATCGACGAAAGATAAGGTGTAATTTCATATTTCAATATCAAAATTATGTGTCGACCTCCAACTCAATTTACCCTGACTTAGTATTTAGATATCCATTCAATATGCCATATATCTGAATAAGACTATTATGGAAAGGCCAGGGTCAAAGTTAGTAACTATTTGAGGTAAATTGCAAATGAACATTAATAGTAAAATTACTTCGTTTCTTCGATGAGGTGAATAAAATTACTTTTTGCCGAAAAACATCTTACTTCATTCAACACACAATAATTATTATAAATCGGTTGATACAAATTAAATCGTCAAATTAAATCTGACGAAAACTGCAATAAAGCTACATTTAGTTGTTTTTCGTTTAATTTGTGTTCCAACTATAAAACAGTTTATTATGTTTTCATTATAATATCATGAATTACTCATATATAGTGATTTTTGGTTATTCTTGCAATACCACAGTGGCTTAAAAGAACAAAACACGACCTTCCATTATTTACCTTTCATTTTACCTAAATATGCCAGAACAGGTTAATAAGGGCGAGAAGTCTGCCTGCTACTATTTCTTTTATCTCTTTTATCTCCACCAAGAATAAATCCGTCATTTCTTGTTGCATGCCATGTAGCATTAGATGTCTTTGTTACACCCAGGAATCATAAGGCATTACTCCAAACAATTACTTGGATGTACGCTCTCGACATGCAAATGCTTGAGCTAATGATATAACAGAGAAAGCGCAACAAAGCTTAAGCAACGGAAATACGTTTAGACCGCTTAAAATTATTGCCTAACAAACGGCGACAAAGGTCAAATTCAGACTGAACGATAAAAACAGTCGTCTTATTATCTGTATTTAACCTACATTACATACGTATGTATACATACCTGTATGAATACATAACTGCAAACACAAATACATGTCAAATAACCATCTCATTTCCTACAATGCTAACAAACCGCTAATAGCATTAATACTTTGAACAAAAAGGGCCAGGTCAATACAATGAACCAGCAAATTGCAGTTTACAACCACAGCCGAGGTCTGTAACCATTCACGAAGAAAATATTTCAACAAATCACGCTTCATCTAGAATCGTGAGGAACGCTGTTCATAATCAGATATGGGCCTGTTACGGTGAAATCACAGTTCATTTTTGACACATTACGGTTCACATAAATGTAATTCCGTAGTAAATGATATTTCGTTGTCCATGGATTATTGTTTATTCCTTTGTTTCCCTAAATTACCGATCACACTCGTTTATAAGACCGCTGTAATGCATTTAAGTGAGTCGATAAGTGTTCAGGTATTTGTATCTTTGCTCGGGTAAAGTATTTCATACTACGACGCTCTGGAAACGAACATTAGCGCGAAATTTATCATATAGCGACAACCTCATTTGCAACAGAATAGTTGGCCATAAGTTGTTGAATTGTCAATTGAAATAGAGATAACACGCTTAAAAGCCTTTCAATAAAGCAAATAACTGCTTCTTTTATATTTGGGCTTAATAACTTCTTTGATAAATTTACTTAATAAAACAAATAAAGAAATGTTAATAATTAAAACAATATGAGACGAGTAGTCGCTCGTTGTTTTATGCTTACACTTACATGCTTTGAACTGTGAGAACCTAACACTCAAATACTATACTTATTCTTTAAGTCTGAGCGATATTTTATGTCAGTTGTCAATTAAATTTAAATCCGCTTTTGATTAAATAGATCATGACTAAGAGGGTACTAGATATTTTAAACATCCGAGACCTCATTGATCCTAAATTATTCAATTAAAAACCATTGGAGGCAAAAAAATCATAGAGTCAGCAAATAATGCAAAAGTACGTAGAAAAGGCAACACCGGCGCAAGTGCATTAGCGGAAGGGCCCAGTGATATATGTGACCCTAACGCCAAATCAGGTTTGATAACTGACACTTGAACCATAGAATTTTGAAATAAGTGAGTTAAAAGTGTCCGTCGAAAAAGACAACACCTTTCATTAAATGCTCGTATGACTGATGGTTCAAAACGGAGGGTGTTCTGTCGTTTTTAACATATTGAACACCATCTGTGTTTGTTACAAAACGGAAGGCTGTAAATACGGTAACGTTGATGACGATCAGTATGCTATGAATATGTATAGACATCAGGTGAAGAATGGACAACTATCCCTTGTACATATTCGAAAAATTGAATACTTGTTTTGAAGCTTGTTACATATTTTCATGCAAAACTCGTTAGTTTATTTATTAGTCAAACACAATAATACAGCTATTTTTGTATTTTGTATATAATTATTTATAATGCATATGTAGACAATGTACGTTATGATGCAGGTCGGGCAGCGAGATGGACATTGTAGCTTTCACGTTATTGTTTTTAAAGGGCGAGGTATTTGGTCCATTGCACGTTTAAAGAGCGAGGTATTTGGTCCGTTGCACGTTTAAATGGCGAGGTATTTGGTCCGTTGAACGTTTAAAGGGCGAGGTATTTGGTCCGTTGCACGTTTAAAGGGCGAGGTATTTGGTCCGTTGCACAGCCGATCTGTGTTTTATGGTCGTAAGAGAGAGGTTTTATTTGTACTCAGCTATAAATTTAGACACACACAGTGAATATTAGTGGGTATCGATATGTTGGATATTATGTATAAGGCTGGAGGCCTTATGATTTAATACATTGATAAACATACTGCATGTAGTAAACTATCGAACAAATCCTGGTCCAAGTAAAACCCTTCCGCTAGCCAAGCCTACACATTTAAACTTCACGTCTAGTATTCATTTCTTAACAGATAATAACACGTTATACGATGCTACAATGTATAATTAACATGTTGCAAACCAACTAATGGACGTGTGCCCTCTAATTTACAATCACTCAATCATGCTTTTAATTGTCGGTTTTGTACGTTGCAAAAGACACTCGTGGATATTCTGTTTCACGTCGCGTAGTAGAGATGTCAATTATCAGCATCGAGTGGAAAATAATGGAGTATTACGTCGTCGCGTCCTGATTTTTTCTCATTTTTGTACATAAAATTTTAAATGTATCATAATGTTTAAAATGTATTTTGAGCATATTCTGACGTAAGAACAGGGATTATTAGCAAGAACATTCAATCAACGAATGGACGTTCTCTCCAGATAAACAAAAATATAAAAAGAAAGTATTTATTCACTCGAGACAGTGTAATTATCCAGTAAACTGATATCTTAATTTAGTCCTTATAGATTCATTGTTTCTTTTGCACGTTTTGGTTGTATACTAGAATACTATTACCAGAAACAAACTTCACCATGTTTTCATATTTACCCCAACGAAGTGTGGGTGTATGGATGTACGTAAGTTGGCTAGAATTACCACCCATGTTGTGTATTTAGAATGTATTAAACAAACTTAAGTAGGATTTATATTAATACTGAGGTATGGAGTATGTGGTGGCATTTTACAGGACATGACGAAAATATATCAAGGATATTACAATTTGTAAGTGAATCATTTAGCAACTTTTATATCCTTATTTAATAAACTTAAAGTTGCGTACACTCGAGAATTACGTCATATTAGACAAAAGTAGCCACACATTCTACATCATGTTGACAGATTTGATTTCATCGTCTTTTAGGCAGGGCATCTATTCGATATATCCCATATGTTCGTGAATTAAGGCATTAGGCAATTAACAATTATTAATTAATGAATTAATTAATGTATTTTACGACCGGATCTCTTGATTCGAAATTTGAAAATATTGTGTCCTTGAATTTAGTTTAGAAATGGGTTTTTAAGTTCATCAGACCATCGACATGTTACTTCTTGCAGCGTTTCTCTAAATTTAACATAACAACACAGATAGTGTATTACGATTTATACGAATGTCAATCGTCTGAAACATAAGATTGTTTCTAAACTACATATGCAATCTCACGTATAAATGTTTTTCAGCGTTTATTGTTCAAAAATCCGAACAAAATCCAATGACATGAAAGTGAACAATGCTATTTCAAAGCAAAATACACATAAAAATAAATACCCATTTTTAAGTAATATGTGCAAAACAGTGAAATATATTAAAACAATTTAAAATTACAAATTTGAAATTCCATATGCTGTATTACTTATGGCCAAACTTATTATGGCAAACACTTCTTTGATATGTTAACAGATATTAACAATTTTAACAATACAGGTACCACATACAGGCATTACGTTTTACTGAATTATTGTGGATACCTGAAAGTTACTTTAGTACCGAATATGATTGGGTTAATCTTTCAAAAGCACAGTAAAATATATGTTGTTTTATTAAATTCTTTTTGCGGACATAGACATGAGGATGTTTGTTGTGAAGAAATGAAAAAGGAGATAGTGTGACCTATAGTCAATGTCAACTGTCGGATTTTATCATATCGTATTTTGCCATTTCCATTGGACGTATTTTCCCCATTTGATTGTCATCCAAATAATTTGCTATCATACAACTTTTATGTTCTCACTCTGCCATTCGTTAAATTAGCCAATGGCTACAAATTTGAATATTCGGCTAAAGAAAAGTATATTTGGCTACTGCTTTTTCTCAATAAAAACCTTATTTTTTTGTCAAAATTAGCATGTTTTCAGCTTAACAAGGTACATTTGGCTAAAGAAAATGTTCGGCCAGGGGGAGGTACAAGGTAATGAATTAAATTCACAAACTATTGATAAAGGAATAGCCAGTATATTTGTATGTTTACTTATTTAAATATTTCATTTGAACTTTAATTTTAGCAATAATATGGAGGATATTCTTTTGTTTGATACTCTTTTTTGCGGAGCATACATAAGCTTCTGCCAACATGACTTTATATTTAAACCTTGAATATAAAGTTTTCTTCTAATAAATATAGGACATTGAGTGGTTCATATGAGTTTTTATACTGTTGATGCAGATGCAGTATTGTTTCACGATGTTTTACATTTTAACCATGCTAATACACGATCAACGGTATCACTCTTTTGTGTGTCCTTGAATGAAGAATGTTACCTCACTTATATGAAATGAAATGGTATACGTTTGAACCGACGCAATCACATTTTCCGCTTAATGATTTGTCCTTGCATTCAGTACCAGTTTATGTTAATGAATGAAAGCAAGTAAACGAGCAAGTGTATTGATGCAGTTAAGAATGTAAATACAATTAAGTTAGTAAGTCCATGTTGTATAACCAGTGGACATGGATTTCATTATAAGACATTTACTTTTGATGCTTTTCCTCATCGTATCTGGTGTGTACATTGTTAATTCATGCGATGAATTACCCACGTGTATCAATATATCCAATTTCCGAAAAAGCACCCAGATGGACTCTTAATTTTTTAACTTAAAGAGTATAGTTTTGTGTTAGATCATCCTGTAACTGAAAGTTTTACAGACACATGAATAATAAATAATATAAAGTTTAAAAAAATATAGAAAATAAATTACGATTCTGTAAGTTTCTATCTGCAATTACATGTATATTTATTATGTGTGTCGGTATGTGTCAGCAATCTGTCGCGTTGCGTTATTATGGTCGAAATATGTAGATTGCATTTGTGCATGAATCCATTGAGTGTTTCCCGCGCAAAGTAGCGGCAAAAGATATCACTATTATAGAGTGATAGGTAAGGATCCATGTGTATTTACATGTTTCAATATCAAGACTATGTTTAGAACTCCTAGTCAGTTTACCTTTACTTTGTACTTAGATATCCATTCAATATGTCATGCATATCCGAAAAAAAAACTACGGAAGAAATACGAAAGTCAAAATAGTAAATATTGGTCGTCGATTACAGTTGAACATAAACAGAAATGTTACTTCATTTCTCCGACGAGATGAATAAAATTGCATTTGCCGAATTATATATAACTGAATTCAAAGCACAATTTTTAATCGGTTTATACAAATTAAATCGTCAAATTAAATCTTATGACAATTGCAATAAAACTACATTTAGTTGTGTTTTGTTTTATTTGTGTACCAGTAAATTAAAATCAATACAACAATGTATTTGTTTTTTATTATGAAATGAAAATACTTGTATAAATTACTATTATATTATATTATTAGAAATACAAACATGCATATATAGTGAATTCTGGATATTGATGCAATACCATAGTGATTTTAAAGAAGAAAGCACGGTCTTTCATTGTTTATCTTTCATATTACATAAATATGCCCGAACAGGTTAATAAGGGCGAGCTATGACGGAGTCTGCTTTTTTTTATTTTTTTTTAAATATCCACCAATCCTTAATCCGTCATATCGTGTTGTATACCATGTAACATTAGATGTCTTTGTTACACCCAGCAATCATAAAGCATTACTCCATATGTAAGCAACAAAGCTATAGCAACGAAAATAGGTTTAGAACGTTTTAAATTGAAGCCACACAAACTGCGACAAAGGTCAAATTCAGATTGAACGATAAAAACAGTCATCTTATTATATGTCATAGTATGTGTAACGTTGGTAAATAACCTACATTGCATCCGTTTGTATAAATAATTGCACGAATACATGACTGGAAACACAAACAAATAGCGATCTCATTTCTTGCACTGCTAACAAACTGCTAATAGCATTTGGTATTAGAGTGAACAAGAAAGCAATGACTTTACAGTGCACAAGCTCAGTCCCGCTTACAATACAGCCGAGGTTCTGTCTGTAACCATTCACGAAGAAACTATTTCAATAAATCACGCTTCATCTAAGAATCGTGATGAACGCTGCTCATAATCAGATGTGCTTCTATTACAGTGCTGCCACAGAGCATATGTATTACTTCATTTAGACACATTACAGTTAACAAAAACGTAATTCCGTAGTAAATGATAGTTTCCCTTGACTTTTCCTGGTACCTGTGTTTCTCCATATTGCCGACCATGCTCGTTTATCAGTCAGCCTGTTTCAGCGAGTCGTTAAGTATTCAAGTATTTTTTATCTTTGCTTGGGTAGGATATATATTACACTGACGCTATGAAAACGAACTTGAGCGCAAAAAATATCTTATAAAAATAACGTCATTTTCAATAGAACAGGTAGTCATAACTTGTAGAATTGTCAATTGAAATAGGAAATAAATTTAAACACCGTTCAATAAAGAAAACAACTACTACTCTAATATTTGTGGTTAATGAAAACTTCATTGATTTGAATCTAATTTAAATTACATTGATTTGAAATAAATGTTCATGCTTTAAACACAAGAAGAAGCGTTGTTGCTCGTAGTTTTATGCCTGCACTTACATGCTTTGAACTGTGAGAACTTCACAGTCAACCACTATACTTATTCATTCATTCAGCATGGGCGATATTTTATGACTTTTATCAATAAATTGTAGATCCGCTTTTTATCAAATACAGCATGAGTAAGCGGAGAGTGGACATTTTATACACCCGAGACTTCATTGATCCTTAATTATTCTATTGAAAACCATAAGGCGCAAAACCATAGAGTCACCAGCTAATATAACAATGTCAAGCACATAGAAAAGGCAACACAGATGCGAGTGAATACGCGGGTGAGCCCAGTGACCTATGTAACCCTAACACCAATTCAGGTTTGATAATTGACACTTGAACCATAGAATTTTTAAATAAGAGAGTTGAAAGTGGCCGTTGAGAAATGCAACACCCTTCATGAAATGCTCGAATAACGGGCGGTTTAATACGGAAAGGTGTTCTTTCGTTGGTAGCATATTGAACATCAACTGCAACGGTTACAAATAGAAGGCTGAAATATTCTAACGTCTATCATGTGATATGAATATGTAGATAACATGATAACATGACACTAATAGATTATTATTGCTTGTAGGGGAAATGAACTAAAATATTCTATTTAAGCTTATTTTATCATAATATATCAAATACTAGTTTAGTTGTTGTATTTTGCATATAATTATGTTATAAATACTATCTATAAAGTATGTACAGTTTTTTAAACTGCGAGGTCTTCGGTCTCTTGCGCTGTCCGCCGTAATCCAACTTACACGTCTTCTGTGGGCGATGGTCCTACGACAGAGAATGCATTTGCAATATTAACAATACATTTGATATGTTCGTGTTATGTATAAGTTTGTAACTATTTATTTAAGTATACCTAACGACGGAAGCCACGTACTCGTTTAAGTAAAAGGCTTCCGCCAGCCTAGCTATACAGATTTCAATTTCATGGCCCGTATTAATGTCTTCACGGATAATACCACGATATTTTCTAACAATCATGATGCTTCGACGTATAATTTACATGTTGCAAACCAACTTATGAACGGGTTCCCTCTAATTTGCAATCACTCACACATGCTGTTAATTGTCGGTTTTGTACGTAGCAGCAGGCGCTTGCGGATATTCTGTTACACGTCGCAGAATAGAGATGTCAATTATCATAACCGAGTGGAAAATAATGGAGTATTGCATCGTCGTGTCCTGTTTAATATTCTCATTTTCAGTTTGTACAAGAAATTACAATAAAAAAGTATCGTACTGTTCAAAATGTATCTGTATCAAATTCTATATATATATGGATTATTAGTAATTAGTTATACTCCTATAAGCACGTACATATAACTATAATCATAAGATGTAAGGATAATCTGATGTACTTTAAGAAAAGCGGTACAAAGAGCTTACTTGTAGTAGACATATATTTAAACTTTGAATTTAACATTTCCTTTGAATAAACATAGGGCATTAATTGGCTTTAGTGGTTTACCTATATCTTATGCAGATGACGTTTATTAAAAGGTATTTAAGCGTTATTTCTCTACTTCAATTGTCAATTCTATAAGTCATGACCAACTATTTTGTTGCAAATATGTTTGTTTCTATATGATATATTTCGCACTCATGTTCGTTTCCAGAGCGTCAGTGTATGCGATACCATACCTGAGCAAAGATAAATATACCTGAACATTTTACGACTCATTTAAATGCATTACAGATAACTGATGAACGAATGTGATCGGTAATTTGGGGAAACAAAGGTATCAACGACAGTCCAGGGAAAACTAAAAATCATTTAGTAGGGAATTATCTTTTTGTGAACTGTAATGCGTCAAAATTAAGTGATACATATGCCATGTGGTAGCACTATAACAGCATCTGATAATGAGCAGCGTTCCTCACGATTCTAGATGAAGCGTGATTGCTGAAATATTTTCTTCGTGAAGGGTTACAGACCTCGACTGTGGTGTAAACGGCAATTAGCTGGTTCATTCTATTGTCATGGCGCTTTTTGTTCATAATATTAACAAATGCTATTAGCGGTTTGTTAGCATTGTAGGTAATGAGATGATTATTTTATTTATGTATTTGTGTGTTGCAGTTATGTATTCATTCAGGCATCTATGTAAACGTATGTAATGTAGGTTTTATACCAACGTAAAACATACTAAGACAGATAATAAGATGGTTGGTTTTATTGTGCAGTCTAAGTTTGACCTTTTTCGCCTTTTGTTTGGCTTTATTTCAAAACGTTCTAAACGTAGTTTCGCTACTGTAACTTTGTTGCGTTTCCTCTGTTATATAATTAACTCAGGCATTTGCATTTCGAGAGTGTACATCTAGCTTACTTTTAGTGGACATGGGGCTGTGTTGAAAGGTCAGGGAGCTAAATTGTTGTCATTCAAGGTAGTTATTTAAAATGTATGTTATGTGAAGTGTAGTGTAAGCAAACAGATGCCGTTGTTTCATTTGGGGGAAACCTAAATACACATCTGCAAAAGTGACCTTTAAACTTTGAATTTAACATTTCTTTGAAAGACGTTCGCAACAATTTCCATCATTTTTTTTCCAACGACAGATTTTCTTAAAACTTGGCACCAACATGCATCAATGTATCCAAAAACTAAAACAGTCTAAAAAAATATGGGTCACCGGCCTTTTTCCGGAAATATTGAATTTTGATTGCGGTACCTGTCGAAGCCTTTTTTCGGTTTGTGTTACTTAGAATGTTGAATAATATAAAGCGTTTAAAGTCAAACAAAGATGGAGATTTTAAAATGCATCTTTTTTTTAAATGTTTCGTTTGGTAATATACAAGTGCAGTTTAATGATAAAACGCGCTTTATCTACAGTTATCATTTAACAAATGACTTGTAATGGACACTTAACGAGGTTAATTATGCATTAAATGGGCCTGTGAAAACATCAATAATTTATCAAATATACGAATATTTTTTGTTCCAAACGACAGATTTTTTTAAAAGATCCCACATACATGCGTCATTGCATACTGAAACTAAAACAGTCTTAAAAAATAGGGGTCACCGGCCTTGTTCCGGAAATATTGGGTTTTGAATACGGTACTTGTCGAAGCCCCTTTTTCAGTTTGGATTTTTATCAATGTTTTAAGTATAAAGGATAGTTTTTTTCTAACAAGGTTATGGTTCTTTCAAATGATATGTTTGTACATGCTTTGTTTGGCAATATACATGTGTATGTTGATAATAAAAACGCTTTACCTACATTTACTAATTAAATAACGAATTTGACTGGACGTTTAAGTGTGTCAAATGGGAACTAATAATGCTTTCTAAAACTTCATTTTTATCAAATGCATATTTTGTTCCAAACGGCAGATTTTCTTAAAATTTCGTACATACATGCATACATGTGTACTTACACCAAAACATTAATAAAAATAATGGCTCACGAAACTAATTTGGGAAATATTGGATTTCATATAGGGCACCTGTGTAGCCTTTTTCCTGTTTCGTTTTAACATACATAAACAACGTATAAACAGAATGGAGATATGTAATATTTCAGTTCTGAATATATTGGTTTGGAAATACATTGCATAAGTGTGTTTATGATTATTATATATGCTTTATGAACTTTTACTATTAAAATATTTATTTTGAATGGACATTAGAGATGAAATTAGAATATTGTAACCTATATACAATGAAGAAAAAATGAAGCAAAAGGAGAAATTAACCCAATTATTTTCTTTTTGTTGCGAACGTCTTTAAATAAATATTGGACATTGATTGGCTTTAGTTGTTTCCCTGTTGCTGATGCAATGACGTAAAGTTTCACAATGCTTTACATTTTTAAACCATGCTCATGATATACGGTCAACGATATTACTCTTGTGCGCGTGAATACCTGGAATGAAGAAGAATGGTACCTCCTAAACCAATATGAAATGTAACAAAAGTAATCGTCAATACCTTTAAACCGACGCAATCATATTTTCCGTTTAAATATTCGCCCTTGCATTCAGTACCAGTTTCTGTGAATGAAATCAAGCAAGTAAACAAGCAATTTTATTGATGCAATTAAGAAAGTACACAAGGGTAATGTAATAAGGCCATGCTGTATAACCAGTCAAAATGATTTTCATTATAAGAAATTTAATTTATGACCTTAAATAAACATTCTCAAGCTATGAATCACTTTACAATATGAACACTTGGTTTTCCGTATCGTATTTGGTGTGTAAATTGCTATCTATTCGATACAGTAAGCACTAGTAGCAATGAAACCAATTTTTAGAAAAATCTCAGTCTTAGTTTTGTGTTTTAAAGGGTAAAGTTTTGCGTTAATTACCCTGCAACTGAAAGTTTTTCAGATAGCTGAATGAAATATAAATAATAAATTGTACGGACTATAGAAAATACTCTGAGAAAATCCGTTAGTTTATGTCTGCAAATACATGTACATATAATTATCATGTTTGTCACCTTTTTCCAGAAATCACACTCCTTGTGTTATTCTGATCGAAATATCGAAATAGGAACGTCGCATATTTGCACGAATACCTTGATATTTTTCCTTCACAAAGGTGGCGACGAAAGATAACACTTTATAACAACAACAACAACAAATATTTATTCACTTAAGCATATTACAGCTCATCGTGTTGACCAAATTCATAGATTGTGGCAGATTATAGAGTGAGTGTTAAGGATCCAGGTGTATTCACATGTATCAATATAAAAACCATCGTTCGACCTCCTAGTCATTTTAACTTTCCTTTGTATTTAGATACACATTCATTATGCTCTGAATATCAGAACAAGACTACGGAAGAAATACCGTCCGTCAAACCCTCTAACTTTAACACAAACTTTAAGAGGTCAATTACGGTTGAGTTTGTCTATGTAACTTCGTTTTTTTGCCCGGTGATATCTAAATGCATTCAAAGCACAGCATTTAACCGGTTGTTACAAATTATAGTGTTGTAGATTGTGGTAACTGCAATAACTACATTTAAATATAGCTTTGTTTTGTTTTATTTATGTTCCAATTTTAATCTTCACACCAGTTTATTTTGTTAGTTTTTATTATCAAAATAAAATAATAGTATGAAATACTTATCTTAACTATTATTAGTAATATAAAATTGCATAATTCTGTTAAATCTGGCTCATGCAATATCGTACTGGTTAAAGAACACAACACGACGTTCTATTATTTTACCTTTCGAATTACATAAATATGCCAGTACAGGTTAATAAGGGCGAGATATGATGGAGTCTACCTGCTGCTATTTCTTTTATCTCCACCAAGCATAAATCCATCATTTCTTGTTGCAAACCATGTAGCATTAGATGTCTATGTTACAAACAGAAATCACTAGGCATTACTCGAAACAATTACCTGGATGTACGCTCTCGACGTGCAAATGCTTGAACTAACGATCTAACTGAGAGAAAACGCAACGTGTCTACAGCAACGAAAATACGTTTATAACGTTTTAAATTAAAGCTACACAAAAATGAATGTGGTCAACGTCAGAATGAACAATTGAAACGGCCATCTTATTATATGTTTAACTGTGTTTTTACGTTGGTAAGTAACCTACGCCAGAAAAATTTGGTTTTATGTGCAACAAACAGATCCTCCAAGTAAAACTGTTTACAAACAGTAACCTCTTACATGCCAATAATTATCTTTGCGACGCGGATTAAATCCGACTATTGACTATTAACATTTTGTGCGCTAAACGATTTTCTGCATAAACCACAGATACCTTCGGCTAGTTTCGTTGTGCTCAAAATAAAAACAATAAACTGAATTTTAAACAGTTCAAATATCATGTATTTAGTTATAAGTTTTTGCCCATAAATGCATTATTTTACGTGTTTGTTATCTCTAAATTAAACCTTAAATGTTTAGTTAAACGTGTAATACCTCGTAATGCCTTTAATACAATGCAGAATTTGATGTGCATGCCGAATATACATTTCGGTGTTGTATTTAGTAAATAATTACAAAAAACAACACACATTCATATGTTGTACTTTATTATTTTCGGACACAATAGTGACGAAAAATAAGTTATATCTATAAAATCTCGTATCCGGTGCTTCATGCCAGATATAATTTATTACAACACAATACATTAAATGATCGTGGTCAGTTACTCAAGTGGTTTATTATTAATTTTGGAAAACTTAAATCACCAAGTATACCCTGTGCTTGTAGCCCTAATTAATCTATTACAATATACAGCATTTGAATTTTTGAAAATGTACTGGTATTACTGCTCTTTTTCAAATTTCAATTTTAAGTTGTTGCGTGATGGTATAATATGATGTTTATACCTTGAAATGTAATGGTGAAACATACTTATTGTCAGTTGTGTCTTTTGGGCATACTTTTGATAATCTGGAGTAGATTATAAAACACAAGTATTAAATATGTATTAATATGAGCTTCTTGCCTTACATTCGTTTTCTAATTGCAGCAGGTTTTGAAAATAATTATCCAGTCAACATACCTTCCAACTTCCATTAGGTTGTTTCTTGTGTGTTTTTTTAACAATAACGATACCAATTAAACGTATTGGTACCAACGCTTTCAATTTGTCATTTATTTAGCCTTGTAATAGCGACATCTAGAAGCCTGACAAGGTAATGTACACGACGGAGAATAATATATCACACGGATGAAGACAATGCCAGAAAAAAGCACCTTTGAAATGCTAAAAAAGAGGCAAGGCATGAAAACCTGATAATGAGGCGTCTGCTTAGAGAAAGCTGGAATTGAAATATTTGCTTTCAGTTGTGAGACTTGCACCCCATAAGATATACAGTTGTTTGCTCACAGTTTATCCATAGGTATAATTCTCGGCATCATTGTTGCGGTATGAGTCGAGACCCTACCTGTTCTATTGACAGGTTTTCCTACTGATGTAAATGGCGGTTTGCGAGTGAATGGTTCAACGCCAATGCGTTAGCCATTATTCTATAACCAATAATAAGAAATGCTTAAAACAGTGAAGGCAGGGAAGCAATTTTAATGGAAAAATTGGAAATATCACTCTTTATGATCGTGAAGTGAAATAATAGGGGATAATAATGGAGATATACTTTATTTCTCATTGCAGGTATTTAAACTGTTTTTGCGCGATTTTACATGGAGACTTTTAACGCAAAACAAAGAAATGTCTGTAATAACAATCATTGATGCTACACAATAAGAACTTACATTGGTCCATCGGACACCAACCACGTGTGAAGCGCGCCGCGTTCATACTTTAAATACCAGCTATCGTCTCGCAAAGTAGCTGTATAGTGAGGGATACGGTTACACACTGTTACTCTAATCAGTGTCTGTCTAGAGGTGGTCGGAGGATAACGTACGTAGAGTAGCAAACCTTGGTGAATGGTGGTATTTATTTTAACATCGGCTTACATCTGATAGTTCATTGAATTTGAATAATTTTGGATAACGATATATTGAATCTACATTGAGATATTCATAAATGACGTATTGCCGGGACTAAATAGAGTTTCACACGGGGGATAACATTTGGAAAAGTTGAAAGTTGAAATTAACATCAATAGATGACATAACAGTATAAAATGGAAATCAGTTTCAATTTTAAAGCATGGACTGTTAAGTACATGAGAGTAAACTTGTTGATGTATTTATGGTTAATTGTGGCAGTAACAGAAATGGATTGCACAGAGTATTCTGTACGGGTAACAGACACAGGGAAGGTTAGGGGATCTGTTGAAACGGTCCATGGACAGAAGAAAGTCGAGAAATTCTTTGGTATCCCGTATGCTCGTCCTCCCGTTGGAGTGTTGAGATTAGAGGTAAGGGAAACTTTTGTAAATTGGGATGTTTGGTCTTTCAAATGGTTTAATCCTGCTCGAACAGTCTCGTGTTGTCGTTTGCCTACCGTTTAAAATTAACACATTATCTTTTGCAATAAACAAACAAATTATTGCACAATTATATTTTAAAACAACCTTTTTTATTATCGTGTCGTGTTTGTCGTTTGTCGTTTGACTACTGTATAAAAATAACACATTATAAATAAAGCATTTTTGCAATATAAAAACACAAATAAAGAGTTGCAAAATTATGTTTTACAGTAACTTGTTTGATAACCATGAGTCATACAACACTTGTAAGGCAAAGGAATAATACTTTTGCCTATTTGAGATACATCAAATTAAAGTAAACTGTTGAGAAGTTAATTAATTAAATAGCATGTTAATATGTTTTTGGTACCAAGCATATAATTTTATTTGCATATGCAAGATTGTACTTATAACAATGTTACTGGCATTTTTTTAATATACTCATAATATGCTCATAATATACTCATAATATACTCATAATATACTCATAATATACTCATAATATACTCATAATATACTCATAATATACATTTGTCATCAATACCCTTCGAGTATATATACTAAGTGAAATAAGTTATGTAACAAAACTAAAACTTTGTATTTTACTGTGTCATCGTTAAATAAATAGCATTTCATTTCTTCTCATAGTACTGGTCATTCCCTTTAAAGACAGGTAGCTAGTGAATATTAACATCATGCTTGGTATAAATGTCATAATGTTATGATAAAATACGACCAATGAACAATGTCGTGTTTTCACTTTAAGATGCTTTTTGTATTTGCTAACACCCTTGTTGTTGCTAAACTTATTTTTCTTAGCATACATATGTGATGCATATTTCTCAAAACAGTTAAATAAGTTTAAATTACAATCATATAGTATATTTGTTCTTGAAAACATCCTAACGCTTTTTACTGAAATCTTAGTTGATTTATTTAATCTCCATTTTTCTTGAAAGTATTTTCGTCAATCATAACACAACGTGCTGTTATAAAACATAGAAATGCATGACAATTATAACATTTTGCATAAAATTTCTTTGAATATATGCTGTTAGTTTGACCTGTGCTAAGACATTACTTATATGTTTTATAAATATGGTTCTTGCTATGAATATCCAATATTGAACCTTATAAATGCAGTAAAACTTGTAAACATAATATTTGTCAAAGGCCAGACATCCCTTTATTCTCTCCAAAGTCCATAGTATTGATTCAAATAACAGTATTTTGCGACTGCCTCTATTTTTGGAGTGTTGTTGGTTTAGTGACTTTTGATTTTTGATTTGGTTAATCTCAAAACTATACATCACTATAAATTAACTGGAAATACTGTTTGTGCAGTAGCAAAGTGAGTTAAGGTCCAATATATAAACGTAAACAAAAGTTAAGAACCTTGTTACACACATGAAACATGTTTTCATTGCGGCTTTCTGCACTAATTGATCAATTGTTTGCATAGAAAACACTCACAAGCCCATTCCGTTCGGACGCAACACTTCGCGTGAGAAATTGGTCCATCAGAAACTATTTATAATTTTAGGCTCACCACTCTCAATGGTACAATCATCGACGGTTAGAAATTTGGATTTGTTGGAATTGATCCACGTCAAAGATAAAAAAGTATGTGCTCATGGAAATAACTCAAATACTAACTTGCGAACAAATCGTAGTTGTCAAAAGTTGTGAAAAAAGTGTTAGTATATTATGCAATCTATGGTTATACAAGATACTCGTATTCTGATATCAAAATGTCAAAAACCAAAAAAGGGGGAAAAAGACCTATATTATATAATGATTTTATTCTCAGAACATGTAAACCTTTCTTTATTAAACACGCCTTATTTTACCCTTATTATGTGCCAATACTTAATTTCATAATTTCAGATTATTTCATGATATTGCTTCCTTAAGGCATAGTACCTTTAATAAGAGTTTGTTTACTGCTAAGGAAGCGGGATATTCATTACCATTTGTATTTATTAAGAAATAATGTTTGATTTATCGTTGTCTATCAACGATTTGGACTTCTGATGCGTAGGAAATAATGCACGCGGGCGTTAGCCTAAGCTGTTTAATAGAACGACAAATAGTTGTTTATTGGCCGATCAACAACGATAATGCGAAAATTATTTCGATTCTAACATGATTTGACATATATTTCTGCATTTGTAATTGGGACTACTTTTTACTATGCTCCGCTTATAATCGGGACCACTTTTTGCGTTGTTTATTGGGTAGTTTAACAACGATAATTTTGTTCTTTGCCTATAGAAATATTAGCGAGTACCATGTTAGAAAATTCCATTAAATGTGCTGTCATTAAAAAAAATTTGCTAACGTGAACTCTGTGCATAATCCGTCATCGCTTAAATCGGAATGATGTATTTTGTCTGACAGATTGGCACGTTTCATACAAGACAGTCTTGAGATTCGGATACATATTATTTCGACATTTACATTAACAAAAAACAACCACAAAACACTCTCTCAAATCCTCAAATCCATAAAACATAATGATTTATCGTTGTAAAAAATAAGTCTATGAAAAAAGAAAAAAAAACAGATCTGGATGATCGAGAGAAATACTGGTTCCAGTTAGTTCAATCATAGAAAAAAGCACTTTTTTTCTAATATTTTAGTTGTTATAAATTATTTTATTTCTTGTTCAAATATCGTATATGTCATTAAGATACATCATTGGAATACACGATTTTTTCTTAAAACACCTAATTGATGTCGGATTAAGTCTTATGTCTTTTTTCCAAATTTCAAAACCTTATTGATTTTATATATGTTCATTCTAAACTGTTTGGGTTAAATGTATATTATACAACCTTACGCGTATATGTATTTTAGTAATAATAAGCTAAATATAAAATGTCAGTTATAATATATTCTTTTCTGTGCGTAAAGTTTAAATGTAATGATAGTACAGCTATACCCGCAGTAGAGGAACCTCTATTAACAACACAAGGTCCTTTACTTAAATATCAACCTCCAGGCACATCAGCAGTAAGGGGTATTGAAACCCCTATTCAAATCACAAGGTCCTTTACTTAAGGTCAGTTGTGCTTAAATAGAAAAAATTTTAAACTCCAGGTTCATTAGCAGGAAAGAAACCGATATAAACAACGGTCCTACATTTCATTTAATAAATATAACTAATCATCTTATATTCGTAAACGTTATGTCAATTGAACAGTTGTGAATACATACACTATGCAAACAGGCAATGCACGAACCGGACGCAAAATATATAATGCTATTATTAGTTTTTTGCTTTAACGCTTTACAAAGGTGAGTTAACGACCCCCAACGACCTTTCTCCGATAACGCCATGCAGTTAATAAATTGTGCATATCTAGCGTAATCTTCTACGTCTAGAACAATTATTTCCGAACCTTTGCTCCCCCCCAAAACGCAAGATTGCGCGGTGTCCTTTTATCTGTTTTCCATTAGAGTCCCGCATACCTTATCAATCTGCAAGTTCAGTTGTTTCTCTATCCCTCTTGCTACTTAATTTTGCTGCGTTGGACCATCTTCAGAACTATGTAAGTGCAATTGTTGTCTTCCAGTTCTATACAACCATTAATTATGTTGCATATGCAATAAAAAGATATATTTACAATAAGATATACAATTACATTTATGCGTGCATAAAAATGTCGCAAATGTAAGAGTAGTATTAATTTAAAAAACGTTTTCTAAATAAATATATAGTGTAATTTATAAATTATTATTGTTGTTTTCTTTATAATCATGTGCTGTTTTCTTTATAATTATGAGATCAATAAATAATTAATGTTTCATAAATTAAGCATGATCTCTTTTCAATAACAACAATCGCGTCTTCAGAAGAAAGAAAGTCCACTTATAATATCTATAATGTTTTTCCGTAACTTCAAAGGCCAATCTCTACCGCTTAATCTGTGATTAAATGTAATTAATAACAATGTTATTTTGCAATTAAATATCATTCCACTTTAATGTTATGTCAAACATTAATTTAAACGACGAATGCGTGCATGTGTGTATTCTGGTACAGACCATTAACATTTACACAATTCCGACTATAATTGGTTCGTGTTACTTTTAAATGTTACCCGTTTTTAATTTCAAAGGCCAGCGCATTCCGCAGACAGGGCATTAGAAACACGAAATCAATCTTTGTCAAATACCTCCATTCCGGAGCAATTTGTCCTTCGGTGCCCGTGTAATAAAATCACATTCATTTTCAATTATATCTTTTGTTTATATACCCCTGAAACTGGAGTTTGTATACGTAACCGCTCTTCATTACGGCAAACTGCGTTGTCATCATTTTGTTACTCTAGACCCTTGATGCCGTCTCGAATTTCATTTCTTTTCATGTCGCACATAACGGTCTCCACCCATATATTGTGTCAATTATCTAACACGACGGACTGGAAATGTTTCTAATTGAGCAATTATTGGACATACTATTAATTCACTGACTCTGCAATTTTGTCTATAAATTTGAAGTAAATGACATTAGTTTTAGGATATCAGTTCTTCTTAAAATGTTCTCAAACTGCAATGCCAGGCACATTTAACGTTCTTATGCTTGTTGTTTAATGCATGACTTAATTAAAGAATCTCACTTCGTCACAAATATTAACAAAATTTGCTTAATTTGACAATTTAACAATTTATTTTAAATTCGCGAATCATACCTTCAGCAAATTAGTTATTAATGAAACGTGCACTTTCAGATACGTGTAAAGTTATTAACTACGTAACTGCTATATTAATCATCGCTTTGACCGAAGAATGCAAGAGCGATCAAAACAAAAATGTGTTCAAAATACCACTAACATTCATAACTTTGCAAAATACGGGTCAGAGGGAACGATGTATGCGGGGAACACCAAACAGCAAAAGCCACCCAATATCTTGCAGTTTTAATTAAGCCGTGTAGCCGAGTGATAAAGGTATTCCGTCACTCATTCAGACACCACGATGGGCCGTTCAAATCCTAAATAATACCCGGGATGTTTAAATGCCTCCACTGACTAATGTTACCTCATATACCGTCTGCCGGTCCTGATTTATCGAAATTATTATCTTCCATTTGGACTTAGTTTTGACACTTAGTCGTTCATTTCGAGTGACTTTTCCTTTACCGAGAGATGACAGTTGTGGTGTATGCACATTGGCAAATATGCATCAAAAGATATAAATGAATGTCTGGATATCTTTCTTGCGTGGTGTTGGGTAAATGTTCGTACAAAATCCATTAATTTGACTGAGTACACGAATATCTTGATAAGGTAGGTCGTTCTCAACGTTTGCGCTCTAGCATGCAATGTAAGAGGGAACTATAAGACAATGTCACCTTCAACAGTATGGATCTACCGCAGCGAAAGATATCTTAATATTCATGTTTAAGAATAAATTCCTTCCCAGCGAATATTATGAGACATTTCTGGCTTAAAAACGTTGTGAAACAATTTTCCAGTATACAGGAATAACAGCAGTGTTTAACATTTGTTTGTTTGTTTGGATTTTCGCCGTTTTAACAGTATTTCAGTCATATCACGACGGTCAGTCAACCTACTCACACTTTTCCTTGAATCAGAGGTAGGGGGAGAATGGCCGTAGAAATAATTTCATGACCAATCCACACACAAGTTATGTGGCCGAGCTGGGGCTCGAACTCATAATCCCCGGATTGACAATCCAGCGCTCTACCAGCTGAGCTAGCCGGGTCCAGCTTTAACTGTTCACCGTTGTGTAGATTTCTTAAATTGCACGACTGTGCAAATTTTCATACAATTAGAAAAACAAGTTCAAGTCCACTTATCTGCAACATGTTAACTGACCAGACAATTCTAGTGTACCAAATGTTTACTGGGAGGCTGTGGCCATTGTAACGGGTCTCAGTCGGGCTGATGAAGTCATCTCGAACTTTGTTTAAACGAAAAACAGAATTTAATGTCCAAAAATATATATTATGAAATCTGTGTTTTTATTCAATGTCTGCCAATTCATTCTATGTCCGAGTATTGAATCGGCTACACTGCTTCATCTGATGGTGGTATACAATCACGTTGTCTGAGATTGTCCTTAATTGGAGTCACCTCTAAGCATTAAAGTATAGTAATATTTTCGCTAATCCTATATTTACTAATACTATATTTGCGAATGATAGGATGATAATTAATAGTTTCAGATTTCCATGTGTTTATATAATGCCCAGTCCATTATCACAATTATTCCTTTAATAGGAATGTCTGTGGTTATTGTAATAACTATATTCCCATATATTGAATTGGAATATTATTTCAACGTGATTTGACGTATTCGAGATAAATTTTTTAAAATAGATACAAGATTAACTCCGTAATTGAAAGTGTCTCGTTTTTTAAATATATATCTAAACAGTGATTGAAGTAAGCCATTTGCTATCTTCACCTTCTCATGTGTTGCTACGAACCTTATCTCCTCAATTTGCAATCACCATACTACAAGATCTGCCTTCCAGATAGTTTGCGAAACTATTTTCCAGCACGTATATTTCAGAACGTATGCTCAAACAGATAATGTCACATTTTACATGTAACCTGTGTACAGATTATGTTTAATTTTGTGCATTTACTTATTTTCCTATTATACATTTCGTACATTGGACAAGACAATAAGGTTAGAGTTGTCCACACACTCTCTTCACTTAAAATATAGTAGTAAACTGGTAGGGTCACTTGTGTATGTGTTTAGTTTTATTTATTTAGACGCTATTATGATATGAATGGTTTTGAAATAAATGTGTATGTCAACATGGGCCTTGGTCTTCTGGTTTTATTGTAAATAAATATCTTGGCATCTTGAAATCTTGTGATGAATGTGTGAATTTTATGATAATGTACGTTTAAATCGAGTTTTATCGTGTCTTTGACACAGTACGTGTGTATGTCATAATTTCAGAGCCGCGGTAAAGATCAATGTCTTCCATTTACGATATTTTTATAACAAAAACAAGCTTACACGTGGCTTTTTTTTCTGATGTGTTTCAGATATCTTTGTTCATTTAAGTTTTTCATCAGTTGTATATTATAATTTTAGTTGCTTTACGCCCAGCGGTCTATAAAAGAAGTGATGATATGACTTTATGTGCTTCGAAAGCTCATAAACGTGTCGTAAAAAATGTGTGATTTTAAGGCGGATTGTCTTGTGGCTTGGCGAAACCTGATGCTTTGGTAGAGATCCTTTAGGCCAAAACAAAAAAGTTCTGTGTTTCGGGCAACCCGACCCTACCTAGCAAAAACCACCCGACTAGTTTTTAAAGACGATCGTTTACCGTGAAATCTGAATGTGTCCAATTTTTATTTTTCAAGGGAGTGAATCGTGATTCGCAAAATAATCTGTCGTAAAGTTGCTTTATAATTATTAACTGAGTATTCTGGATCTCTTTATCAATTAATAGTATTGCCAGTTATGCGTTTGAGATTCAGTCGCTTTAATGGCTCGACTTTTAAAACAAGCTTTTAAAAAACTACTTACCCACCCTACCGAACCTTTTTTGAAACCTTTGCGCGAAACACACAATTAATTTTTTTCCTTATTCCCAAGATGTAAAACAAAAATAACCAACTGTGCCGATACAATCAATTTTGAATATGAGATCTGTGTCTTTAAGCAAAATTTATATCTAGCAATAAAATGTGAACTAAAAACCAATAAATGTGACACCTTTTTCATAACAGGGCCACTCTAAATTATTTAAGTTCAATGATAAATATGAAATATTAAATGTCCAATAGATGACCATGGGCATTAAAAACATTGTACACACTTATATTTAAAATACATTGTTTAATTGGTATTCAAAAATATCATTCATAACATATGCATTATCTGATTACATATTTGACACTGGCCTTAAACGGAGCTGTTCACAAATTGACCAATTGACAATTTTCCAACTTTTTGTCACATATTCCAAAAATACAAGAATAATGTATATAAAGGAGCGACATAACACTACTGACATAGAATACCGTAAATACCGTTTCGTTATTGAGTAATCAGTTGAAATCGATAAAATTATAAAGCGTTTGTAACGCTTAACGATGGAATAATTTGAAATGTTTCTCTTGTTTTTTCATTAAAATTGTTGACAACACGTGAATCACCGATATGACATTTAAAAAATGCAAATTGAAATATAGAAATCGGAATGGCCGAGTGGTTAAGGCGGCAGCCTTTTGCTCCGGATGTCTGAGGTTCGAGCTCCGTTTGGAGCAACTTTTTTTTTCTTGTTTGTATCCTTTTCGTGAACTATTATACTTGATCTCTTAAGTTCCGAGACTGCAGTCTGTCGAGTTAAAACATTCAATGGCATACTTCAAAAAATGCAAAAGTCTGTGAACAAGTCCCTTTAACAGCATCACAGTTTGGATATGCATTTGAACATGTCTCCAATAAGATATAGGACAATGTGTTGTAACAGCATCACAGTTTGGATATGAATTTGTACGTGTCTCCAATAAGACATAGGACAATGTGTTGTAACAGCATCACAGTTTTGGGTATGAATTTGAACATGTCTCCAATAAGACATAGGACAATGTGTTGTAACAGCATCACAGTTTGGATATGCATTTGTACGTGTCTCCAATAAGACATAGGACAATGTGTTGTAACAGCATCACAGTTTGGGTATGCATTTGTACTTGTCTCCAATAAGACATAGGACAATGTGTTGCAACGATCATGCTTAGTGGGTAACATGGGCAAAGAAACTTGTCTTTTTTATTACAGTTTTGTTAAAGAGTTATATCAAAGGCGGTAGTGATGTTGAATTTTTTTTTCCAAATCAAATTTACATTGCAAATGAAATTCTAAATGCCAGTGAAAGTGCTGAATAATGCATACGAACACATTTGTAAACAAATGTAAACATAAACTTCGTTGTTCATTGATATAGCATGCCAATCAATTAAACTATATACTGCTATTTGCTACCAACTTGTGCAATGTCATTGTCAATTAATGATTTGTAAACGCTAACATAACTTCTTTTCAAAACAAACATGTGAATGAATAAGGTAAATACTCGTCACTTGTAACGGGAAGATTCGTACCCCCAGCTCCATTCTTGCAATTATACAATATAAACCTATGTGTCAACATTGATAACATTTTGAATGAGGCAAACTGTTCATCTTAATGTGAATCCATTGGAATGTCAACCAATTCAACGATTAAACTTTTCATCTGTCAAAACGTGTCACATAATGTTAAAACGTAGCTAAATGGCTGTCAGAAATACATCATATTTCAAGATTTTTATTTAGTTTTATTGTTGTAATACATGTAGTTGAATATTTTTTTTGTACTATTGTAAATAATGATTTTATGGTAAATAAAGGTCCTTAATAAAAGTACACTCTAAAGCGAATTTTGAAACAAGAATACACGCGAATACTGCATGGTTTTAAAATGAGTTCGATTTCTATCAATATTACATCCACCGATTGCATCAAACAAAAACTTGACATTGCGTAATGTACGGTTATTTAAAAAAAATAAAAAATCCCCTGCATTTAGAATTACTATCAATTCATCCATTTCCAAGTGCAGTGCATTAAACGCATTGCCGTGTCGTTTTGTCTTAAAGCCACAGTCCATAGAATATAATTTAATACATCTTAAATTGGCATTAGTTTTAATAAGAACTTATTAAACGGCAAAGCCGTGCCGGAAGTGGCTATTGGCCCGATAAACCTGTACTAGCACGAGGGCTTAAGCCCGATTGCTAATACAGGTTTGAAATGCCAATAACCACTTTGCTGTTTAATGAGTTGTTTATTATATATCACCGCTATTATCTTTCAAAGCATAAACAAAACTTGTCTGACTCAATTTTTCAACTCTGTGAAGACCGCTGAAAAGCGGGCACGCTCACGTCATTATTATATGACGTCGTGATATTAAGTTACTTCCAAAATATACATAATTATGTTGGATTTTCCCGACAGATACGCCGTTAATAAAGTTTTTTTCAGAAAGTAATATAAGCACGTTTTAAATGTGACGAATTATAAATATTGTACGCACGTAAATGAAATAAAACTTTTATTCAGAAAAATGAGAGATTGCGTCATTACGCGCACGTGAATTTTGGCGAGTTATTTTGCACTCGTGCAAATAACCGGAACTACCTGTATTGGCACGATAGCCAAAGGCTATTGATTTTTTTCCTGTACAAATTTGTTACTATTTATAGTAAGGTATAATATATGCCGTATATAATAATGAACGTTAATGACGTTTATTCGACTGAATTCTGATTTACGAAAGGTATTTTATAATGTCAATGTTCGAAAACGCTTGGTACGAACGGAATATACACTAATGTACATGCTGATTTACTCCAGAGGCATCACCAGCTATCGCATACAGAAAGTTATACGACAAAACGTTACCGAAACGTTAATATTTTACCGATTTCAAATCGTTTTTTTGTATTTTGATCGTAAGATGTCCATTAGAAACGATTTGTGCAAAGTTTTATTTTTATTAACATATTTGTGGACTGCTGCTTTAACTAGGTTAACAGATAATTAAGTGACAACCAGGTCCATTGACTGGGTAATGTTCACGATATATACAAATGAATGACATTTGTAAAAGCGTCCATATAAATCTACACCAGCACAATGATGATACACGTTGTATATCTAAAACCTGGCAAGTTCATTATAGACAGTGATAAAACAAGACAACAATTTTTGACGACACATCCAAAATGAGCAATTTTCCGCCGTAAAAGTCGACGAGTGCTTTGACTAACCAAGTACAAATGTATCTATATTTATCTTATACAGCAACTAAACAACAACCATAAATCGACCAGCCCGATAAATATTATGCTTTTCTGAGGACACGTGCACAAACAAAATATAAAATACAGAGGGATTGGTAATAATTAATTGGTTACTGTTGATGGCAGTAAACACATTTCAATACAAATAAATAAACTAACACTAATTTTGTGGCACTTTACATGAGTTGTAAATGACATAATGTGAAAGTGACGTCGGTGACGTCAAAATTGCAACCGCGCTGTGGGGTGATAGCGGATTAGTACCTGTTTTGTAAATGTTGCTGTTTTGCTCATAACAGACTGTTTGTTATGAAATTTTAAAGACCTGTTCCTAATAGATTCCTGTTTATTGTGATGTATATTAAACTAGTATGTGACATCAGGTATAAAAATGATAAAGCCAGACTACGAATTTATTGAACAACACTCGTATAGTTAGATACTTGGTGTTGTATTTGGCCCGTCGAACATGTATTATAACATTGCTTGACCCCTGACCTCTAGGGAAAAATGAAACGATACACACCCTTCTGATACAGCGGACGTGACGGTGCAGCATACGAGACCAAGACAGAATATTTCTGCAATGGAGAAAAGTTAATGCAAGATTTCATTCTTTTTATAGATGCTGTTATATGATTGGAAGTGCATTGCTGGCATATTTGAGTATTTTGATGTCCTACAGCACATCATTGTCAGATCGTAACTGTACTTCATTTACTGCCCAGAAGTTGGGAAATGGAATCCCATCTTCCTCGTACCGAGTAATTCGTCGATTGCTTTTGTTTGGCTCTGTGCAAAATAATATGTTGCCTCGATATATTGTGTATAAACTGTATATATTGACACTGATCATCGATATTTGGAAACGTATTTTTGACAGGGACAGCCTAACTAGGATAAAATTGGCAATGTCTATTGGTTCAAGACCCAGTGAATACAATTAATACATACCTAAAGTGGTTTCTGTTTGTTGTTGTGTTTTTTTTTTCGGGGGGGGGGATTGCAATATAATATCATAAAGTGTCACTTACTTTTGCTGATAATGTTTGAACACAGCAAGCAAAACCGTGTGCTAAGGACTCACTTCGCTTTTAAAAATAGGACATTAGTGCGACGTATAAGATGCACACTCCGTTGAGGTAACAAAGTATAATTTACCGTTGTTTTTTTATAGCATATGCTTAATAATTATATTGATCTAATAACACCGCATTACTACCTTCACCAAGTTCTTGTCATTAACCAGTATATAAATAAAAGATGTTCATGCCAAGTAGACTATGTACTTTGTGCAAGTCATAATAAAGTGACTGTTTTGTTCAGTTCTGAACCGGTAACATACAACAATGTATTAAAGTTATAGTGTAATATTTATATTGCTCTACATGCTTAAAAATTGTCGTTATAAACAAACACAGCTTTATTTATTGCATATATACAGTACACAGAATTAACAAAGAATGATACTTTTTTCTTAGCCATTGTGGATGCACTTTAAGAAAGCACACGCTTGACTTTGCAGACGCAATGCAGATAGTGGCAGCATGTTGGATCAGAGATGTTACCCATATCAGATATGTGTCACTAGACAAATGATATACGTAATTTTTAATGATAAGGGACCCATTGAAATAGATAAGTGAGCAAATCCGAAGTAACGGTCGTCATCACATGCAATGTTGCGGATTAGAACTAGAAACCACAAACTGAAACATTTGCTGCATGCGTGACGCTGGAATCAGGCCCACAAACGCCGAATAGACATTAAAGAACAAGAACTAATTAAACCTACTTTAATGTTACTTTGAAGATAATTGTTTCAATTTTGACAGTTAATTTATCTATTGGCTTAATGGAAGAGAAGGTATTTACGATAACATGCCAATTGTTATTAAGACGCGTTTATTTGTAGTTTATAAAGTTCTTTCGTCGGAAGTTCTTGTACATGTAATTGGCTTTTTTATATGTTATTATTAGTATAATCATCATCATCATCATCGTCGTCAACATTATCATCGTCAACATCATCATCGTCATCACCATCATCGTCGTAGTCATCATCATCACATCATCATCACCATCACCATCACCATCATCATCATCATCATCATCATCATCATCAGATTCATCATCATATTAATCATCATCATCGTCATCATCATCATCATCATCATCATAATCATCACATCATAATCATCATCATCATCATCTTCGTCGTCGTCATCATCATCATCATTATCATCACCATCACCATCATCACATCACATCATCATCATAATCGTCAGATTCATCATCAGATTCATCATCATCATCATCGTCAACATCGTCAACATCATCATCAGCATCATCATCGTCGTCGTCATCATCATCATCGTCGCATCATCATCATCGTCAGACTTATCATCAGATTCATTATTATTATTATTATTATTATTGTTATTACTATTATAATAATAATTATTATTATTGAACATTCTACTCAGTCACTAAACCTCTCGCTTCCTTCTAACATAATGTGCATGAGATGTGCCGAACATTTTATGATTTAAATTGATGATATAACACATCACATTATTTAAGGACATTCCAAACTCTCGTACATTTTATAAAATGCGACCAAAGTTTACAACTGTTCTACGCAATTGAATTTAATTGAATATAATCATGTTGCACAATTAGATCAACTTCTCCATAAATAACGAGACAATTTTCAGCTACGTAATTCATCTAAACTGATGAAATCCGATTAGAAAGTGACGTAAGGATTTTTTGCGCTGATGCAAACAGTTTCTAACTCCGCTTGTAAGAGGGAATAGCGTTTATGATGATAAAAATCGAAATCAATTTTTTGTTCTTCGCATTTCCGTTTTATAAAATTAAACAACACTTAAATGAGATTGAAGAATGAATTAATGTAATTTAGATTTCTAAAATAGCACTTGTAAAATCTGGACTCCAAACCGAACTAAAACCCAAGAGATAATTTTTCTATCAAAATCGATCAATTAATTTAGTCCTGATGTACTTAGAAACAGCGTTGCAGACTTAGCGTTGCAGACTTTTATTTGTGTTGATCCATATAGCTTCTTGAGGGTTAATTGTCTTTTTACCGGCTCAGTTATTCACTTAACATTTTTCGTTCAAATGTTGTCCACTAAAACTGTACAGTCGCAAAGGTTATAACCTCTAAGGTTGTTCTGTCATTCGTTAAAATTATGTTAGCCTCTAAGGTTGTTCTCTGATAAGTTATCCCCTTAAAATTATGTTACCATCTAATTATAAGGTTGTTCTCTCATGTGTTATCCTCTTAAAATTATGTTATTACGTAAGGTTGTTTTCTCATAAATTATCCCCTAAAAATTATGTTATAATCTTATTTAAACTACTAGTGAAAAAAGCTTGAAAATACCGCTAAATCAAATCCAAAACAATTCTGGAAATCTCTAGAAAAATGCTATAAACAGACGTCAAACACTGATGACAGTCCAAAATTAGATGACCTGTATACGCATTTTAATAATTTATTAGGCGAACAGCCCACACAAATAAACGACAATATAAATTTCACTGAAACAACAGATAATGATTTAGACCAAGAATTCACCATGAACGAAATAAAAGCTGCCGTTTTCCATCAAAACAATAATAAGTCATGTGGTCCAGATAATATAACTGCAGAAATAATTAAGTCATCATTTAACATATTAGCACCACATTTACTTTTAATATACAAGAAACTATTTAAAAATGCCGAATATCCGGAAAGCTGGGGTCTGGGGTATATAGTTCCTATATTTAAAGGCGGGAAATCAAACGAAGCAAACAACTATAGAGGTATAACCTTAAATAACATTTTAGCAAAGATATTCTCGCAACTACTACTTAATCGTCTAACAAATTGGACAAATAAACACGAACAAATCATTAACTGTCAGTTTGGTTATCAAAAAGGAAAAAGTACGACAGACTGCATATTTATACTCCACGCAATAATATGAAAAATAATTTTCAGATTCTTTTTGCAAGCTCCCCAACAGCACTACAAACCATGCTTACGGACATAGAGACATACTGTAACACGTGCAAATTGAAAATTAATACAGCCAAAACAAAAGTTTTAATTCTTGAAAAAGGAACACGCTATACGAATGTTGATATCTTCCTATACGGTGAAAAACTGGAAGTAGTCACTTTTTTCAAATATCTGGGAGTACACTTCTTTAAAAATGGTAATTTCAATAGAACACAAAAATGTATAGCAGACCACGCCTCGAAATCAATGCACCGACTATTCTCAGTGTTCAATAATTACGAGTTTAGCACAAAAAGCAAACTAAAACTTTTCGATATCCTTGTTGCGTCCGTATTAAATTACTCATCCGAAATATGGGGAACTGCGCGGGCAAACGATATAGAAGCCGTGCATACACATAAGAAAAATACTATGCTTCAATAAGTCAACAAATCTTAGCGCGTTATATGGAGAATTAGGACGAATGCCATTCAAAGAAATACAGAAAATAAATAATATTAAATATTGGTTTAAACTGATTTCGTCAAATGAAAACAGCGTAATTAAAATCATATATAACATGCTAAAAAACGATGCGAATAACGGTCATACATATAACAATCAAAACTGGGCTTGTCACGTGAAAACCATTCTCGAAAACATTGGCATGTCTGACTATGGATTAACCAAAACATAACCGAAGCGCAGTTAATACAATGCAAACAAAGAATACTAGACAGTTATACACAAACCTGGCATAGCGAGGTAAACAATTCTCCACGCCTATCTTCTTATTGCCTATTTAAACAAAACTTAACACTAGAAACGTATTTAGACAATGTAAATGAAACAAAATATAAAATCGCCTTAAGTAGGTTCCGGTTATCATCACATACTCTAGAAATAGAAAGAGGACGATATCATAATATTGACAGAGAAAATCGTAAGTGTAAATTCTGCAACATGAACGCAATAGAAAATGAGTATCATTTCTTGTTAGTCTGTCCAATATATACACACATTAGAAAAAAACTCCTAAAACAACATTTTTGCAGGTGGCCAACAATTTCAAAGTTTTAAAGATTAATGTCCAGCGAAAATAAAAATGAAATAATAAGTGTAGCGAAGTTCATTTATGAAGTAAAAAACTAATTTAAGACGCCAATTAGAACGTAATTAAAACATCGTTTACCAGTAAAATTTAAAGTATCCTAGTCATAAACTACGGAGCTACTGATTTTTATTTTACTCAAACATGTTTGATTTTTTAATCATTAAATACTTCCTCGTATTAGTATTTAAATAATATATGAGCAATGATGTTTGTTTCCTCCAATTATAGATTTATTCTCTTTACTTTTTGTCAATAAAAATATAATTGTGTTTAACCATTTTATTAGACAATTATACGTTCCACTTCTGCCATTACTTGTAAATATTTATACTTATTCATATTATGTAGGCTATGAGCTTGTATAAGCTTTATTGCTGACTAAATGTTGTTGTTGTTATTGTTGATTCGTATAATTTGGGTAGATATGTTGTCTAAACGCAATGCACTTTTTTGTACATTAATCTATCATGGTTAAAAAGTGAACAATATATGTTTGTGTATGACATACAAAAAGTATTATGAAGAATAAAATTTGAAACGCAGTATCCATCCCTTGTACGTCGGTAAACCAATTTGCAGATGATAAATCAAATTTAAGAGAAAACATGTCGGACAAATTACTTATTACCGTAATTTATTTACAAAATCTTTAAGGTAAGTTTCAACATTTAAAATATCGCACAAGATACAATGATATTTTGTACGTATAATGCGCTGTTACAAACGATTCCTAATGACAATTGTTTGGCCAAATTAGTATGAAATTGCTTAAAAATGTAGAAAACTCACTCCAGTTGGCAATATTTATGTAAAAAAGTACTATTCAATTAATGTTTTTGCAATTATTAATGTACGACCTTACATATCAGTCATTCTTCTTTGTATATCTGCTTCATGCATTGTTTAAATGCACCAAACATTATATTGTTATTTTCGTGGGACAATGTAATGTAAAAGTGATAAAGCTCTAACTTTTAGGTGATAAAGTCCGAATCATTTTTGAAAACAGAATGGATGATAACCAAACTTGTACTAGAGTGCTTTATGTAAATGCTATAAAGGTATGCATTTAAACCATTTTGAGCGAGATTTTAACATTGTTGACCCCAAAAGTTCACTAAAGCATTGTGCTACAATTTTATAAAAGTCAACATTGTTAAGGTTCTTATCACAGTAATACTTTACTGCTTAAGAATTATTCAAAGGGACTACCAATATAAAAACTGGAAAAAGTGCGGGTCCAGATCTGATCTTAAATGAATTTATAATAAAGGGAAGAGAGGAACTTTCTCCGGTTTTGCTTACCGTAAATTGTTTAACAAAATATAATGTATTGGATATTTTCCACATAAATGTACCGAATGTTTTATGATACCTATACATAAGAAAGGAGATTAAAATGACACAAATAATTTTAGAGTAAAACTATGTTAAGTGTCATAGGTAAATTGTTCACAAATTTGATTAAAAGTGGGCAATCAAACTGGGCTGAAAATTACCATGTATTGCTGGAAGCACAAGCTGAATGTCGAGCGAAAATGAGAACAACATGTAACGTATTTGTCCTTCACCGTCCGCGTACATGAGTAGGAAGCATTTTAATATGCCTAAATCAATACCACTTGCACCTTTTTAGTACTATCCTCCATATCATTGATATACAAAAAAAAGAATTGGGAACAAAACACTTGCCTTGTCTTAGACCTAAATGACTCTCAAATGCAGTTCCGATATCAATATGATGTCTTACTTTTGTGTACACATGAGTATAAATTGCTTTTATAACTGTAAAACGTCTTCCTCGAATACCGGGTCTGTATATTCTGTACCAAAGACATCCCTTACAATGTAATCAAATGCCTTTGTAATGTCCATAAAACAACAATAAAATTGCTTATTTTAATTTAAAGTATGTTATTAAATGGTGAAGGACAAATAGGTGTCAAATCAGCACACATTATGACTTTCTCTTATCGGAGACAGGGATACTTGACTTTTTAACAATTAATAAAATGAATATGATAAAGTATTGGTTTAAGGTAATCTGTGCTCCAGAACATAAATTCATTAAAATGATATATACAATTATGCTGGACGACATTTAAAGTAATCCCCTAAAAACCAACTGGGCATGTCAAGTGAAATGTATTTTAAGTTCATTGGGATTCTGTCATGTCTGCTTGGCACATACACTTTGTTTAAGGTGTAGAAGAACGCATAAATGGTTATTCAAGAGCATTATTTAATAGAAATATCTTCTTTTTCGAACTTCAATTTTATCTTAAATGGGTTAACATCGAGAAGGAAAGGTGGAATAATACCGATATTAGTAATATAGTGTTTGCCCAGTTTGCCCTGTTCTCGAAGAAGAATATCATTTTTATTTTTTAATGTAACATCTACTCACAAACAAGACAAAACTACAATACAGTATAGTATAGACGTCACCCAAGCATGATAAAAGCCACAGAGTTATTTTCCTAACAGAATCCAAATACTATCAAGTTACTAGCTGTTTATGCATGTAGAGCTTTTGAAATGACAAATACTGTCAGCACATGATGATTAATGCTATTTTATTAAGTTACATGCAGTACAGATCACTTTTATGAATACTATGCATATTACTTTAATGTTTAACTTAAACATAAATCATTTATGCAAAGCATGAGAATACAATACCGATAACTTTCACGTATTACTTAAATACCGGTATAAATTATTTTTGTAAAGCATGAGAATACAGTACAAATCACTGTTATGTATCACTACGATAAATATTATTTGTGTAAAGCATGAGAATACATTACAGGTCCCTTTTATGTATTACTAAAAGATATAAATTATGTACGTAAAGCATGATAATACAGCACATATTACTTTTGTGTATTACTTAGATACAAATAATTTTTTTAAAGCAGTACAGAATACTTTTATATAGTACTCGCAGAAATATATATATATATATATTGTATTTCTCTTTTTTAAGCATGATAGTATCATTTGTTCCTATTTCTATAATTGTTATTCATGACGATCATGGGCCATGGTGGCCTTATTCGTTTTTTATATGCTACATTGTACAATATTTGAATAAACTATTTTTTTTTCTATTACATATAATAAAAATATGCATATGTAATGAAAAATAGCACAAAACAAACATTCCTTTGCAAAAATTAATCATTTTATCGCGCAGTTTGAGCTTTATCCAGGTTCAGTTTGGACTTTATTTTCACATTTTCTTCAAACAGTTCGGCTTTATCCATAAATGACCATACCATTCCAAGATATAATTGATTTTAACCCAGAAACCACTACGGTATCAACTAATAAACGTTTGAATGCCCTTCTAGATAGATTATATCACTACTCTGTACCGGTTTAGTTCACTAATTGGTCGATTTAGATGGCAAAAATGAAATAAATACGTCGCATTTACTAATATTTTGTATTTCCCCCAGACAATTTATATATTTCTTTTTAGAAAAACGTAGATTTCTGGCAATACACTTAATACATAATGGCGTTGGACATTACTTTATACATGTGTACAATAATTTTGTATATATACCGACTAAAATAGCCGAAAATTTCAAAATATGTACCTACCTGTCAATTGCGGAAATTTGATTTATCATCCGCAAATTGTTTTACCGACGTACGGGGGGGGGGGGGGGGTGGTATCACAATATTTTATAGAAATTAAAGAATGTCTCAATATTTAACCAATACACTTTTCCACAAAATGTTTTATTATTTATAGCCGTGCAAAATTTTCACAATATAAATTGTATTTATTTACCACCACCCCCCCCCCCCCCAGCCCCAAGTTAATGTCGAAGTTCAGATTGATGCAGTCTGTATATAGAAAATTACCCTGAATTTTACGACTTTCAGCGTAAATTGGACTATAATTCCTTTGTGGAATCGAATCAAAGGCGTTAATGATGATCTATCAAGAAAATCTAGAACAGCTGAATAGTGGAAAGGAATCCTAAATAGTTGTTTCCGATGCGTAATAAAGATCTGCCGTATCTTTATAATTATTCACCTGTATAGCAAACATTATTTACGGTGTGTTCTATCATGAAAACTTACTAATGAACGACTCCTCAGAGAAGAGTAACCTGCACAGTACGTGGATAAACATTTAAAAGTGGTACATAACCCCAAGTTTGCCTAACTAGAAATGGTCAATATTTATTCTATGCATGTGAACACATTGAATGACTTTATGAACATAGCATTTTAATATTATTATCAGAATATTTTTTCAACAAGCAAGAATTTAGCGTAATTATTTAACTACACGGATATAGTTTGTAGGCTTTGCTTATCAGTGGTATTATAAAAAAAACGGTGAATGAGATGAAAGTTCTACAGTCGTTAAAATCGCATTAGTGTATCTATAGCAGAAAACGTAGCGATTGTGCATGAAAAGAATTGCTATATCATTCGGCAGTTAAACGCCTAACATAATAATTACCAATATCACAAAATTATAGGAATCACAAAGCGTACATTTTTTTTTAATAATAATAATAATTGCTTGGATGTAACTTTTGTCATTCCAGATCTCTATTAAAGATAATATATTTTATCTAATATAATTTTTTTTTTTTGCAACATTTTATTTTCTCGTAGTAGCTTTACATACATGCATACATGAATACATCAACCATTATATTATACTAATACAAAAGTATGAATACATTTGCATGTACATTTGCATGTACAAAATTAAAATGATATGTCATGAAAAATATTTCATGTCTATAATACATTGTACGTAAAACAAAGATTATGCCGAGGACACTGAGTTGCATTGAGTATATATGTAATTATGATATTATGAATTATGATATTATGAAGACTACAAAACTAATGCTATGACATACAGACTAACTATTACATAACAAAATGTGTATACATACAGCGGTATTTATACATTTACATGTATTAAATTGAAATATGTTGTAAAAAAACACTGCACATTAAAAAAATATGCTAAAGACACTGAATTGCATTGAGTATAAATGTTATTATGATATTGCAGAGACTACCAAAGTAATGTTATGGTATACAAAATAATTATTACTAGGTGTATTAATCCCTGTCTATTTAATTTCACTAAACAATATCTATGAACATGCTGACTAGTGACCAATCTCTTAATTCTTCATCTGTTTTTGTTGTATTTTTTAAAATTTCAAATGAGTGTTTGAAGCTATAAACTAGTCCAAAGTTAGAAGGAATTCTGTTTTTTCTCTGGCAGTGAAAAATATATCGTTTAATTTCTAGGCATAAAATATTTAAATTGTTCATTTTTGAATTTGTAATACCAAGTATAATATCCTGACATGTTAGCTGGATAGGTAAGCTTTGTCTATTTCTATTCACTATATGAACAGAAAATTTAATAATTTCTTGAGAATGTATACAGTTCCAGAACAAGTGTGTTATATTTTCTACTTCATTTTTACAAAAAGTATAGATTATCACCAGCTATTTTCATATTAAACATTTGTTTCTAAGATTCTGTGGACAATTCTACATTGGAACCATTGGGCATATGTATCTTTACTAATATTGAACACAAGTGCATATACATTTTTCCAGTCAATACCATAGAACTCGGCATTCCATTTTGTTTGACTGGTTGGGATATCACTGTTTTGAATATATGTTTAATAAACATGTTTTTCTTCTTTAGGACTTTTTACTATTTTCTTTACATAAGTTGCTAATACAGGTCCTTGAATTTTGTTATCATAGGTGAACATGTCTCCAAAAGTTTAATGTATTTACTTATTACTTTGATCAAACCTTGATACAGTAGAAAATTCACATTTGTTCCAATTAGATAGTCCAAAGATTCTTTGGAAATAAAACAGTTTCTATCTATCAATATATCTCTAACGAGACGAATACCTCTTTCATATAGACTTTTAATAAAAAATATAATTATTGTCAATTTTAAAAATGTCATTGTAAAATAGAGGCATATCTAGAATATCATTGCAACGAGTAGAATACCTCTTTCATATAGACTTTTAATAAAAATATAATTATTGTCAATTTTAAAATTGTCATTGTAAAATAGAGGCATATCTAGAATATCATTGCAATTGACTATAGGCAACTTTTCAATATACAATATATAGCTTTTAAAAACATCTAGCCAAAATTTGTTTTTCAAATTTAAGCAAAGTTTCTCAGCAAACATTTTACCAGTATTAAACAGTTTTTTAATGTCAATAAACGATTTAACAAGTCAATAACAATTTCCATCTCCTATAACAAATCTCTTAAGCCATGTTAATTTCATATGTTTTTCAAATTATCAAACATCTATCATTTTTAAACCCCCTTTTATCAAATATTAACGCTACTACTCAAAATTTGATAAGGGTCTTTTTGCACATGTTGTCTTGTTTATTTTTGCTACTGTGAAATGAATTTTATATACATATGACAATATATAAAGTTCGTAAATCAATAAAACAAATAATTTTTTTATCAGTATAATGACATGTTTTCTTGTTGCATTTTAAACAAAATTTACCTAAACTACACAATTAAACGGACATACAGAAACATATATTTTGTTTAATATAATAATGTTACATGATAAAGTATATGATATAGATGTATTTATTTTGCAAATAGTAAATTAAACTGTCCTTCAGTTAGTTTCCCTACATGGATGCAACGTTCGACCAACAATGCCTTGAATAAATACATTTGCAAGTTATAAGGCGCACGAAGGCATGGCAGGTGCACATCCGGGGCTCATTACATATTATCTTATCAGCCTTCAGTGTCTACTGGTGTCTATATATTGTCGGCAACATGCATTGCATTCTCTGCGTTTACGCGCTTAAAGAACGTGGCTAATAGCTTCATGTTAATTGAGGCGCGTCATGGGAAACCCGGGCTTATTGCATGTGCGTAAAGTGTCGTCCCGCATGTGCAGTCCGCACAGGCTGATCCGAGACGCCACTTTCCGCTTTTATGTTTTGTTTGGTTACAATGAAGAGTCTTCTAAACATAAACCCACTGTAGGCGGAAACAGTCGTCCCGGATTAGCCTGTGAGGACTGCACAGGCTGATCGGGGCGATACTTTAAGCACATGCAGTAAGCCCAGGTTTTCCACGACACGCCTCAATTGTGTTTTGAAATGATGCAACTGACACGTTAAAACATCAAAACAATACTTCTAACATATGTCTATGTATCGAATTAGTATTAATACCATGCCATCATTGAAGAACACAGAAATATCAAACAACAAAAAGTACAATAGTCCACAGAGATAACAATTAGCAAACACGAAGCATGGCCATAATGATGAAAAAAAAGAACTCTAGAGAACAACTTAAGGAACTATAAATTATACAATCGAATGATAGATTTCATAAGATATATATATATAATTATCAGATGTATAAGTTGTTTGCCCAATTCAATATAATAAGCCATGTACTTGCATTAAAACCTTATTACAGAAATATACGTCTGAGAAAGGCTGGCTTGAGCATCATACATGTATAATAAACAATTTGCTTGCATTAGCATCTTAGAAGGGAACTATATTTCTTCTGATAAAAGCTGGCTTGAGCATCAAAATTATAATAAACAGTTTACTTGCTTAAGCATCTTAGTATTGAAATATAGTTCTGTTGAGGAGGTCTGGCGTAGAACTCATATTGTAATCAATTCACTTGCATTAACGTCTTAGTATTGAAATATATTTCTTTTGAGGAGGTCTGGCGTAGAACTCATATAGTAATCAAATCACTTGCATTAACATCTTAGTATTGAAATATATTTCTTTTGAGGAGGTCTGGCGTAGAACTCATATAGTAATCAATTCACTTGCATTAACGTCTTAGTATTGAAATATATTTCTTTTGAGGAGGTCTGGCGTAGAACTCATATAGTAATCAATTTACTTGCATTAACGTCTTAGTATTGAAATATATTTCTCGTGAGGAAGGCTGGCTTGAGCATTATATGGTACTACAACAGAAATCTTCATCAAAAATCTTTATCTGTGGATGTCTGGCAACGGTAAATGTGCTAATCTTGTTTTAAATGCTTTGCATCTCAGTTCAAGATAATGTTAGGTTGGTTAAAAGCAGTTAAACCAATGACCCAGCACATTTAATACGTAAATATCAAACACAGGCCTTTATACACTTTGATATAATTTATTTTACTTTATTCTTTCAAAATGAGTGTTCATATTTTCATTGTCAACATTCGGTTGCAAAAGAGTTATATTTCTTGTGTTAACATTAGTAAAATGTTAATAAAAAAAGATTATAATAATAATAATGATATTTACACTTTTTATTGTAAAAGTACCAGCAGAAATATAAATAATAAACGACGGAATTATCTCCGAATGTTTCGGTAACGAAAGCCATGATCGATAAAATTATTCTTTACAAGTTATAACACAAATGCAATTCATAAATACTTAAGCTGTTGATAAGCAACTTCATATAATGTTTTAAATAGCGTGTTATTACATTCAGAAGTATACTTCTTTTTGTACTTTCGTATTCATAAACTGCAACTGCAAATTAAAAGCAGTTTGAATTTTTTATGTAAGGACATTTGAATGAGTTTATTTTGGTTACCATTTTCTCTCCCTTCTGGTATTACATGTAAGTCATTGTCATTAATCATAATATGATAATTATAAATACGCATAATATAAGACTCCAAATACTTCTGAAGAAAAGCTGTATTGATCGGTTGTCATTTACCCATAAAATGTGATCAAGATCCTCTTTAGTCAACAGTAAAATTTATTCACAATGCGCCTTTCTAACTGGGTCATAATTGCTCGATTGCGTCTAAATGGTTGAAGTGTAGCGGAATTAAATTGATATGTAAATTTATTACCGCAATTTCACGCTCCCAGTGGGTAAGGATGTTTTGGCGAGTGGGAATACGTATATCACATAATAACATCAATTAAAATCAAATTATTATGTTACACTTTGATCAAAGTATTCATTTACTTTAATTAGAAACCGGAAAAAATGTGAAGGCATTGGGAACCTAACGTATGAAATGGTCATATGTCATTTATTTAGCAGAAACGAGCCATTATGTCTATGTTCGCTTGACGTGTTATAGTAATCAAAATGAAATTCATATCAAAATTAGATCGCCTGTCTATTTAAATATTTTGAGATAATACGAGTAACTCACAAACTAACTTGAAAAGAAATGTACACCAAGTTGAAATGTTCTTCTATAAATGCAATGTTTTGTCTTTTAAGTGACAAACTCAGACAAAATATAAACATGTGTGGCAAACATGTCAATAAAATTATTTAATACGAAGGTCTTATGCCATAAAACGAGTCAAACGTACGTCCAAACAATCAGTATGTGGTAAATATATTTGCCATTAGTTGCTCAAAACCAGGAAAATGCATAACATCTATTTTGATTTGCTTTATTTTTAAACAAATGCATGTGATTTGCATGTACCCTAAAATTATCAAAAGCCAAAAGCAAGTTCAAACGTTGGTAGTAACGACGATTATGTAACAAAACCTGCCTATCAACAGCTACTGAAAAGTATGAAATGTCAGAACATAGCAATTTACGTTAAATCTTTTAAACCGCACATGCATTCATGGACATTTCCGAACAAACTCTGGTCATTCGACATACTGGATTTACCGATTTTCGCTCATTATTTCTTAAAAAAAACTCATTGTATATGATCTGTAAACATATTGCATTTGTTTAGCAGCCCAATAAAAATATGACAAAATATGCATACGTAAATGTTGCCAGTATGTACACACAACTAAACTCAAAGACAGTAAAGAGTGAGTGTTATTTCAAATCCATATATCATAATTAATTTTTGTCTCAACAGCCTATGTAAAATAAATATGAACACTTACTTAAAGGTGTATTGCCTGTAAAGACACTCTAATTTAACAAATCGGTCACTTCGGTTAAAAGTTCGGTTAAAAGACGCACCGATCTCACACTTTGCCCAAAAATTATGCGAGTACTTAGGTTTAAAGACGCACCGACCTCACACTTTGCTCACACATTTTACGAGTAATTCGGTTTAAAGACGCACCGACCTCACACTGTGCCCCAAAATTATACGAGTACTTCGGTTAAAAGACGCACCGACCTCACACTTTGCCCAGAAATTATACGAGTACTTAGGTTTAAAGACGCACCGACCTCACACTTTGCTCACACATTTTACGAGTAATTCGGTTCGAGACACACCGACCTCACACTTTGCTCACAAATTATATTAGTACTTAGGTTTAAAGACGCACCGACCTCACACTGTGCTCACAAATTGTACGAGTATTTAGGTTTAAAGACCCGCCGACCTCACACTTTGCTCACAAATTATACCAGTACTTTTGTTTAAAGACGCACCGACCTCACACTTTGCTCACAAATTAGACCAGTACTTCGGTTTAAAGACGCACCGACTTCACACTTTGCTCACAAATCATACGAGAACTTCGGTTTAAAGACGCACCGACCTCACACTTTGCTCACAAATTCTACGAGTACTTCAGTTTAAAGACGCACCGACCTCACACTATGCCCAGACATTCTACGAGTACATCGATTTAAAGACGCACCGACCTCACATTTTGCACAGAAATTATACGAGTACTTCGGTTTAAAGACGCACCGACCTCACACTTTGCTCACAAATTCTACGAGTACTTCGGTTTAAAGACGCACCGACCTCACACTTCGCCCAGAAATTCTACGAGTACTTCGGTTTAAAGACGCACCGACCTCACACTTTGCACAGAAATTGTACGAGTACTTCGTTTTAAAGACGCACCGACCACACACTTTGCCCAGAAACTATATGAGTACATAATTAAGGAAAATGTTGATTATTATTAATATCATAAGCAATGCAAACCAATCTGATTAATATTTAGTCTAACAAATGAAAAAGCATTGTAATTTTGTAAAAAAAGAGGAATTTTGTAAACAAAAACTTTCATTAATATATCATTTGCAGTAATACAGGTAATATATACGGAAGCTACTACAAAACTATCCTAGTTCATTTCTTCATAAAGAAGGTCATGATTTTGACATTTATATGCAAATGACCATTAATAAGTTTCCTAACATGTAACAAGCCTTACGTATAAGAGAAGGCACAAAAACGTGTCTACGAGAAAATTTATGTTTTAAATTCAAACAGAAAATTATTCAATATGATTAATAATTTAAAAACCGTGTTTTGTAACTATTGCTTCAATAATATCACATACTGGTTGGTAACTATTATTACATATGCGTAACATCATATTACAAAATATATATTTTGTACTGTATGTTACTGTATTAAAAATATTGATACGGTTAAACATGTTCATTTTGACTTCATGTTATATTTACGTGATTCATTTTTGACGCCTTGCAACATAAACAATAAGTCTTTATAGCAAAAGGGTACTTGGAAGTGTTTGTCATATTAAAATTAATATGCTATTGTGGACAGAACTCTTTGAAATTGTTTTCAACTTAAAAATTATATGTTGTATTTATATGAATGTAAATTATAAAAATTATTAATAAAGCTGTGCGTATAAAAGTACAATTTACATAATATAACTAAATCGTATCCATACATTTTAAGGAACTACGCCAAAAACGATCGCGCGTTTTCTTTCGAAGGTAAATTTTTATTATTAACGTAGCTGTTGATTAAATAACAACTTAGGCGTAAAATATGTTTGTTTCAGGTTATATGCCCCATAAGAATAAGATAGGTAGGTAGGGCTTTTTTTTTGTTTATTTGGTAAATCGTAAACGATGATTAAACTTAATAAATATTCTATCATACCATTAATATCCTTAATTGTTGATCTGAAGTGTAAGCTATCAAAACAAAACACTTATTTATAAAAACAACATTTCATTATTGGAAAAAGTAAATAAAAGAAAAATATATATCTGGCAAACTGAATAAAATGTTCTAGAGTCGGTGCATTTTTACGGTAGGTCGGGTATCCTGAAACAAACACATTATCCTGAAACAAACACATTATCCTGAAACAAACACATTTTTTACGCCTTACCACACAAGTCAAACGTCTTTTCAAATACAGCAACGGTTGCTGTGTGGTGTAGAGCATCATTGTTTTCGCGTTTGTGCGATTTTATGTAAATATATTATCACATTAGACTGATTCTTCAATGAGTGACGTTTTAATGAATAACAAACAGTTTTACATTCATGTATCTCCTTTGAAATTGTACCCCTGCGAAAATGCTGAACCAAAATAAAGTCGATAATAATTACAGCCATTTATCACATCGTTTTATTTCATCGTATGTGAAGATACAGTCGTGACATTGTGCCTGCCTCTGGAAGGCAAAGAACGATCTTTGACCGTTCTATCATCAAGAAACTGATTTCGCTGTCTCGCGTTATTTGTATGTACGAAACGAAAGATGTTTTTGCGATGTTTCCTTTTGAATTACTGCAGTTTTGATATAAGATATTCTTATAATTACAAGAAACTATTAAAACATGTTATTTATTATATTACCTATAATGTGCAGTTTACGACTTATACTAATTTTATTATAGTATACAATTAGAACATGTTATTATTATTTTTTACCTGTAATTTGTTACGGCATTTTGAAACTTATAGTAATTTGCTTTAACAAACAATTAAACATGTTCTTCATTATAGAATTATTTGTTTTGGCAGTTTAAAACGTATAATAATTTATTCCCGATTGTAACCAAGCGTACTATGTTAGATGTTTGCAAGAACAGCTAATGCCGGTACACAAAAGTGATATTATTAAAAAATTTAAACCGTTAACAGTCTGCGAATAATGGCACATATGTTTACGTTTGTCATTGCACATGTTAACCCTTACACTTTCTCTAGATAGTGTGGGTACAGGACAAATTTAAAATATTGATGCCAATCACTGTCAACGTAGTTATTTGTTGTTAGAACAATACGCACAAATAATGCCATCTATATTTACGTTGGTTATATCATATTTGCAGTGTAACCCTCATGCTCGCTATAGAACGGTTGTACAGGCCAACCTGAAAATCACTGGCAACGAAGAAATTCCTGAGTTTATGACGTTTGTATTTTCCAGCCACCAGTCCCACCTCAAACCTGGTCTGAGATTATGGACACGTTAGAGCTACCTCCCGCCTGCCCCCAACCCATCGAGGGCATGGCCTACATAGAGTACCACGTGCCTGGCTTCAACCGCACGAGCGAGGATTGCCTATTCCTCAACGTGTACCTTCCAAAGGTAAGATGTCAAACCAGTAGCAAATGAGAGCTGACCGAACGATGGGTTGATTGTGTGCTCAATAATTTTACAGACTGACTGGCTGCCTAACTAAATGATTTTAGATTGATTGATTGAATAATTGATTGATTGATAGATAGATAAGTAAATTATTTGATTGACTGACTGATTGATTGATTGATTGATTGATTTGTCGAATGACGGAGTGAATGAGTGAAGGATTATGTGAGTGATAGTAAGGGCGTATGTATTTGGAAGAAATTTAATGATTATTAGAAAAAGAAATCAATGCTTGTCTAGAGGCCCAACAAAAATGAAGTCTGTTTTTATTTTAGGGGACGCACCATCGTTCAATGCCAGTGCTGGTTTTCATCCATGGCGGGTCCTACCAGAACGGCATGGGTGCAATGCTAGACGGCAGCGTCTTGGCGTCACACGGCGTCGTCGTGGTGACGTTCAACTATCGCCTGGGACCATTAGGTACGTCAGGCGTTTTCTATTATTGTTGCATAATTATGTAATGTAAATGTCCACACGTTCAAAAACAATGTCGACGAACTTCGCCAAAAGTAATATTGAAGACTTCATTATGTTCGTGCATTCCAATTTGAAAGCAATATTCTTCAAATAAAAATTGTCACATATACAAACTTCGTCGTGCGATAATGATTATGTTTGAGAAAGGGTTACAGTTTAATATTTATTAATATAGACTCTATATTCATTTTGATATTAGTGAATATATCAATCCTAAGTCCTATAACATATGCTTGACATTTAAATATATTAATATACATCTATACAAAGTCCTAAAAATGGGATTACGTTTAAACTTATTATGCTATTTATTAAAATATACTCTACATTGAAATTGATATTAAAATCGGATCGCGTGTGAACTTATTTACAGGTTTCCTGTCATCAGCAGACAACCGTATAACCGGGAACTACGGGATGTTAGACATGATTGCTGCGCTGAAGTGGGTGCAAACAAATATCGCGGCCTTCAACGGCGATCCTGCACAGGTTACCATCGACGGCCACAGCGCCGGCGGCTGCGGCGTAGGACTCCTGTTAATGTCTCCTTTGGCCAAAGGTGAATATTGCATGACCAGGGGCCATATCCACAAAGCTCCTAAGGAAAACGTAACTTATATCATATTTAAGTGAAAAATGTAACTGTCATTTTCCTTCAGAGAATCAGTAATTTATATATTTATGTTGTGAAATATTGTAAAATAAGAAACATCGCTTGATTCTTAAACTGTTTAAAACCATTAAAGACAAATTAAACTTTAAATGAAGCAGCCACAGATTTAGGAGTGTTTGTGATTTTATGGACACGGGGCCGGTATTCACAAAACTTCTAGGAAAACTATTCACTTAGGTTGTACTTAAAATGTTAGTAAAAATTTCAAATTAAATGTTCTATGTGAAATCCAATGATTTTTGTTTACGAAATGGTAAAATACAAATATGTAATCACCATTCAATAGTTTGAGATATTTTAAAGTTAAAAGACCTATACATGAAGCAGTCACAGTCTTAGGGAAGTAGACGAAAAGAAACGGATTTAGTTCCAGTTTTCACGAAGGAGCTTTGTGAACACGAACCTATGTTTGCTTTAAATATATTTTTAACTGTATATGTAAGTCACTAAATGAACAAATGTTGCCTTTAAATGCGAGTTTTCTTTTCCGAAAAATGCAGCTTGAGTAGTGTTACTTAAAGGACCCAGTGCCTTTAAATGTGAGTTTTCTTTATTAAAAAATGCAGCTTGAGTATTGTTACTTAAAGGACCCAGTGCCTTTAAATGTGAGTTTTATTTTCCCCAAAATGCAGCTTGAGTAGTGTTACTTAAAGGACCCAGTGCCTTTAAATGCGAGTTTTCTTTATTAAAAAATGCAGCTTGAGTATTGTTAATAAGAGGACATATTGCCTTTAAATGTGAGTTTTCTTTACAGAAAAATGCAGCTTCAGTACTGTTAATTAGAGGACTCAGTGCCTTTAAATGTGAGTTTTCTTTACTGAAAAAGGCAGCTTGAGTGGTGTTTATTAGAGCCACTTTTTCTTTCAAATCTAGGGTTGTTCCACCGCGTTATCCAACAGAGTGGGTCTCCGCTGGGCAACTGGGCTGTTCTGAGGCACCAGACGGAGCCCAATTTCGTCTACAACATCTTCACCTCGTCCGTCCACTGCTACAACATGTCCTCCCTGGAAGCCAAACGCTGCCTGCAGGCTCTCGACTCGGCCACGTTGGAACATACCATTATGGAGGAGTTCGAGGTAAGCAATCATAGTTTATGTATCTGTATTATTAGACGTGACATGATGAACGACAAAGATGTCTTGCTGTACCGTTGTAAAACCTTCAATAAACAACGCTACAAAATTGTTCCGCAAATGACGTCATTCGTTCTGTTTTTATCAATGAAACTTGACGTCACAGTGAATTTGTTTCAATGAATAAAGTCACTGTAACAGTGGCGACGCGTGTGCGAACGTTCGCGTGGGAAGATCGGCGGGGCACAGTAAAATAAAATTCAACATGATTGCAGAATTTGTTTGTGTCAGATCATATTAGAATCAAACTTTTTTCCATTATCGTTGGTTATCGGGAGATAACCGTTGGTTTGGAGTGCTGATGCGTCGGAATTAGGAAGGCGTATCAGAACGACTGCATAAAAACGTTGTATACTAACCGATAAAGTACACTAAATCGAAAATTGTGTCTTAATCATTAGGTTACTCTTTCTTATGTATCAACATATATTTAAAAATACTACCACAGTGGATGACGTCCCTGACGCCGCTATACAGACCCGTAGTGGATGGCTACTTCTTACCGCAGACGCCGGAAGAGTTGGTCATTTCCGGTACTGTGAACGCTGACGCCGTGTTGACCGGAGCAACGCAAGATGAGGGGCTCATAGCTGGTGAGATTCCACTGAAACAAAATGGAGTTCATACACATGTACAAGTTAAAAGAATGCTCCCATCGATTGTGTCAAATTAAGTAGGGAACATTAATGTACTTAACATTAATGTTTAAACATGAGTTTTATACAAATGTATATGTTAATAAAAAAAACCGGTTATTGTATCAACAGTATCAAAACCGGTTATTGTATTAACGCCCCGGGCTTTCAATTAATGTTTAAACATGGAGTTTTATACAGGTGTACAACAATTTCGTAAATTCTAGTATTACATGGCATTAAGAAACATAGCCTTATTACCAGACATGTTAGCAAAAGGCTGTTGATCTCAAAATATATTGAGGCACGTCGTGGGAAAACCGGACTTAATGCATGTGCGTAAAGTGTCGTCCCGGATTATCCTGTGCAGTCCGCACAGGCTAATTCGGGACGGCACTTTCCGCTTTTATGGTATTTTCTGTTTCAAGGAGGTCTCTTCTAAACATAAATCCACTGTAGGCGGAAAGTGCCGTCCCGGAGACCGCACAGGCTAATCCGGGTCGACAATTTACGCACATGCATTAAGTCCGGTTTTTCCACGACGCGCCACTATTTTTTTTTCATAAGTAGAATTCCTGCTCAGCACTATTAATGAGACCGTATCTTGTTGCAGCCATACCATTGATCAAGCTGTTCGGCGTGGGCAAGACGGGTTACCGGAAATTACTGTCGCTAATGAGTTGTTTCCGCGGTGATCTACCGGAAATATCCGGCATTGTGGGTAAGAAGTAATTAAAACTTAAACTTATTGAACTGAATTTGTTTTTCAAACGACATCAAAAACATGCTAAGCTGCACTGGAATTGCTTTATTACGTATGACATTCTTTTCAAAAGACATCAAAAACATGATGACCTACATAATAATGCAATAGAATTATTTTATGACGTACGACTTAAACTTTTTGAATAAGTGCTTCTTTTCAAAAGACGTCAGACATGACGACCTAGTGCAATGGAATTATTTAATGATTTAAATTCATGGAATAAGTGCTTCTTTTCAAAAGACGTCAAACACGGGACAAGAGTGCTCTATAATTTCTTAATGACGTATAATGGGCTTCTTAGTTAATTACTTTCTAGGCGATGACCACAGTTTGAATTATATTTGTGTTTGTTTCGTGTGCGATGTTGTATAGGCAATTGGTCACTTTCCCGATATAAAGGACTTTCGGATTTTAGTACGAGTTTTACTACAGCTGATGTAGTTGGAATTGCAAAAATATGGTATATATCGTCCATTGACAGCCAAAAGGGCAAACAGGACCAATCAACATATGAGCAAAGACGATATGTTCAGTTACTCGACATATTGATATACTCGAAATCGCGAAATAATGATAGGAAAGAACGAAGTAACAATGCGAGTGGCGACCACAGGATACGACGGTGCGACAATGTAAAAATTTGGCACCTTGACGATGCATTGCGAAGTGGCAATAGCGCAACGTTAATTTCAACGCATCGAATCGTGTCTTCGCTCTGTCGCATCGTGTCTTCGCACCATCGCATCGTGTCGTTGCTACATCGCATCGAAACACCGTAGCGTATAGAGTGATATAAGAATCACACAAAATAATCACTCACAATTCTAAATCGCATGTTTCAGACTCGGTGCTGTCACTATACATCCGACACGGAATCAGTGATATTTCCGATGATGCCATTGAGAAAAGCTTTGCAGAGGTAAGTGTACTTTGGCTGCCATCGAGATGTGACTTACATTTGAGTTGTTGAAATCTATTGTCACTCTGTAAAAATGACTTAGATATACGTGACGACCATAAACATCGTAAGAAATTAAAAACTTTGAATGTCCCAGCGATTCCGAATACATGTATTGTATACAAACGGGCCCCTTTCCCTTCCAACTTTGTAATTTTCACTGTCAAAGTACTGGAATATTACTGGAAACAAGAAACACAAGAGTATTGTAATGTTTAATCGATGACACACACAACTGCACATTGTGAAAACGAAGCTAAGCTGTAGTGGCAATCTTTTGAAAAATATTTTTTTATTCAACAACTACCATTTACATATTGACCATTGCCGATAAAAAAAAAAGTTTTCTTAAAAAATCCAGACTCACTTCAGTCAAATGGGACAGAACTGAAAATCGGCCAATACCAAGAGCCGTCACAAACAAGCAGTATAATCAGAATATATTAATATCAGGATAGTCGTGTTCTTAGAACGCTCGCATCAGAAATGATCTAATGTAGCTGACACTAATCTTAAAGTCACTAATTAACCGCTACTTCACGCCAGTGATTACGAGCTCCTACAGGATGACACCGGCGTAGGAATTATTTCCTGAAATTAAGCTTGTAAGTCTCGCTGGTTTTCAGATTATGCGATGATACTTCATTAGGCCTGATATAAGCTGCACAGCGATCCAGATCTTAGCAATATATACGTCCTTCGAGAACAATCTTTTTTTATTTCTTTTCTTAAAACGAGGAAGTGAAATATGTTTTGAAGTAGGTTAGCCGTATACTGATTATGTAAGATGTTGACCTCATTGTACCTAATTGTCATTTTGCATCTCCTTTTGCGTTCATATGAAATAGAAATAGAATTTATGCTAACAAACATTATGCTGTACATGCTTACACTGTTATGTTACAAGACTGTGTATGAATTTGTATATTGAAAGCAGTAAGCATGTTAAACACTAATATAAATTCAAAGTACTTGTTAGACGTTCATTTGAAAACAAAATAATGACGTATAATTTTTTTTCAATTCAAGCCATTTACATAACATATTTGTTTTGTCAGGACTGGTTAGCATGATGCGTGATAAAAGTCATTTCGATTAAACATTTTTATATTGTTTAGCTTAATTCAAAAAGGAAATTGTATACAATGTAATTGTAATTGCAGATTGTTGAGGACATTTTTATCATTCTCCCACACATATTACTTCAGTAATACATTTGCAGATATTTGGTCATTATTTGATCATTCGGCCCACAAATATGAATTAAATAATACATTAGCAGATCGTATGGGGACTATTGTATCACTGTATTCACATATGCCTTCATGAATACATTTACATATTGATGTAACTTTTTTATCATACGACTTCAATTATACAAATATCTGCAGATCATTTGGAACTGTTTTATCATTGTGCCCACGAATATGACTTTACCAATACAAATATTTGCAGATTGTCGGGGACTATTTTATCACTGCACCCACGCACCTGCTGGCTGAAAGGCTTTCACAACGCAACGTGTCCGTGTATTTATACAACTATGAATACAAATCCCCACTGGACCCTTGGGACGGTACGTCAGCTGGATTTGCAGTTATTTTCTTTCATGTTCTGTAAGGTTTGTAATATAGTTCGATCTCTTTTTAACGAGACAAAATGTTATATTTTTGCCCTATGTTTCAAACATTGATCATTAAATCGATCTATGTATACCAAGTGCAAGTGTTCTGCTTGTGTCCTAAGTCTCACACTTTGTTCATTTAATCGATCTGTTTATTACGAGTCCAAGTTGTTCCGCTGTTGTTCTATGTCTCACACTTTGTTCATTTAATCGATATATGTATAACAAGTTCAAGTATTTTCTGCTTGTGCTCTATGTCTCACATTTCATTAAATCGATTTTGTATATTTACAAGTCCAAATTTTTCTGCTTTTGTTCTTTGTCTTACACTTTATTTCTTTAATCGATCTCTGTATTACAAGTCCAAGTTGTTCTGCTTTCGTCCTATGTCTCACAATTTGTTCATTTCATCAATCTTTGTATACCTAGTCCAAGAGTTCTGCTTTTGTCCTATGTCTCATACTTGTTCATTTCATCGATCTATTCATAAAACGCCCAAGAGTTCTGATTTTGCCTTGTGTATCGCACCTTGTTCATTCAATCGATCTATGTATAACAAGTCCAAGTGTTCTGCTTTTGTTCTTTGTCTTAAACTTTGCTCATTTTATCGATCTATGTATAACAAGTCCAAGTTGTTCTGCTTTTGTCCTATGTCTCACACTTTGTTCATTTAATCTATTTCTGTATACCAAGTCCAAGTTGTTCTGCTTTTGTCCTATGTCTCACACTTTGTTCATTTAATCGATCTCTGTATACTAAGTCAGTTGTTCTCACTTTTAAGTTGTTCTGCTTTTGTCCTATGTCTCACACTTTGTTCATTTCATCGATCTATGTACTACAACTCCAAGTGTTCTGCTTGTGTCCTGTGTCTCGCACCTTGTTCATTTGTTCTGCTTGTGCCCTGTCTCGCGCACCTTTTTAATTTAATTGATCTATGTATAACAAGTCCACATTGTGTATAATACACGTATTCATGTACAATGTATTATATATTTTGGTCCTTTATTGATGGCAACTGACGAATTGCCAATATGACACAGCACAATACAAAAACACGTAACAAACACAACACAAATTGTTCATTTCAGGTGCTGTACACGGGGCGGAACTTTTTTTCCTCTCTGGCTGCCCATTCACGGGTCACAAGAACTTCCGCTATGACAACACAGACAAGGACATGTCCAGGATGTTGCTTTTATTGTGGACGAATTTTATCAAACATGGGTTTGTAAATATGCACGCTCAGGAATCGCCATTCGAAAAAAGATAATGCCTTTAAAGTGCTTTTTGTTATAGAAATATCTATGAAACGTATAATTGATACATCCAATGATTAACTAATCTAGTGTTGTGCTGCTTTTCAGTGCTTGTCCCTTTTGATAATAAAATAACTTCTCTTGTTTCACATATTAACAGAGCGTTAAACTATTTTATTACATACCTTATGTAATTGACCTGTTGTAAAACATTTTGAAGTCAAAACGCGTTGTGATTTGGAGTTTGGCACACCTTGCTTCTCTTGCTTAAGTATGATTTCAACAGCTCGTTTAAATAAATAAAAATTCAACTACAATTGACATGTCCATTTTGAAGTCCAAACGCGTTGTGATTTTGAGTTTGGCTCACCTTCGGAATCATTGGCCCTCGGGCTGAAGCACTCGGGCCAATACTGCCGAAGGTGCGCCAATACGGCCCCATGGCAAACCATAGCCGTGTTATAACCTATAAGTATCTGATAAAGAAATGAGAGCGGATACAATAGTTTCCTTCGAAACTGACATTACATGTTGACTTTTTTCTTGTAAAAACCCGTATCCTGAGCATTGGCTTATATATATATTAAAGAAACATGATTTAACTTTGTTTTCCTTTTCAGAGTTCCGTCATTACAGCCACGCTCGGAAACATCATTGCCTCGGTATACCCCTCGGCTGAAATCCTACACGAGGATCGTGTCCAATAGCGAACCGACACTAGCCTTCGCAGCAGACCTTAGAAGAGATAAGATAGGTTTCTGGAACGAACGAGTACCTGAAATGTTCGAAGATCAGCTGAGACGTCACAAGAATGACGCCACAAATGTCCGCCTGAATAACGTTGGTTCCCATTATTTGGCAAACGCCAATAGCAAAAACACGTGGATATTGACGTCAGTGTGTTTATGTCTGACAGTGCTGACTATTGTATTGACTGTAGGCTACTACAGAATGAGGAGAGAAGTTAACCGCCTCTTGAGACAAAACAGTCTATCCAGTGGAGAGAGAATGCTACCTCAGATGGCAAAAGTGTGAAGTTTTCGCACGTGGCCTGTTAGTAAACACTTAGTTCAACATACGTTCCGTCTTCATGAGTCGTTATTTTGTTCTTTATTAGATCGTAAGACGGATTCCGTGTGGGCATAATAATGACGGAAACACTCATTATGCTTTCGACAGAAAACGAATGAAAATATTTTAATCCATTTATAATGGGAATTTATACATTGATGTATGTATATGAATAAGCGACAAATGCTTCTCTTGCGTATGTATGATTTAAACAGCTCGTTTAAATAAATAAAAGTTCAACTACAATTGACAGTTCCACAAATCACAATCATAATCAAATTAACTGAGCTATTTATCCAATCATATTTCTCGTGTAAGATCTGATTGACTGTTTACTGATTTTACAAAAATGAGATTGGGTGTATATGCTAACAGGCCTTCGTGTGATTGACAATTCCATTTACACATATATGCCTCATACAACAGGACCATGTTAACAATCAGCTACCTAACATATAATGATTCCATGACAGGGGATGGAAGGAAATCTGTAACATTCAAAGGTTAAGAGTTCACCATTACCGGAAATGTTCGGTACACTTCGGAACAATTGCATAATGTGCTTTCTGGTCTAAAAAATGCTTGCAGTGTAATTCTGGACTGAGAAAAAGAATCCCCGCAGTACATGTCAAACATCAACGAAAGGTATCGACCGTACCAGGAGAAGTTTAAGTATGTTTGGCTTATTAAAAATCATAATATTGTGATGCCTAAACACGGTATATACCCGTACACACGGATATTGCTCAAGACCCTGTATACGTGTATAGGGACTTGGGAAAGAATGTTGTTGAAATGACACGGACAAGAATGGCAATGTAGTTTGATTAAGAAATAATTTATCGTTGTTTATCGGCCAATAAACAACGATTTTGAGTTCTTATGAGTAGGAATTAAACCACGAGGGCGTTAGAACGACAAAGAGTTGTTTATTGGCAGATAAACCACGATAATGAGAAAAATATTTTGATTCAAACATGATTTGACAAATATTTTTGAAATTTTAATGAGAACTATATTTTACTGAGCTCCGCTCAGAATCGGGAATACTTTTGGGGTTGGGCAGTTTAACAACGATAATTTTGTTCTTTGTCTACTAAAAGATTAGCGAGTATCATGTTAGAATTCTAAATTGATACACGACTATCTCAGATTATTAGTACATTGAGTTAGTTTTGCGAAATAAAATGAAATAATATGAATCAGACGAAGTTAAGTCTACCTTGTCCATGTGTTAATGTATTTTCCACAAGAGGTCGCTATACACTTGTAAAGGGCCTTGAAAGTTACCCAAAGTGTGTTTTTCAACAGTTTTAAATCACACACATCTTTGGTCGTGTATTAAGCAAATATGCCCAGTAATATATTTTGATTGTATTATATTTAATTATCTTAACATATATTAAAAGAGAAAGGTGGTGAAACCATAATTGCATCACAACATACAACATACTTCTGCGTTCGCAAATATGCAAATATGTTGGATACAAATATCGCTTATGTAACTAAAACATCGTTCTAAATAAAGAATGGTGTTATTAGATTTGGTGAATACCAAGTTAGATTATTTAAAATTAACAGAGTTCTTAGAACAAAACAGATTCAAGACTATTTTTTATTATTATGTCTTAAGTGTAAGTATAGATTGCTGATTATGGGCCCAGCAAATGCTTCTTTTTATTAAACGTCGAATAGGATCAGTTATGTTATTTGTTACATGATATAACTGGTAATTTATCTATTTAAAATCATCCTTCGAACTTACATATAAGCATGTACCATGCACGAATTGAATGTACCCGTATTTTTATGTCCTAAGTCCATTTGTTATGTCCTAAGTCCATTTTTTATGTCCTAAGTCCATTTTTTATGTCCTAAGTCCATTATTAAGAGACAATCATTCATAACATTCATAGCTACATTATATTTTTGTATACTCGATACCTCAGTACATCGGTTTGAAGCAACAGCACTGAACTGCCTGTATAAAAAATGTACTCATTTTTGTGCAATCGTCTGCATTATATGGTCATCGGAACAATTTCGTTATTTATAATTGCCCATCTTTTTCATTAATGTATTCATGAATAGCTTATGAAAAGTTTTGCTTTAATATAAATCGATTTTTTTTTCAACATAAACATTGACTTTGTTCTTTTTTTTTTTAATTGAACAAATTAACAACATACAATTATTTTGCATATTACAGTACTTAGTAATCAATTAGTTCTAAGATCTTCGGGTTTTATTCAAACACTTATTAATGTATTTTACTTTTCCTTTAAATACGTCACAATTTTAGGTTTAAGATACTCTACTGTTCAACAACCTATGAAATAAAGCTGAATTTTCTCATGTTTATTTATATAACAGATTGGAACCACATTGAATGTGTGTTTTGTTTGTTTCGTCTTTAAGAGAAATATTTAAAAACAATGTATACATGAGGATATATTATATGTCGATACAGACAGTTAAAAAATGTCGGTAATGCATAAAATAATGTTATATAAAAAAATGTACTAGACAAAAATGGTTGTGAATGGATTTTCAACATTCCGCGTATGAAAAAATGATAATATATAATTTGAGTCTTGTAAATACTGTAGTTTTGTACATACCTATATTCGGTATAAGGTGTTTGTTTGGTGCAGTATAAGTTGTTGATTGGCAGTATTAATTTTCCACAAATACATTTGCGTGGGTAGCTGCGTTTGCTGATGAGATGTAAATTGATGTACTTAGATTGTACTATGTCTTCAAATACATAGATCTATAGATTTATTATGTATTAACATGTACATAGTACGATATAAAGAATTGTTGTTGTTTAAATATATATTTATGTTTTTGTGAATACATTGTCAGAATAAAAACGTATCGGTGGTCATAATGTATCTGCTTTTGCTTGTTTATTCTTTTGTCATCGAATAGGTAGGTAAAATCATACATAATATCTAAATGTAAATACATTATCGTAACTAATTGTATGCCAAAGAGCTTACTCATGAATATATAAGTGACATGCAGATAATAATAACGACTTTAGTGGTTCATTCATAGTGTACGAATTTTTTTTGATGTTCCACATGTTTCGAATATACTCCCAGAAGAGAAACCGTATTTGTAGGACACAAATACGTGTTTGTGTATCCAAATTATTATTTCTTATCATAAATAGAGACAGTAAGATGGGGTGAAAACCTGTCGCTAACTTTATGTGGGAACGCGTTTGTGCTGTTTCTGAATGTTGTAACAGATCTACGATCTTGATATTTTGTTGTAAGACAGTATACATATAGATACCACAAGGCAGCTCACATATATGCAGTCGATATTTCTGACGGTTTCTGATTTCTGAACCTCACATGGTTCTTATTTCCTGTAAAAGGTTTCGCACTTTTGTTTTTATCGGCGTTTGCTATGTTTCGGTTCCTTGAATCTGCACACGACGACGTAATTTATAGAGAGCCTCTTATTGTAAATATCTTTGTAAGACCTCAATTTGTTCATGTTTTGCATGAAATTGAGCGAATAAATGTGTATGAAGGTCAGACTTGCACATCTTGTCATGTTAATTGACACTCCAGCTGTTTAACAGTTGAAAACTACTTATTATGGACACAGTCCTTTGTTTGTAGGTCATATAGTAGTAGGTTCAGAATAATATAGCATCCAGAGCCACATTCGGGTGTCACTGCATTGGAAGAATCAATGTCATGGATATTTATAAATACCGTTTGCAAACAACATACTTCTTTTCTTGTGTGCTTATAACAAAAAATCCACCTTGTTAGTTTTAATGACTCAGTCCGGAATAATGAGAGTCGTTAGTTGGTGTTTCACTTGTCTAAATAGTTATACAACTAAATTATTACGTTGCTAGTAGTGCAATAGTAACTTCAAGTACTAGAATGATTATAACCATCGAATAGAAGCTCTATATTCGTTATTAGTAATACCTATTTTTTATTTATTGTCTAAATATGTTTTATTGATTTTGGGTTTTCCACATTATCCTGTGATGGCACACTGTTTGTCTTGCGTCGAAAAAGTTCCGTGTTTAGAGAGTGACAGCGTTAACGATCTTGGGCGCCGCCATTTTGAATGTAAATTTTTATCTTCACACAAATACGCAGTTTATGGTAAACAGATGATCCATACGTTTATTTTGTCAATCAGTTGCATTTTCTAACAAACAATTGAATTTTTTTTTTTTTTTTAATGGACCATTTACAAACAGTCTGATGTTTATTTATTTATTAAAATTTAAGATATTATACTATACTCCCGAAACTATTCCGAAATATACCGGAAGACGCCGACACGTTGCGAAATTTGTCAAATTACCCGATTTCCATAAGTGTGCGAATACCTTAATACAAAATAGTGCACAATACATGTATTGCAAAGAACGTTATATATTTATGTGTTTGCTTCGATAATATACAATAATATTTAACTTTTAAATATAGAACCGATGTATACATAAATGCAGTACGAATTCGTTTGTTTAATAATAAGTCAATAATAATTAATTAAAATAATATAAATTATAAAGCTCGCTGAAAATAAGAACATGGTAGTATTTTAGGCGCACACATATAATGTGAATGGGGGAGTCCAGTAGTAAGCCAGTAAGAGTTATCTCTAGCGAGCCCCTGCTAAATAAGAGGTATACCTGTCTGCTGCTGGCTGGTGAAAAGCACCACAATCTTATAGTAATCTATAAACTTTTGCTATTTGTATAAACAGAGGATATACATTATGTAAAACAAAATGTTATCAGACCCTAATTTTTGCAAAAATATTTTGAAATAGTGAGAAATTGATGAGCCTTAAATATCTTGTGGATTTAAACAAAAAAGGAATATGGGAGAAATAGAAGGTTGCATGGAAATTTGGGGTCTAGTAAATTAGTTTGCAATAGATGTTTCATATAAATGCATTTACAGTTACAGCATGTTATTAACTTTAGTAACAAGATAATTATTATCCATTTTGGCCATTGGTTTTAAATTCAAGTGTGATATAACAAAGAGGAATTCAAATTGTATAATTACGCTTATCATTTAAAGTATCTAAAATTACTGCACCACACATTTTACCACTAGGATAAATTTAAAACAAACTATTATGTGAAATTGGAATAAGACGTCAAACATAGAATAAACTGTTTTATTACATCCATGTTTTATATGCAGAGTAATTAGTGCAATAGACACCTGCATATATATAACTGCATCAGTAAAATTGATTTTGCCACAAAACTGTATACGTTTATGTATTTAGAAAATTTTCATAATTTTTTTTAACTGTGTCCATGCGTGCATGAACACAGTTTACAAATACAATAAAAATGATCAAAGACACAATCAGTTTTAATGAAAAAGTCTTGCAAAAATGCTAATTATACCAAACGTATTGACAGAATATAACAGACATACATAAACAACATGAAATGAAAAAAACAAAAACAAACAAACATGTCTATTCTACGTTTGATGTCTTATCAACTAAATATAATACAGTGTTTTTAATATTATTTGCTAATTACGATGTGTTTAGATTGTAATTTTATGATAACTTTACAGAAAATGTTAACCTTACATATTCTGTCATTCTTTCCTCGGGATCTATCTATTTCAGTAAATAGATTACACCAAAAGTGTTAAGTAACATATCTCACCAAAAATCGATTTTCAAAATATATCCACAGTCTTGATTGTATTTCAGAAAATTGTTTTTGGACAAGAGACAGAAATGAAAGCCTAGCTTAGTCTGTCATAGCTGTATATTATTTTTACATTTCCACATTTATTTAGTTCTTCAGTGCTGCAGTAACAAACTATATTCTCATTAAATTAGCAAATGGTTTAATCACTTGAGCATTTTGCATTTTATAGGAATAAAAATCTCACTTGATGCATTATCCTATTCAAATATTTGATTTCATGAACTGGAATTTTCTTAATTCAGATCCAAAGAAACAATTTATTTATTTTTTCTTCGACTTAACGTCAATTTATTTCGTTTATTTACAGGTATACATATCGTTATAGTTGGCATTTAAACGTAACAAACACACACAAAAAACTTTAATTTTGAACAAACAAAAAATGTGCATTAAAATATTTATAATCTTTAAATATTTAAATAAAGTAATGGCTTTAAAACCTGTTTTTGCTCTTAGTACATACAAATGAATTCACACAACAAAAAGTACTAATATATTATTTTGACATCCAATACCACTGTTATACTTTAAAATCCAGATGCTGATTATTTTAAAATGTAATTTCATTTTTTGGAAAGGTTGTACTTTTTAATAAACACTTAAGTTATAAAACTTATTTGTTAAATTAAATGTTATGCCATTTTGTACATAATGGAATTGAATGTATTTTTATTTGATTGGCCATGGTCTCAAATTCTTCAAACAAGATATACTTATAGGAAACCACCTTCTCTGAAAACTGTATTCACAGTCCATTAGTTATTTCTGTTAGTTGAGTTATTTAAATGTAAAACCAAAATAATACACAAGATTTATATTAATATTATCATTTGTGGAGTAGATTAACATTCAAGTGGAAAAAACTATCCTTTAATTGTTTATCGTCCGTTCAGAATATCAACACTATTTCTTAATTTCCCTGTTAAACCACTGTGTTTACACTACACCAGGTTCACTTCTATACCTCTTAGTTTCTACTTCCGCTTATCAGAAGCCTGACTTGACTGCCCATTACTATGCATCAAGAAGTATTGGTCCGGACCTACTTACTGTCATTTACCTGAAATTATATTTATTGCTTGCCGCTTTCTGCTTAATGTATGTATCACATTATGAAACAGCCAGTCGAAAAGAGTTGATCGTTGAACTTGGACTTATCAGCTACAAGGACCAAAACAAACAGACGTAAATGTTTTGACGCGGATGGATTTGTCTGGTTCAAAAATGTCACTTGCACTAACAACATCAAAGGTAAATACGGTGTTGCAAAGACTAACATTCGATCGCTACAGAATAATAAATGTCATGTTCCTTTTTTTTGGTTTCAGCATATTTATTCATAATCATATGTCATATATATACATTTCACAAGTTTGAAATACAGTTACACACAAGTTTGAATATAGTTACAAGTATACACTATATTTACCAGTTATTTAAAGTTGTATAAAATAATTCATTTGGTAATTCTGTAACAATAATCACACATAACAATTAAGTAATGGTTTCTATAAGAATGAATACATTTTACGGTGTTGCCTGATTCCATGAATATGTCGTTAGAAGCACCATTGCAAAAGACGGACAGATTTTTGAAGGCATTTGCGATGTTCTTGCTAAAATATTACAGGACAGAAGCATGCATATATAAACTTGTACAACTTAACCATTTAGAATATGGCAACACGCTATATTTGACCAGTAGATATATTGCTAAGCTAATATAAGCTACCAACAGGGTCATTTATGCATCGTTCTACACTACTTCCAATCCGTATTAATTTATCATACTAAATATGTTTTTATGTTGGGAAAAACGTTAAAAAGTTGGTCGGTGATACGTAACACAAGTAGAGTGTTCTGTAGTACCGTCATAATAATTATCACCATTGATGTGCAGTCACTTATTTTCAGCTGATATGCGTAATTAAGAGAAAACCCATAATCATAATAACACTGTAAGCTATATATTTTCCTGATGTTAGATTTCAGACAAGGTAACATCAGTGATTATTATAATAGTAAAAGCAACAGGACACTTGTTTAAAAAAGTATACATTGTCGTATGTTATATAACATTTTGGAACAAGGAGACGTTTGGTTATGCCACACATAAACAGATAACTACCAAGGATTTCAACAGAATGCAATACTAGTAGATCGTAAAACTAATAATAAAGAGTAATGACTAAACTAATTTAATTTAATACGACAGAAAACGTGTTATGGGGCTTATTTCACTCTAACTGACCATCATATCTCTAGTATACAACACAATACTCACAATTTACGCTAACGAATGTTTTACCATGGCGTATTGACGTGTGCAATAATCAAGCTCAACATCATTGCAAATATATGTGTTTAAATGAAAATTAAAATGATCAAGTGCTTAGCCTTTGATGCCAGTTTGTACTGATATGTACTAACGGGTGAAAACCTCATTGATACGAGGAGCCATAATGCAATTATTTATTAGAACAAACACCTGCCGTTTTCTAAATCAGATATACACCAATGATATCCATTATGTTGATATAGGACTATAGACATTTTGATGAAAGAATGTGTTTTATACCTGGGTGGTAAAGCTGTCGGTTTCTATTTTCATAACCTCCCATGGTGTTATTATTTTTCCCAACCATCTGAACCTTTCCCTTATCGGCGTTCACTCTAGCTTGTTCTGTTGTATCTATACGCAGTCAAAAGATGGATGACCATCATTTTATAAATAACTGTTGAGTTCTTAACTGAAAATTTAACAAAATAACGTCACTTTTGTATTTAGATATTATTATTTATTATATAGCTATCTCATCAACAATCAAATACAAGAAACCGTATTTGCTACTATCGTCTTCTTTTTCCGTATCATACTAGAAGCCCGTGTTAACACAACCACTCAGTCGAATTCGGCAATTATCGGAATGCATGTATACAGCTTCAATATTGTTAGATATAGATTTCTAGTTTGGCATATACCTTTATCAAATAAATAGAACATAAATAAAATCATTTGCTAAACTCAACTCCGGTTAACGTGTCTTCCTACAGGCATCCAATAATGCATTTCTTCAGCGAATTTCAACATATCCAGAAACAAACAAACCACAAAAGTTTACTGCTGTTTTATCACGATCAACCATTATTATTCACATTCACCCTCGATTATACATGAGGCAAACAGTGATTGCGATCGATTTATTGTGTATTTATAATCCAGAGATAAAAATGACTCAATAAATTAATATCCACTGAACACAGCATCACATGTATATACACTATCGGAGCTAATGTTTTGACATTGTCGTTAAGTGGCATATAATGACGTCATCATTACACAACTCATTTTCGAGATAAAATAGTCTACGTAAATAAAATAATTCGTAATTTGTTTTGGTATTTTACAGAATATTATGCTAAAAAAGGAATATAATAAATGGAATACTACACTAGTATGTTGTTCTGAGAACTTGTATAGTCTCGTTGGTTGTGCCAAGTAGCATCCCGCTCGAGGCTGCTCCTCTAGTGCGATACGACTTCACACAACCAACTCGGCTGATACAAGTTCTCAGAACACCATACTAGCATAATATTCTTTATATATATTCATACATTAAGGAGCGTTTTGCGCGGGGAGTTTTCATTGTATATTGCATGACACAGACTTATTGTAATGGTTTGCATCCACTTACGGAATAATATATCTAGACTTATATACAGATCGTGATTATATTTGTTACCAATCAATGTCAAGGTATTTTGGAAATACGTTTTCAGTGTGTGCACAATTTGAAAGGTTGTCTTATGTGACTAGTGTAACACAGAAGAAAGGTACATTTCATTGTTATTTAATAAATAATGTTTGATTTGGAGTTTTTTTATCGGCTAATAAACAACGATTTGGAGTTCTGATGCGCAGGAATTAAACCACGAGGGCATTAGCCCAAGTGGTTTCATATACTGCAACAGAACGACACATCGTTGTTCATTAGCCGATAAACAACGATATGCCAAAATTATTTCGATTATAACATAACCTGACCACATTTTCTGCCATTTCAATGCGAACTATATTTTACAGCTTCGAAACTATGTTTCGGGTTGTTTATTGGTAGTTTAATAACGATGAATGTTTTACTTTGTCTGTAGAAAACTCTGCGCGTGTAATGTTAGAATATTCAGTATACAATTATTTCCTTCACACTGCGATTAAAGTTTGGCCACAAAGAATGTTCAAATGATAATGGTACATTTTGTGATTTCTTGAAAGAAACCTTAATATAATACTATTCAAACAAAGAGCAGACACATACGTTTTGGCAGTCGATTAACCGATATATCATCATATGTGTTTTAATATAGTTGCTTTACATGAAATAAGAGTACGGTACACATTTTCAGTGGTCGGGTTACGTATTTGTTTATGTTCTTGTAGACTCTTGTTAGAATAAAAGGGACATGTTTTATGGTTTGTAGTACTACGAGATAATTAAACGAAATAAATTTTCTTGACAGCGTTTAGAAAAAAACTAATTAGTCTGAAACTTATACGAGTTTACAATTAATTTACTTCTTATCTTACTATGGAGGAATTCGCAGAACTGCAAGTAATATAACATAGCTCTACATCGTTAAAGGACCGGTAAATTACTCGTAAATTGGTCTTGTTACCAGCAAGGTCAAAAGCTAACACGTATTAAAATGTTTGTGTAAATACATATTGTGTAAAACGAACGACATTTATCACCAAACATCAGAGCAATAAAACAGAATACGGTATTCGTAAAGGCGTGAATAATACTGGTTAAAATACTAATGCTAAAGGGACCTGTTCACAGAATGGCAAATTGACACTTTTCACAAATGTTGTCATATATTCCTAAAATAAATTATACGTTATATACATACAAGCGAAATAACACTCATGACTAAAAAATATATTGAAAATAACGTTTCGTTTATGGATAATCATCAATCGAAATGGATAAAATTATAAAGCGTTTATCTCAAAAGTCTCGGGTTCGAGTACCGGCGAAGGCAAATTTTAACTTGTTTATATAATATTGTTTAGATTATTCCAGAACTGTACTTCTGTTTTTGCAGGTAAGACATTGAATGTCACGTTTCCAAAATGCGAGAAATCTGTAAATAACTCCCTTTAATCATCAAATGGCCTTGAACATAAGTATTATATATCAATACTCAAAACGTTGACAGTAATTAATCGACTTACTGACTCGTACGTAGTCTGCAGAAAAAAGAAGTAGTTCTCTAAAGACCAATTTCTGAATACAACTACTAAATCCTTTTGGCTTGCGCCAACAGTCTAAAAACAAGAAATGTCTTAAAAAAACGCATTCGGCGTTGACATTAATATACCTAGATATCATTTTTACCCTAAACATAAGATACAAGAGGGTCAAGATGGTCGGTTAAGTGGCTTCTCGGACCCCTCAACCTATATAAGGACACTTCTCAGACCCCGGTTTTTGGGGAAACCATAAGAAAACGTTTTCGGATCCCAAAATTAATTTGTGATTAATTCAATAATTATTAATATTTGTACGGTAAATAAACCGATCATACCGCCCCATGTTTTCACCAGTGATACATGAATAACCTAAATAATTTACGTAAACATCATTATTATATAAATGTGTCAGCCAAATTTAACAAAGTAACATAACAATGTATGAAAATAATTGCGGGAATGAATGAAAATTATTTTTTATCAGACGCGTATAGTAATTCTTAAGGAATATACCCTACCTACATCTTGGAAGTTATCCATGCTTAATACATACACATTTCGAAGTTAATTAATCATTTATAGGCTAAAAAAGTCAATGATTTGTTTCCAGGCAGCGCCGCAACGTATGTTTATGGCCGCCACGAATTTGATTTAATGCCAGAAGAGTATTTTTTTTACTATTTTTTTGACGATCGCGCCCGGGTTTTAAAGGAGCAGTCCAGAAATATGTTAATACAACTAAAACTTTGTAGAAAGTGTTTCTAATGGGCATGTTACCGAACAAAATAACAAAACTACGCATTTGAAATCCGTGAATTATTAACATTTTGGTAATTCGCTGTCGACTATTTTCTGTATGCGATAACTGGTAATGACTCTGGAGTAAACGAGTATGTACATTATAGTAGTTCGTTCGTACCAAGCGCTTTTGAACAATGCCTTTCGTAAATAAGAACCATATTCCGGACGAATACACACCATAAACGTTCATAAGAGCTATTACTAACATTACGATGTATTGATGGACAGCGGCTTAAAATTAAACGAATCCGCATTTTAACATAGCGGAAGAAGAGTAACCCGGTAGATATTTCTGTATTTTCAGTAACTTTCTTCCTGTCTGAAATACTGTGTACATTTTGTAAAAAAAAAGTCATATTCGATTGGGAACCTTTATAAATATGTTCTATTTCATGATTTAAACTTTTGTTTCGTATTTCACTCCATATTTTTTAAGAAAATCTGTGTCAATATAAGTCCTATGGAAACAATAGAAAATGCCAGCTGCATTGACAAGTGTTGATTTTCCTTTCCAAAAATTATTGGTGATTTACTGTAAAAATAATTTCAATTTTTGACAGTTATGAAAAATATGAATTACGAAAAGTTAAATTCTATAAATAAATAGAAGTATTTTAATGCTGATGGTGTATCACTTTGAAGGCACTTTGTTAATATGAACATTCGAATTGATTGCTTTTTTACATCAGCTTGCATAAATGACGGTTTGTGATTAATAAATCTATATTTAGAATTTAAAAAAAAGGAATGCTTATGTTGGTATTAAAACTTAATATTGTCTTTAATCTGTACTTAATTACTTGTTTTACTTAGTAATTAGATTAATTATGGGAATGAACATAATAATTATTATGTTCATGACAAACAATGAGAAAATATGTTCATACTTATGCTCAGTTCTAGAGTGTATATCGATAATATGTTTATAACTTTATTTTAACCGCTTATGTAAACAATTATGTAAATTTTTAATCCCCAAAAGTATGCAACAGTTATTGGTATACGTTAAACCATTGTTTGAAGTTTGACTTCCATAAAATTAGAAAATTTGCCCAATTCTATTGGCATTCAATTTTCCCGCTGCATAATTATCGCAAGAAATCTAGGTCAAAAGTGATCTTAGACTTCTACGCCGAATAAAGAAGTATTTTCGCCGTAGTTTTCGGCTGTTTAACCCAACTTTTGACCTTCCTGAATATCCAATCAAATGTTGTGAAAATGTCCCGCCAGAAGGGCCGAATGAATAAATCCTAACATTCCATCGGCTGATTTACAATAAATTCCCACTACACAAGTAAACAAGAAATGTCTTTAACAAAGACAATCGGCGTTGAAATTAATATTGAGATGTCATTTAAAAATTACCTAAACAGACGGCCAAAATGATCGGTTACGTGACTTCTCAGACCCCAGATATGTTGGTCCCCACCAATATTAGGAGACTTATTGGACCCCAGATTTTTCGGACACTATAAGAAAACTTCTCGGCCTCAAAGGTTAATTTGAAAAAAATTTATTAATTTAAAAATTATATAAAATTATCATTAATATCTATGCTGTGAATAAACTAATCATCCAGCTCCATGTTTCCACCAGTGATATATGAACAACCAAAATAATTTAGGTTAACATAATTGTTATCTGAATTTGTCAAGCCAATTTAACAAGTTAACAATGTTAGAAAATAATTTCGGGAATGAATTAAAATTATTATGTATCAGACGAGTCTATATAGTTATTTGTAGTACCGCTAATATACCATTCATGTAAGTTATCTAATATAATAACGATTTGAAGTCAAATAAGCATTTATGCTGTGTATCCCAATAAAAAGCAATAGTCAGGGAACATTCAGCGATTTTTGAAATGTTAAGACTTTATTTTTTATAACGCAAACATAAAAATTCATTAGAATATGACGATTTTAAATTATATCAGTAGAAATATGATATTTCAAGGGTTCCTGTGTATAATTAGGACTGCAAATTGTTTATGCATGCTACGCGAATAACAATTCGACGTATTCCGAATCTTCTTTCATAACATTTTATCTATTGAAAATGTAGCATCTTTTTACAGATTAAATAATATCTACTGGAGAAGTTGATAGAAAAATGCAATTATAAATAATCGTTAATAAATCGAACCACAATTTTAATTCAAATTAACAGTAAGTTTATTAATATAAATTTCCCATTTATTTAAATTTTTAGGTTTATGATTCTCTGAACGCTATTATTGATGCATGTACGAGTATACTAACACAGCTCTACACTGTTTCTAGCTACGCGCGCTATTTTTAGAATGACACTACTGTTTTTGGAATGTGAAGAACTCGCTAGAATCACTGGGCTACATGGAACGGCAACTCTGTGAATGAGATTAATGAATGGGAACATTGCATAATTGCTATTTATAGAGCGTAGCGCATATGTAAATATAGGCTAAACAAAATAGTTATTTCGTTACATGAATGAATATAGAATTCTGTTTATGGCATACAATGAGAAAATACGTTTCATAATTAGCCTCAGTTCTAGAGTAGATGTCGAGGATATGTTTATAACTTCATTTAAACCGCTTATGTAAACAATTATGTAAATTTTTAATCCTCAAAGTATGCAACAGTTATTGGTACACGTTAAACCATTGTTTGAAGTTTGCATTCCCTAAAATTAGAAAATTTGCCCAATTCTATTGGCATTCAATTTTCCCGCTGCATAATTATCGCAAGAAATCTAGGTCAAAAGTGATCTTAGACAGCTACGCCGAAAAATGAGTAGGGGCAACATCCCAACAATATTGCAGACGAATTCGTAACAGGTTTAGAAAACAGGTATGCCAACTTCAATAAGGGAATACCAGTTCTCACAAATTGAGAGCTTTCTTATATGCGCAACGCTATTGGAATGATTTGACATGACATTTGACATGTTATAAAGCAATTAATTTGACTTTTTGTATGCACTTACTGAATAATATATTTAGACTCTATATACATATCGTGATTATATTTGTTACCGATCAATGTTTAGGTATTTTATAAATATTTCTTCGATGTATGTACTAACTGCAATGTTTCTTTATGTTAGTAATATAACATTTACATTTCATTGGTTATTATTTGGTCACAATGAGTGTTCAATGAGTGTTCAAATGGTACATTTTGTGATTTCTTAGAAACACCTTAAAGGGACTTTGTCATCGAAAAGGACCTTAAGGCGGCAATTTTCTTTAAAAAAACAACAATGAAATTTAGATATTAATACGTGCATATGATAACGGTTAAAACAGGGTTTATATAATGGGAAAAGAGTGTACGCATTCTGAGAGAAAAGTCAATTTATAATATGGTTTGTGTTTGTTTGGCCCTTTTCCTGTTTACATTTTTACGTCATAATTGTGAGCATTTTGTATAACCATAGTTTACATACGACTCCTTAACAAGCATGATAGCGAAGTTGGTTAAAGCGCTGCCTACTGTCGTTCTGTTCGTATGGCTTCTTAGTCGTGAGTTCGATACCCGCTTGGGGTTTGATTTTTTCCAGGCTTTTTTGTTTCTTTGTTGTTTTTTTTTTATCAAATATCTTTTATTGCATTATATTATTTTTTTATTCATTTAATGTAAGTGTCGTAGTAAAGCGCATTTCTATCAAATAATATACTTTATAGTGCAAGAGGAAGCCAATTTTTCGTTGACATAGTCGTTTATTAATATAATTATGCAACATACCAACAGCAGACACATACATTTTGGCAGTCGATTAACCGATATATCATCGTATGGTTTTTAATATAGTTGATTCACATTAAATAAAAGTACAACTGATAGTAAGTTTAACTGCTGTTTTCCTTTTCTTTCCAGTGACCGGGTGATTTGTTTATGTCGTTGTAGACTCGTGTTAGAATAAAAGGGACACACTTTATGTTTTATGGTCTGTAGTACTACGAGAAGGGATAATTAACCGAAATAAATCTTCTTGACAGCGTCTAGAAGAGAACTAATTAGTCTGAAACTTATACGAGTTTACTATTAATTTACTTCTTATTGTACTACGGAAGACGTCGTAGAACTGAGAGTAATATAACATAGCTCTACAGTGTAATTGGGCTGATAAATTACTCGTAAATTGATCTTGTTACCAGCAAGGTCAATAGTTAACACGAATTAAAATGTTGTTTTTCTAAATACCAGTCTTGCAAAAGGACTGACAATTTATTATCAAAACATCAGTGCAATAAAATAACATACGAAATTTTTAAAGGCGGGAATAATGTTGCTATTGTCGGCGCCTCACGCGGCATTATACGGACATGACCTTGAATTAGTATGCGTTCTCTTGCGTTGGTTAACGCATGGACGACGGGTTGAAAGGTTATCAATAACTAATCTTAACTCTAGATTATTACAACAAACAGGGCATACATACTATATATTAAAGATACTAGCACTCCGCGAGTCGGATGTGTCGACTGACGGGGCATAAATCAAGAAAATAGACTAGTAAATTACTCGTAAATTGGTCTAGTATCAGGAAGGTCAATAGCTAACCCGTATTAAACTCTGTTTTTGTAAATACTTGTCTTGTAAAAGGAATGAGAATGTATGATCAAAGCATCAGTGCAATAAAATAACATACGGAATCTTTAAAAGCGGGAATAATGCTGCTATTGTCTACGCCTCAAATGGCATTATACGGACATGACCTTGAATTATTATGCGTTCTCTTGGCATTGGTTAACTTATGGAAGACGGATTGTAAGGTTATCAATAACTAATCTTAACTCTAGATTATTACAACAAACAAGGCATACATAATATATTTAAAGGGTTGTGAACGAAAAATTGGCTTCCGATTGCATTATAAATTATTTTATTTTATAGAAATGCGCTTTACTAAGACATGTGCATTAAATAAAATAAAAAAAATACACAATTAGATATTTGAAAAAATAAATAAGCAAAAAGGCCTGAAAAAAACAACAACACCCAAGTGGGTATCTAACTCACGACTTAGGAGCCGTACGCAGAAATGACAGTAGACAGCGCTTTAACCAATCTATCATGCTTGGTAAAGAGTCGTTTGTAAACTATGGTTATACAAAATGCTAAAAATTCTGACGTCAAAATGTAAACAGGAGAAGGGCCAAACAATCACAACCCATATTATAAATTGATTTTTTATCTCAGATTGCATACACTCTTTTGCCATTATACACCCTGTTGTGTCCGTTATTATATGCCAGTATTAATATCTAAATTTTAGATTTTTCAAACAAATTGTCCCCTTGAGGCCCTTTTGGATGAAAAAGCCCTTTTGAAGATACTAGAAATCCGCGAGTCAGATGTGTCGCCTGACGGGACATAACTCAAGCACGATGGAGCAATCATGCCGAAAATCGAGCTTATCCTTCCTTTTATGCCTACTAATACTTCCTTAAAGTTTCATAATGATTGTACAGAAACCTCTCAAGTTATTGTCTGCACAAACTGAGGGGGACGCCGCCGCCCCGACGCTTATAAAGGGAACCAATATATGTGGCTTTTTTGGACATAGCTTAATGAAATATCCTAGATTGTACTGCAACAACGTTATATTCGTACATGTGTAAGAGGTGTGTTAGTTCTTATTATCAAAACTGTTTTGACGTCGTTTCATATGGGTTTCTATCAATATTAGTTCGTGCATATGGTGAGACAACGGAACTGTAATAATGGTCAAAATTTAGAATTGGTTATAGGTATTTAAGTAGAAAAAATACCTGTCTTGTACGGTCATATTACTTGACCATCGTAGAGATCCAGTCGAATATATGAATAAAAATATATAACTTGAACGTTATACTTTCCTTTCCACTTTGTAAACAGGAAATGGAGTCCTTTATAGCACCGAAGTTACTTTGTTTTTTAATAGGTACACTTGGTATAATTGGTGAAGGTGCAAGTGGGATCAGAAAACTGTCAAAACGATGACGATGGTTTGAGAGGTGAAATAACGTCGTTCGAATTAGGTGTGACTGACCTAATTTGTTGGTGCATAACTTGAGGCCTTTGAATACGACATAACATGAGGCCATTGAATACGGCATAACACGAGGCCATTTAATGAAGGTTAATACGGGATAATGGAGCTTTATGAAGCTCGAGTTTCATGATCTTTTATTCAAATAAATGAGTTTATTCCTCGGTATTCTGGGTAGATCCAGTATTTTGTGTCTGTGAGAAAGATCGGTGGGACGCTTCCTTGGTAGTGTGAAACTCACGGTCTCCCGATCGCAAGGTGGACACCATATTCGTTACAACACTACGACGGAATATAAACAACACTTCGACGTAATATAAACGTTTTAATATATAGAAAATTTAATACGTGTACGTATTTTGTACAAGACACCGGACCAAACTAAAAGTCGAGTCCTGACGCTGTCCTGAGATTTACCGTACTCCACACAATAACTATAATTATGTTCATGGATTCTGTACTATTTAAATGTATTAGTTTGCTTAGATCAATATGTGTATATACATTTAAATCATAAATCGGCATCCATGTAGCCAACTAAGATGCCATGCTGTCATCAGTTGCAAATAACAAAAACGTGCTGCGGGCAATTAAATTAAAAACTTGGTAGTCAAAGAATAGTTAGCACCACATGCATATAAATAGATATCGATAAAGTTGTCATATATAAACATATATTCTATATAATAATTTTAGTTAAGCGTGTCTGCTCCTCTAATAACCTAGTTGTATCGTGTCTTTACTGCTTAAATCTTTTAGTTCTCTTATTAAACATAGTATCATTCCCGTGTTTGAGCCCGAAAACAACATGATTAGTCTGAAGCATTGAAAAATGCACTAATATGTAGGTTAAAGGAGCCTTGACATTAAAATTAAATTTTTCTCGGAACAATATTTTAATAATATATTGGTATATGTAAGCAACATATGTTAAGTTCACATGTTCCACCACAGAAACATTGTGTCTTTAAAGTAGTTTTAAGAAATGTGTGTTTATGCACTTGTGTACACACCAGTCAAACAAGTACTCGTGTAAGTTTGGGCAATGTATCCTGTGTATTTAAATCACTTTCATAATGGTTCTCGTACGAATCTAAAATCGGTCCATTGAACATGTCCGAGATATCGGAAAATATGTATGATAAAAGCGAATATGTCTATAAGGAGGCGTATCAAGTGATTTCCATTTATAACTTTTAATCAGGTAACGACATCTAGATGATTACGTTTGATTTTAAAAGTATTGTTATATACATACATTTTCGCGTATCAGCCAAAAATATGTTGCTAGTAAACCATCTAGGCATAAATTGGTTATGTGACAGCTATTTATACGAGTACAGTGTTGTTTATGCATGTTTTACACATTTCCCATTTGCCCAAGTGTATAACATCTCATTAAATGACAGACACAATGTGATCAAATTTATGTCGACAGACAATGCTGACAGTTTCAGAACAATTTGTAAAATATGCACTTAGTAATATATACGTTTATAAAATTTTGGATCATGGAGCTAACCTACAATACGTTTTCATATTGGAAATTACGTTCTTAGTGTGACCTAGTTACAGTTCTTCTAATACTAGTAATCTGGTATCGGAAAATATGTTTGCATATTATTTACGGCTTGCAATACTACGAGACTCTGATAATAAAATGTAATCATAAGTTGTAGCCGTGTTGCAGTTAGACGGGAAACTATTAATTAATCTGAAACTTTGAAGAACGTACTCTGTATGTATTACGCACTTTGTACTATTACTTTTGCTTCTTGTCATGCGCAAGAAATATCGTTAATACAACTGTTCTAAATACCAAATTATATATATATATATTTTCAAGTTCAAAACACACATCACGTACTATGTGCGTATCTAGTTGGATTCTTTTAGTGTGCCAATTTAATATTTTAGCTGAAGTTTTCATTGCCATCATGAAAAGTTAGCATGTTTCCGTGTTTCATAGTGTTCGCTAATTGCTAATGCTGTGCATTGTCCTCAGATTGCCTTGTGTAAAAACGATCAAAATATCTTACCATTAGAAATGTTCCTCTAGTTGACTGAAACAGATAAATGGTAAGTTGAAGTGTTTTGTACGGTTAGACGTATGATACAGTGAAAATACATAAATCGCTGTCAATTAGCCGAATACGAGAGAAGTGTACTTTTGTTTAAAGTTGTCGTTTCAAGTACCATGTGATTTCAAAGTAGTAATTACATTTGGGCGTATAAAGCTGAGATGTTTATATGTATGTGTAACACCAAGTACTGAAATGATAACGTCAAATAGATACATACTATATGTTATTGTTACGGTGTTATATTTGTATTGCTATTTGCTATTGGTATTTAATAAAACCTCTGATGAATATTACTTGGATGAAGAAACATATTTCTTTAAGTGCAATTAAATAGTTTGTATGGTAACATATTACATGTCTATCAAATGGCATAAACGATTCTCAATTAACGAAGTACTACCACTGCTGGGAGTAACTTAAAGCAGCCGTCCAGAAATATGTTAATAAAACTAAAACTTTGCAGAAATCCTTTCTAATGGACGTCTTACCGATCAAAATACAAAAAACAAAACGCATTGAAATCGGTAAAATAATAACGTTTTGGTAACTTTCATCCTAAAGTTATCTATGTGCAATAGCTGGTGATGCTTCTGGAGTAAATCAGCATTTAATTAATGTATATTCCGTTATTACCAAGCGGTTTCGAACAAACACTTTATAAAATGCCTTTCGTAAATAAGAAACAGTTTTCAGCCGACTAAACGTCATTAACGTTCATAAGAACTAATGCCAATTTAAGATGTATTGAACTATATTCTATGGACTGCGACTTCAACTTAAAAGTAGTTAATGTTAATAAAATATATGCAGTGTCTTTGTTAAATTGCGTGTCCTAAAACAGACTTACGACTTAGCTGATTATTTACATTTTACAAGAACTGTATCAATTACGTGTTGTTTAAATACAGACCAGTGGTACAAAGTGCTTGGCATAATTAACTGTATTAAATCTTAACCGAAACAAGTAATTCCAAGATGGAAAAGTACTTAGTCTGAGACGAATACATCGCACTTATTATTTACCTAACTGCGTAGGAAGTGATGTTATTAAGATAATCACATTTGTTAATTATATATCATTGGGTTAATTGTACCGAGCTTTCAAAGAAATACAACCTAAGAAATAACTGTTTAGAAGGTGTTAATTATTGTGGTTTACGTTTACTAGCTGAATATTTGCTCAGTCAAAGAACATCCAGTACGTGCTTGCGATGATAAGACTGGCAGTTTTTTGTCAGCTATTACATTAATTTAAGTACATTCAATTATGACATAAAAATCATACCAGTAGCAGACTAAACGATTATACAATCATACAAGCAGTGTATCTTAAAAATAGTTATTAAACCGGAATATTAAATTTAATCCAGTTACACGTTATGTCAGTGTTGGTGGCTCAATAAATTATCGCGCACATCGCACTCCCCAGTGTATGAGTCGATGAACTTTCAGTGCATAATCCATATGTTTCCTTTACAAAAATTACGCTAAGTAGACCTTATCTAACTACGCTATATCTTTACTCATCCGGAAGAAAATGTCTTATGTTGACAAATAATATTTCTTGAACTGTCTGCAATTCCATCTGTTTCAAACACCTGATTTACTTCTACGCTATTTCTTTACTCATCCGGAAGAAAACGTATCTAATTGACACAAAATCTTTCTTGAACGCTCTGCAATTCCATCCGGTTCAGACAGCTGATTGAAGAGCAGACAAGTGTGTTATAAGGCGCTGCCACTTCTTGGTAATAACACTTGTTTGTTTACTCAGATGCTAATTAAGACGGTCCCTGTCATCACCCCGAGGTGTAACAGGACTAGGTTAAATATTAAGCAATTAAACATCGGGATTGGTGTACTCACTCGACTATACGGTATGAAGAAATTCCTCTTACGTTTCCATCACTTGAACTTCGAATGTCACAAGCTAATATGGGGTGACAATATGCGCAATTTATTTGCTCTTAATTAGTTTATTCTTTAAAAAAAAACTACTTATGATTGTATATACTGTTATTGTTATGTGTACTTGTGATGGATTGTGTTATCATAAATTTGTTGCACGCCTATTTAGGTATTAACTTTGATTTGAATACTGGGCTACGGAAATTCCTGTTCGCTGTTACAATAATAATTCAATGGTGAATTGTTATCTGCATGGCACATTGTGATACGTGCATTTTAAAATAATTATAATGAAATTAAAGAATAATTAAACAACCAGGACTGTAATAAATGACACAATTTATCAATCAAGTGCTCATAAGTTATATGGCTCCACTTGTGTACGTCCTAAGTGTCATATTATGATCATAATAAAATAGAATGCGGAATAGTTTTATAATATTAATAAAGTTGGACATTTGAAATCTTTTAATACTTTAAAATTTGAATTGTTACATTTTTTATAATTTTATGTTAAATCGCCAAATATGAGGTTTGGGGTACACCTGGTTTAACCGCTAACCATATTGTGTGGTTATGATCCATAAAACATGAAAGGTGTATCAACTGACATGAAATGCCCCCGTTCACCCAGTTATTAACACCACTGGGAATTGGATAACTAAGAATATATGGTTAATGTATATCAATATACTATATGCAGTATTTGTGTTTAAAGATACATGTGTGTCCAAGAGACCTAGTTAAGACTTAGCTGCACGATGATTTATATTTTATAAGACATGTATCAAAAACGGTGTCATGTGAATACAGTCTAGTGGTACTAAGTGCTTGGCAGACACACATAATTAACGTTATTAAAAATAACCAGAGTGAACTAATTTTAATAAGGAAAGTAATTAGTCTGAGACGAGTATAAATAATATAGTGATCATTTACGATCTGCGTAAGAAGTTTTGTCTCTTTCAGTGATTTTATTAAAATAATCACATTTGTACAAATTGCATATAATCGGGTTAATAGTGTCGAGCGTTCAAAGAAGTACCATGCACCTAACAACATTTTTGAGTGTGTTAATTATTGAGGTTTAGGTTCATTGTATGATTCTTTCCTCAGTCAAGGAAAATCGAATGAATATGTGCTGGCGATGATAATACAATGCCAGCTTTTGCCAAAAGACAAGTGTTGTCACCTATGATATTAAGTAAATTCTTGTGTTAACGAACATCACACCAGTTACAAACTAAATGAAATGTTTATAAAAGAAGTGTGTCATAAAAATATGTAACACTCTCTGAAACAAATGGAATGGCAGACAGGTAAAGAACGATTTTGTGTCACGTTTCTTCCGGATGAGTAAAGAAATAGCGTAGTTTAGATTACGATATGTCTTAAAGGATTTTTGTGAAAGAACATGATGGACTATGCACTGAGGGATCTTCGACTCGTACACTGGGGAGATGTCTTATACATTTGACAGAGCTTGTACGATGTACACGGTAACTTATTGAGACACCAACACTGCCATAGCTTGTGACTGGATTAAATTTAACATTCCAATTGAATAACTATTTAGAATATACACTTCTCATATTGAATATTCCAGTTGAATATCATACTATTTAGAAGATACACTTCTCATATGATTAAACATTGAGTCAATTATTGATGTGTTTTTATTTCACACTTGAAAGTACCTGATATTAATCTCATAGCTGACAACACTGTTTTTCCTTCGCTTCGGCAAAAGCAAACAGTTGTGTTATCATCGTAAGTACTTACTGGAGTTTCTTTGACTGAGGTAATGAATCAGGCAATGAACCTAAACCATAATAATTAACACTTTCGAACCTGTTATTAGTTTCGTGGTGTTTGTTCGAAAACTGGACTTTATTAACCTAATTATATAATGTAATTTACACATGTGATTATCTTTATAACAGCACTGAAAGTGATTGAACTTCTTACGCAGATTGGTAAATATTAAGTGCAATATTTATCCGTCTAAGACTAATTTCATTGTTGAAATTAGTTGACTTGGTTTAGATTTAATACCGTTAATTATATGCCAAGCGCTTTAGTACCTCTAAACTTTATTCATAAACACGTTGTGATACATTATAAAATCATCAGTTAAGTCTTATGTCTTTAGGACACACTCACACATCAACAAAGACATATAGAAAATTTATATACATTAACTATATATTTTAAGCTACACACACTCCATATAGAACATTTATATACATTAACTGATAAGAGCGTGCAAGATAATACAATGTCCAGTTTAAAAAAGTACCGTTTAAAAATCATTAATCATTAGGCATCCTGTTGTCTGCAACTTGGTGTCAAAACCTGTATAACATGTGCGACATAACATGGTAGAATTGTAAACATTCTGAAGTGTAGTGTTTTGCACTACAAAAATACAGACAAATATGGTTCAAACCTTTAACATAATAAGTGTAAACCCTTAACATAATTAGTATCACAGATTACCAAAGTGTAAACAAACAAAAAAGTTTTGTCTAAGCAGTAACTAACATCCAACATAACGTCTCTATGAACAGCCTCTGTATTGGAGTCGCTGATGAATTTTACTTGAAGCGGAACTCTCATTGTTGCTACTTGCGCTAATTAAGACACAACTGGCGTCACGGAAGGAACACTAATTACCTGCTTGGTGAACACTTTCGATGAGGTGTTAATCGAGGTGGTGTAGGCGTCAGAAGAAGTGGAGGGTAAAGAGAACAGCAAGGTAACTTATGCTTCTGGGGGTATTATGCTTATTGTCGTAACATGAACTTATGGTCTAAAATTCGTCATGTAAGTGAGCACAACTGGCGCTGGTTACTTTAATGAATGCTATAGTGTATCATTAGTGTTTTAAAATGATACACTGAAGGTTATCAACGTCAACGATATAAATGTAAGTATTACTGTGTAGATGCACACACGTGCTAAATCAGCAGTCCCGTGTTATTTAGGACGTGCGTCGTCAATCTGCCAAAATTCGCCATTTGACTTTACTTGGAAAAAAACTGATTCTTATAAAAAAGTACGTTGAGGTCAGGACTATGTCCAGCATTGTCCTTTAGGGAATGTCGTCAAATGCCAAACAATATTCTGCAGTATGGAACACATTTATTATTTCTTTCAGACATGTGTATATGTCAAAAGAGCTATGACATTATGCTCCTAAAACATTGTCTATGCATTAATTTACATGGGTAATAAGTACACAAATAACTGATCGAGCACAAAAGCGAACAAAACCATAGACTATGCACAAAGCTGTGAATATAAAATACTAGTAACGTGTAAATAGAAATATACTGGTATAACATTAATTTGAGCGGAGATTTCTGGAACGACATGCGAATGTTTATTCGCACTTGTATGGCAACAAAAACGTGTAAATTTGTTATTTAAAGAGACCTTTCAGAAACACATGATTATTTTATTATTATAAAAAGTAAACATAATTCATTAACATAAATATTTAGTAAACTCGCATTAACTTTAAACAAAATACAAATAAACATTAATATTTCTTGTACATGTATTTGAGTTTTCGAAAGCTCAGTGAAAACTATTCTAGGATAGGAGCAGTTGTTTCTTGTACATATTTTTTATCAAACATTCAGGAATTGTCTTACCTGTGTATGTGAGCAACTGTATTTTATTAGCCCACTGTGTGTGTTGTTATATCGTATATAGTACTTTTAACAACAATGTCATTTTACGAGTATATAGATACATATCTCAACTTAAATGTGATCAATGGACATTATTAGTTGGACTATGACATATGACTTTGCCGTAAAGGTAATGCATAGAGAATATGTGTTTGTTTTCGGTGTCATAACGCGGAAAGGGAGACAATTAATATTTTCACGAGCGCTTGTTTCTGAAAGATCTCTTTAAAAAAGTAGTACAATTAGATATCGATATTAATTTGTACTGTAAATATGCTTAGAGTCCTCAAAATATACCAAACGCACATGTTATTGTGTTGATAATCATAGACATACTATGCACAGTATGTGTCTAACGCGGCATCCACTAGACTTCAAGGACAATGTTACTTTAAGCTGTATTTTCACACCGAAACGTGTTATGTATATTACCGGACGCATACAAAAACGTTCAATGGATAAAAACCTGCACAAAGATATACCGAATGTGTTTATAAATGGCCATATTTTCTGAATTGAGCTTATTGTAGCTAGGTCTGCATTGATCAATGCGGATATTTCTTACTCTGTCCGGTGGACAGGATTGACCGGGCTCTAAACGCCCACAATCATCGGATACTGGTCGTAGTAGCCCGATGGCTTTATTAACTTCTACTTTGTTCTCTATACATTCATTCTAACACGGTCATACATCTTTAGCTTTGTCCTAACATACTTAGTCTAATCTTAATCTAATATAACTAAATCATACTCATTATACTCTTGTTTATTTCTCTTAATTGCTTATCGTTTTCTGTCTCTCCTTTATTGTTTTTTCTGAGCTTTTACGAACTATTTTTCTTTCTCTAACAAACGCTTATTTATCATTTTGTTTTAGTAGCTATGCCTTCTCAACACCTCTTACATCCCCATCACTTACTTTCCCTTGTTTACCTCTTTCTAAGTGTCGCTTCTTTATCGCATACTCGTTTTCCTATTCTTTTCACGAATCCATCTATCACACTTTTCTTTCTTACTCTCTTATTTCTCCTTCTCTATCACTCTTCATTTTTCATTCACTTTGCGTATCTTCTTCCTCCTTACCCTCTCTAAATCCTCGCTCACGCTTCCTTCACACTCTTCCTTCCTGTCTCTCACTCGTCTCTTTCTCTTCTCATTCTTCTTTCTCTTCTTATTTTATCGTATTTTTTCTCTCCCGCTCCGTAAGTTACTTTAACAAGTCTGCTAATGTTCGTAACCGCTACGACATGACGCAAATTAACACGAAATGTACCAGTGTTACGTTACTACCGTAAATTATTGAAAGACGCGATACTACGAACAAATCAGTGTCTCCCGAAAATATTCTTAGTATCGCGTTTCGACTGTAATATAATCACATTTGTAAATTATATATAATCGGGTTAATAAAGTCGAGCTTTCAAAGAAACACCACGAAATTAATAACAGCTGCGAAAGTGTTAATTATTGAGATTGAGGTTAATTGCGTGATTATTTTCTCAGTCAAAGAAAATCCAATAAGTGCTTAAAATGATAATTCTACGTCATTTTGTTTGCTTTTGCCAATAGACAACAAGTTTTTGCTATGATGTTATTTTAAGTAAATCATTCAGTGGACATATACATTCAATTTCAGTATTAATAATTTAAAATATTAAATGTTTATTCAATAATATTAAAATTGCTCCGAATTGCACAATACCATCGAAATGTAAAATATTATTTAATACCTTCCTAAATTAATTGAAATGTGCCATCCAATTACCTGCTATAGTATTCATAGTGGCTCTATAAGTTAGCCCTTAAATATTCCAAGTTCTGTCAATGGACAAGAACACCTCCCATCTAGAACAGTCACTACAAAGGCCATTATTTTCTGTTAAACAGTGTATACAATTTAAAGCCTCAAAGAAACGAAAGTTGTCAATTTTAGGAGGAACATTTAAAACCAGTCATCTGATAGCCTGGCAAAAGTGTCGAAGTATTTGTGCATGTTGGTATATCACCTACGTCAGTAGGCGTTTTTGGAGTTGCATACTGTTTTAATAAATACTAATACACTGTTCCAAGTAGTCTGTAAATATAAGCTTTTTACATATCTGAGCAACGTTGTAACACGAATATTCACGTAGTTTAGTCGATCGGCACAATATTCTAAATCAAACAGTAGGTTACATTTGTCGTCTTGAAAACAATAAACTGAAAATAAAAAGTATTCAAATAACATTTACGTATTATTATTATGAAGAGTTAACTAGTTTTTTGCTCGTGTCAAATCTAAATTTGACTCCAAATGTTCGTAGTTACTTGTAACACCTTGTGAGTGCAATTAATTTCACTACGCTATTTTGTTACTCTTCCGGAAGAAAACGTCTTTAATTGACACAAATCTTTCTCGACCTGTATGTAATTCCATCTGTTTCAGACAGCTGATTGAAGAGAATATAAGTGTTTTACGGCGCAGCCACTTAGTGATAAAACTTGTTTGTTTACTCAGACGCTAATTAAGACGTAGGCTGTCATCACTCGAGTTGGAACAAGAGTACGTTAAATCTTGAGCGCTAAACTTCGACTCGAAAGTTTGCATTCGACGGTGCGCTATGAAGATATTCCTCTGCCAATTCCTTCACTTCGAATATTCAGAGGCTAATTTGGGTAAACGCAATGCACCTTGTATTTGCTGTTATTCGGTTTATGACTTCAAAAACTACTTTTGCGTGCATTCTTATTAATCAACTGAACAATATTACGCACAATATCAGTGAAAATGCACGTCTTATATCAGCTAGCACGAGTATATAAAACGATCATCTGTCCCTGTAATGATTCAATTGTTCATGTATGGGGCCTAAGATTGTGATTGGCTAAAACCTGAGCCTGTATGGAATTGTGATGCCTGTATGAGATTTAGCGATTTTGATTGGTCAGATGAACTGTTCCTTTATGACATTGGAAATATGGAAGTTTTTCCAGAAAAAATGACGCCATTTTGAAAGAAAACAACACAATCGTTAATTTTAAACCTTAAAGAGATTATGAATTTTAGTTAATACTGTAAAGTTGATTAATACAATACTTATTAAATAATACGGGCTCATTCCAATACAGAAGAGCTCGGACAAATAACAGTGCCTGTATGACATATCTTTTTTATTTATAACATTATAGTATTGTTCTTGCTATTTATACTGGATTATTGTTATCATAAATGTGCTACACGCCATTTTAGGTAATGACTTTGATTTCAATCCTGTGCTACCGAAAGTTCCGTTTCCTAAAACAATACTAATTGAACGGGGCATTGTTCCCTGTCGTACACATTGCTATAGGCGTATATGTTTAGACATAATACAATTAAATCATTACTATTCATAATGATACCAACGCCATAACTGCAATAAATTATACACTTTTAAAATCAAGTGCTCGCACACTATATGGTGCCACTTGTGTATGACATGAAAAAAATGTAGGTAATATAATGTACAAAATTAAATGGGATACCGTAGTATTGCTAATTTTTATTAAACTGTATATTGTTTTATCTTTTGTTGCTCTTAAATTTGAATTACAATTTTTTTGGTAATACTCATAGATATGTATCTTTATATTAATTATAAGTCAAGTCCGAAGTTTTAGATGCAGTACAACTAGTTTAACCCCGAAAAGGCGTTGCATTGGTCGTGTCAGTTTATGGTATGTTTATGTTTGTTACGTGTTTTATTTTTGTGCAGCGCATTGTGCATGCAAGCTGTCATCTGCTTGTATCCTATCATCGAGCTTGCCTTGACGAAATAAACCCTCATGGAATAAACTTTGCTTTGTTTCACCACTGTGGTGATAAAGCCAACACGCACAGTATAATGACGTCATCTTGTTATTTTATGTTTTTCGTAATATTTGGTGTGTTTTCTTTCGTTATTTTTCAAAATAAAGACAGAAAATGATGGGATAAATAGAATACTATGTAAATATTGAATAAAGATAAGTTTATTTGCTCGGCACGAAAACTTTATTTAACACTAACCTTGTATTCCCTATATATCCATGTCAAAGACAATAAATCTTGCTGAATTGGAAATTATTGAACATTGGTCACTACTGTTCCAGCTGAAGATGTATTCGGTATTACATATAGTACATGATATTGCATTTTACAAAGTACCTACACGGTAAGAGTTTGTGGTTTCTAATCAGACAAGTGTGCATCGTTTGTACAGTTTCGTATGAATACAATAGCAAACTAATTACAACAACTGCCTCAGGTCAAATAAAGTAAATATACTCTGAGAAAAAAACGTTCCATGTCGGCAATGTGATTGCCAATTGAATATCATTAAACACATGATGTATAGAATATTTCAATATCAAAAAGATAATATTTAACAACAGTTATTAGTGCAAGCGTTGTTTAGAAAGTTGTTATGTACATGTGTAAAGCACTATTTAATTTTCTCTCAAAGATCAGCAATTCAGTGAATTTTTACATACGTTAAAGTTGATGGCGAGGACGTTAACTAGTAAACGAATAATAATAATAACAATGATAATATAATAATAATAATATTAATATTTGACAACCAAAAATTGCAAACATTTAACCAAAGTGCACGCATTTAAATGTAGAGTGTTGTATAAAATGCACGCTGTAACATCACCAATATGAAACTGAGTGGCTAAAGCTCCATATATACAAAATAGAACACTTAGAAACATGTTTCAAACCCTTTAAATAATTAGTATAGCAGAAAAGCAAATTGTAAACAAAAACAAGTGTTTTGTTCAAGCAATATTCAACATCCAACTGTTTATTTATTAACAATCTTTTTAATGAAGTCTGATGGAGTCGCTGATGACTTAAACTTGAACTGCAATTAACACTGTACCTATGTTCCCTAATTAAGACGCACGAAAGGAACACCACTTGCCTCCTGGTGAACACGTACGTGGAGGTGTTAATCGAGGTGCTGTAGGCGCGAAAAGACACCTGCCAGATGCTGATGGTAGTGAGAACAGCAAGGTAATTATGGCTTACATGGGGTATAGTGTCGTTCAGTGGAATTAAGGTCTGAAATTCCTCATATATGTATAACACGACTTGTTCTAGTCACATGTCTTTCAAAAATGATATTGTTTAGGAACGTAGGTTGTAATTCCGGAAATACCAGTTATGTCTTCAGTTTCTATGTCCGGCCTGTTTCTACATTGATACACGAAAGAATGGCAATATTTTGTCAACAACATGTAGTGTCTAACAGAAATGATAATGCCGTTTTTGTAATGAACATTATATTATTAAAGATGGTGTTACTACTGAAATTGCAATAATAATCACTAGTATGTAAGATTTAACATGCAATATAATAATAATAATAATAATATTATTATTATTATTATTATTATAGTGTTGGAGTATAATTGTATTATTTTCTTTATAACAGTGACGGGGGAGTCTTGATCTGAATTCTGGCTACCACGAAATACCAACAGCATTTTCCATTTTAAACGGTAAAAAGGTAAACGAAACCTCTTACTTCAGCAGTTGTGAAAATACATGTACACAATTATAACGTGTAAATAGAACTATTCTGGTGTACATTTTACTTGAGTGGAGTTTCTTGGAACGGACGTGCGTATGTTTATTGGGACTTGTATGGAAACAAAAAAGTCAATATTGAAAATGTGTTATTTAAAGATTACAAAGTAAGAGCTAGTCAACTATCTGGTCTAGAGGCAACGTTGGGTCCTTATCGTGGTAGGGACTATGACAATTTATAATTATACATAGGCTTCCATACAAATTGAACTCTGTCTTTAAATTACAATGTCAAAGAAAGATATGGCATGTCATCACAAGTGTCTTTCAAATACGATTGTTCATTTCAAATATTGCCTTCTTCAAAACACATGGTCCGCTTTTACTTAAAACTACAGTGATGAATTTCGAAAATAATATAATTCTAATTGTATTCAGAATTGTCAGAAATGTGTATTGACAAAAACATAGTATTCGATGCCCATAATACAAAACAATGTTATAGGTTGTTTACTTTTGAAATCCAAATATACAGTATGATTAACTGTGTTTTATTCGCAAAATAGTTTTGTTATAAGGCCGTATATGGTACCTTTAACAACAACGTCATTATACGAGTTTATATATAATCTGAACTGTCTTAACTTAGGCGTAAAATAATATGTTTGTTTAAGTTATATGCCCAAAAAAATTAAAAGTAGGTAGGTAGGGAATTAAATTTTATTATTATTATTTTTATTTGGTAAATGATCAACTTGAAGATTCTAACACTGAAAGAATATTGAAAACATATATCTCGAATAACATAAAACATTGTTTTGAAGTGGATGCTATCAAAACAAATCACTTATTTATCCAAAAAACATTTAATTATTGGAAGAACGTAAAATAAACAAAAACAATATCTGACCCACTCAGTAAAATGTTCTAGGGTCGGTTTTTTTTTAAGGGTAGGTCGTGTAACCTGAAACAAACATATTTTTTTTACGCCCTAAATAAATATGAATAAATAAAAACTAGATCAAGTGTGAGTAATTATCATTATTAGTTGCAATATGGCGTATGACTTGTATTATATGCCGTATAGGTGATAAAGGTCACATGGTTATTCTTGGAATGTGCTAATAATCTGTGCATGTACATGTAAAGTAACATGCAAGGTAGCAAACAAGAGCTGTCCGAGGTCAGCGCGCTCAACTATTCGAAGTATTTCAGTTGGTATATATTTTGGAAAGTGGAAGGGGCATAAATTTGTTGAAATACAAAAAAATAATGAAAACCTGATATACACAATATTTATGTTAAAAGTGGGCATACCTCTGTAAAAAAACAACAACAGAGAATTATGGAGATTGTTGAACCTGATGCTGGCGTTGATGGCAAAGGTATATTCCAAGTTTCAAGTGAATAACCTATGTAGTTTTCAAGGTATAAGACTTCTGAATATAAACTTTAACAGAAAAATTATGTAAAAACGGGTCATAACTCTTTCAAGATACAAAACAGAGTCATGGGGAATGTTGCCCCTGATGCTGCAGTTGATGACAAAGTGTTGCATTGAAGTGTCAGGTGAAGTTTGGTAGTTTTTAAGTTACAAGACTTTTGAATATAAACTTGAACGAGAAAATGTATGTGAAAAAGGGGCATAACTCTTTTAAAATACAAAATATAGTTATAAAGAATGTTGCCCTTGTAACTGGAGTTGATGACAAAGGTATATTCCAAGTTTCAAGTGAATAACTTACGTAGTTTTGAAGTTACAAGACGTTTGAATACAAACTTCAACCAATTCAGACGCGAACGCCAACGCAGGGGCGAGTTGCAAAGCTCACATGTTCTTCGAATAGTCGGGCTAAAAAGTAGTACAATCGGATATCGATATTTCTACTTTAAACATGCTTACATGAACCTAAAAACAGGACAAACTTACAATTTATTGACATATTGTTGACAGTATTATGCATAATACCGGTATGTATGTGCTAACTATGGCTTCCACGTCTAGCACGATTTATATATAGAGAATAATAGGTTACTGCCTGGTCTTGTGTAATATATCAGGTGAGGCTTAGAATATAACGGCGAGGCTTGCCAACATGTTATACAAGACCAGGCAGAAAACTGTTTTTAGCTCACTTGAGCTATTGGTATTGGGTACCTCTCCGGCGTCTTTAGTCGTCCATCGTCCGTATGCCGTCAATAATTTGGACCGTTATCGCGATAAAGACTACATTTTTTTAATTTAATCTTGACCTAACTTGCACAGTTTGTTTATGACCATCAAATCTCGGATGGGATTGTTATTGGGTCAGATCACACCAGTAACACCAGAGTTATTGCCCCTTTTTTGTGCAAAAAAAGTGCCAAAATGCCCTTTTCCAATGTATAGACTTTATTTTCCATCCAATCTTAACCAAACTTTCAAAGATTGTGTATGACCATGAGATCTCAGCAGACGCCAAAAATGGGCCAGATCGTGTTTCAAACACCAGAGTTATTGCCCTTTGTTTCTTAAAAAAATATACAAAAATGGACATTATTTAGGATAGAGACTTTATTTTTCATCCAATTTTCACCAATCTTGCACAGTTTGTCTGTTACAATGAGATTACAGTTGATGTCGAATATAAGCAAGATCGGACCAGAAACACCAGAGTTATTGCCCTTTGTTTGTGAAAAAATATGTAAAAATGGACATTATTCGGGATAGAGACTTCATTTTTCATCCAATCTTCACCAATCTTGCAAAGTTTGTCTGTGACCATAAGATTAAAGGTGATGTCAAATATAAGCAAGATCGGACCAGAAATACCAGAGTTATTGCCATTTGTTTCTTAAAAAAATATACAAAAATGGACATTATTTAGGATAGAGACTTCATTTTTCATCCAATCTTCACCAATCTTGCACAGTTTGTCTATTACAATGAGATTACAGTTGATGTCGAATATAAGCAAGATCGGACCAGAAACACTAGAGTTATTGCCCTTTGTTTGTGAAAAAATATGTAAAAATGGACATTATTCAGGATGGAGACTTCATTTTTCATCCAATCTTCACCAATCTTGAACAGTTTGTCTAAGACCATAAGATTAAAGGTGATGTCGAATATAAGCAAGATCGGACCAGAAACACCAGAGTTATTGCCCTTTGTTTCTTAAAAAAGTGTACAAAAATTAACATTATTTAGGATAGAGACTTCATTTTTTATCCAATCTTCACCAATCGTGCACAGTTTGTCTATTACCATGAGATTACAGTTCAAGTCGAATATAAGCAATATCGAACCAGAAACACCAGAGTTATTGCCCTTTGTTTGTGAAAAAATATGCAAACATGGACATTGTTCAGGATAGAGACTTTATTTTTCATCCAATCTTCACCAATCGTGTATAGTTTGTCTATGAACATAAGTCGAATAAAAGCATGATCGGGCCAGAAACACCAGAGTTATTGCCCCTTGTGTTTGGAAAAAACTTCAACAAGTTATCAGTGATTGGCTTGCACACACGATTTTTGATTCAATGTTGACCAAACTTACACAGTTTGCGCATGACCATAAAAATTAATTAATAAAATTTGAGTTTCAACAGTTGCAAGACTTGCATGCAGTTATTTGTACATGCAAACAGGCAACATTGATGTCTTCAGAGCCTGCATTAACATCATTTATCATAATTGGACAGAAAATTATCAAAGAAAAAGCAAAACTTTACCTTAGAGCACAGCCATCGCAATTACCGCATTGCAACTAGTTCTCCAAAACTGTTTGCAAAAAAGACATCCCAATCCACTGTTTCGGCATGTTCCAGAATTGTCAATGACTTAATGAAAAAGGGTCAGGTAAGAATATCGAGAAAAATAATTTGAGAACCATTAGCAAAAACACCGCACATCCACTACCCAACTCGTACTTTAGTTAGCGATGTTTTAAATCAAAATTGATCCTATCCTCCTCTGTGTATTTTTCAAACCTGTCACAACAGTATGGTCTTCATCTGTACCAGTTCTCAGGTGAGCGCTTTGGGCCATCATGGCCCTCTTGTTCTATTTATCATACCACGGTTTTCTTAAAATTACACCAAACGCGCTGATTTTTTATATTTAAAATTTAAGAGCAGCGCTGACTTTGCTGCGTCGGCTTTTAGACGTCCACATACATGTTGTCATGGATTTCTAAAAGTTGACAGGACTACATTATTATTAACATTTCATAATGATAAATGATCTGTTTTCACTACATATATATATATATATATATATATGGCCTACTCAACGCTACCGATTTCAGCATAGTGGTCTGATACATTGCATTTAATTAATAACATGAAATTTAATATATATTTTGTTCTGCTGTAAAGGTTATATTATCCTTTCTGATAAAAATCGGGGGAGATGCTCTTTCTCTCTCTCTGCACGTCCTTCCGTCCCGTAGTTTTGTCCCGGCTATTTTTGTCACAGCAACTACTGGAGGAAGTAGATGAAACTTCATGTGAAGCTGCAGTAACATGAGTAGTTATGCATTGCATCAGGGGCGCTCAGCTTCAATGATTTATCATTGAGTTATGGGCCTTTTACAATGTCTCTACAGTGTCAGTAGTTCCTGCACAATTCTTGTCTGGGCTATTTCTCAGCAACCACTGGAATGATTTCAATGACACTTGGAAGTTTCAGTACCATGAGTAGGTGTGCATGATATCAGGACGTTCCTCCTCAATTATTTTTTTTGGAGTTAAGGGCCTTATACATAGTACATATTGCAGTTGTCCCGACACATAGCTGCAAATAGTATAGAGTACACAAGTCTTGTCCGGGCTATTACTCATTAACCACTGGAAGGATTTCAAAGGATCTGTATGGGAAGCAACAGTGCCATCAGCTGGTGTGCACGGTTTCCGGACGTTCCACTTTCTTGGAGTTATAAGTCTTTGACATTAGCAGCAGATAGAATATAATACACCATTCTTGTCCAAACTATTTCTCTGCAACCACCGGAAGGATTTCATTGTCATTTTATTGAGAAGTTTCAGTACCATGAATGCTGAATATGCGTGCATGATATCCGGACATTCTGCCTCGGTTATTATTCCTTGGAGGGCCTTTGATATGTAGTACATATTGCAGAAGTATTGTCCGAACTATTAGTATTTATCATCAACCACTGACAGGATTTCAATCAAACTTAACCCACCAGGAGTGGGTGTGAATGCCTTATGGTAGCCACATATTCCAGTTGTGCAAAGATACATTTCAATTTGATATATATTCCCAAGAAATTGTGAAAATACTCATCATTTTCAAATAATTTCTAAAATTGTGGTAGCTATTGGCTATTTTGACTACATGTAACGCTAACATACCATTTGAAGATAGCTGCAAATAGATTAGAGTACACGAGTCTTGTCCGGGCTATTACTCATTAACCACTGGAAGGAGTTCAATGGATCTGTATGGGAAGCAACAGTGCCATCAGTTGGTGTGCACGGTTTCCGGACGTTCCACTTTCTTGGAGTTATGAGTCTTTGACATTAGCAGCAGATAGAATATAATACACCATTCTTGTCCAAACTACTTCTCTGCAACCAATAGAAGTAATTCTTTCTGGCGACCTTAAGTGCTTAGGTGTAAAAGAAATATGTTTGTTTCAGGTTACAATGCCCGAAAAAATTGTGGTAGGTAGGTCGGGATTTATTTTTATTTTTATTATTTGATAAATGGTCGACTTAAAGATTCTAAAACTGAATAATTTCACAGTATTATGTGAAGTTAGAATAAGACATCAAACATAGAATGGACAGGATTTTTGTTATTTTTTCACATAAAACTGAGTATTTCATGTTGTTTCTGTATGTTTGTTTTATTCTGTCAATACTATTGGTAAAATTAGTATTTTCCCATGACTTTTTCATTAAAACTGATTGTGTCTTTGATCATTTTTACTGTATTAATAAACTGTGTTCATGCACACATGGACACAGTTCAATTTTTTTGTGAAAATTGTGTAAATGCATACAAGTATACAGTTTTGTGGTAAAATCAATTTTACTGATGCAGTTATATATGCAGGTGTCTATTGCACTAATTACTCTGCAAAAATTTTAAATTACAAATGGTAAACTGCATATAAAACATTGCTGTAATAAAACAGTTTATTCTATGTTTGACGTCTTATTCCAACTTCACATAATAGTGTGTTAATTAAAGATTCACAACATATCAGTAATATCCTTAAACATTGTTTATAAGTGGATACTATCAAAACAAAACACTTATTTATCCAAAAACACATTTAATTATTGAAAAAGGTAAATAAAACAAAAATAAATCTGACAAACCCAATAAAATGTTCTACGGTCAGGGCATTTTTTTAGGGTAGGTCGGGTAACCTGAAACAAACTTATTTTTTTTACGCCTTAGAAGAACATTGTCAGGCCATTTCACATCGACAATGTTTGGGAGATATGGACCTTGAATGACCGGTATTTGAATGATTCTGATTCAATTATTTTTCTTGGAGTTATTGGCCTTTGATTATTGAAGCATGTAATAAAATGCACTATTGTCTGTGCTATTTCACAGCAACAACTGGCGGAAATTGAATGAAACGTGACTAGAAGCTTCAATACTAAGATATTCTGGATATTCTGCTTTGGTGATTGTTCACAGAGTTATGGGTCTTTGATTACAGTTTCAAACAGTATTAAATTGTATTGTATTGTTTATGTGGTGGCATTTTCTTAAAATAATGTGTTGAAGACAAAAAAGATAATTGTTAGAACCATTACATAAACAAATAATAAAATTAAATATTTATTATGCATGTATAAAATAAGAATATACTGAGAAACATAACAGTAGCATGCATTTCATTGGTTATATTTAAATTTAGTAAACATTGAATACATTCACATTACTCACAACAATTATAACATTATCAATATAGGTAATATTAAAAACAACATACCATACCCATTAACTGCTGCATATTTAGATACTACACTGAACACATGTTGAACCCTGGGGCACAAAGGGGATGCAGAGTGTTGAACTAGGGATCTGTCAGATTTAACATTTACAGTTGGCTTACATTTAAGGATACCTTATATTTTTTCAGTTAGACGTTAAAGTCTGCAAAACAGTTCATACCGAAATGTCAAAAAACAGCTAAGCTTCTGACAAATAAGATAAAGACTGTGCATGATTTAAACACCTTTTGAAGTAATTTCACAGTTAGTAAAACAATACACTCCATGGACAAGCAATAATAGATTATCTTTAATACAATGTGTGTATGAATGAAAACCCTGTACTTTTACTAAAGGCTCATTTAAAAGAGGGACTGTACAATTTTGTAAGAACATTATAATGTAAAACTATCCATTGATTCTAATGTCAGGCTCACTCGGTATATTTTTTTTAAAAATATTATAATAAATTTTGAGAAAAACCTATGTTCAGAAATGCGTATTAAGAAAGAAATTTAAAACTAAAATGATATAAAACTAAAATGATACTTTGCTGCGCAGCAAACTATTGTATACATGTTTACACAGCGTCTAGACGAGTAAGATCGATTGATGACGCATGCGCAGTCTTCATTTTCCCATTCTAAACCGAATGTAGCCGTTGCTGTAGGATAAACGGGTCTGTATCGGTAGAAAAAATATATTTGCATTTTTCGATACGAGAAATAGTTTTTGTCGATGTTGAAGTTAATTTATGTTATATAAAACGGTGTTTGTTAGAATATTACAACAAAGACATGAAATAAATCGATAAAAATCAGACAGTCCCTCTTTAACAGTGGACAAATACATATATGTCGAGTATAAATATGTTGAATACCAGACCACAGTTGATGTTACAGATCTGACAAAATCACAATCTAACATTATTGCTATAATAATCAGGATACAAATAAATGAAAGAATGACAGAGAGAGAAAAAGACAAACAGTTAGACAGACAGACATCGTCGAAACCCACGTTTGCTCAAATCCACTATGCTTTCTTGAGCGAATGATATAATGTATTGGTAACAGAATATAATCGTGGGTTCTGACGATGGCCGACAGATAGACAGAAACCAAACGAAAACGTCGAGCGACCAGTTAACACACCAGACCACCTTCCCCCATAAACTTATATTGTACTTTTTTTTTTACTTTCTGATGTTTTGTGAAATTGTTATCTATGAATCATATGCTCACCTGTTGTCACAATATATGTATTTTCCATATCCATTACAGATTGCTTATTCTTTTATAGTAGTTTACATTTTAAGAAATATAGTTAAACACACCAGACCACCTTCCCCTATAAACTTACAAATATATATCAGTGAATTATATGCTCACCTGTTGTCACAATATATGTATTATGTATCATGTGACCTGTGAAACATAATAAAGATCTGTTCTGTACTGTTCTACAATTACCATATATTAAAATGGTATTCAGATGTATGCCAATTAATTCAAACATATCTATTTGTTTTAGTGGCAAATTATAAATATTTAAATTCCAACAATATTCATTGTTGGACCCAAAAACTTGTTACTATTAGAACACAGGAGTTTTGTTTCAGCTACACATATCTTATATAAACAAAACAACACAGTGTGAAGCATTTAATTAAGGCCATTATGTGTTCATTGAATGTAAAAGATGTCGTATGTACACAGTACAAATAAGCCAAACATCATTCTAACATTCTAAAACGAAATCGAAAACAAACCAGACGGAACAATCCCAGTGGAAATTTTTTCATGTTTTCTGATAATGTTTTGTTATAATTATGTGAAACCTGATTTCAAAATAATAAACATTCGAAGATTTCAGTTCCGCTAAATTATGTTTAGTAATAACAATGCACATTAAAAACAAAAATAAACTTAAATCGCAACTATTTACTTTGGTGATGGCGTTTCATAATCTATACCCCACCTACAGGCTACTGTTTCATAATCTATACCCCACCTACAGGCTACTGTTTCATAATCTATACCCCACCTACAGGCTACTGTTTCATAATCTATACCCCACCTACAGGCTACTGTGTTAATTTAAGAAATTATTTTTTACTTATTGTTGTTTATCAGCCAATAAACAACGATTTGAGTTCTGATGCATAGTAATTAAACCACGAGGGCGTTAGCCCGAGATGTTTAATAGCCACGCATCAGAACGACAAAGAGTTGTTTATTTGCTGATAAACAATGATATTAATGCAAAAACTATTTTGATTCCAACATTATTTTGACATGTTATTGGAACTTCTTTTTACTATTGTCCGCTCAGAATCGGGACTACTTTTTGCATTGTTAACTGGGTAGTTTAACAACGATAATTTTGTTCTTTGTCTTTAGACAAATTAACGAGTATCATGTTAGAATATAGATTATACAATAACCATACTACATGGGTAGACATTTTGCTTTGTGTCATCAACAGAAATACCATCCTCATACTAGCAAGTGATCTGTGAAAAACAACAACAAAAACAATGACAAATAATGCTACATGGATTGGATGCTTATTTGCAAATGTTATAAATAGCTATATTATTACCAGTCCAAAATAACACACTGATTAATGTTGTGAACTAAGTCCATGGATTAAATGGACTGGATATTGGACATATTTGCTTACCATTTTTATCTGCCACTCCTTTAATATTTACATAGCCCAGCATACAATATGGTAATTGACTTAGTACACTGAACTTCATGTTTTTAGAACTTCTATCTGTAATAAGCAATACCCACAATACCAGAAAGTTTGGTTAAACCATTAAGCAATTATGTGTACCTAAACAGGTAAGCAATTACGTGTACCTAAACAGGTAAGTCATCTGTCTGGGCCCATATGCACAAAGGTCCTCAGTGAAAACTTTGGTAAATTTATTAAAATCCTAAAATTTCTTAAGTCAGTGGCTGGTTTATAACAAGTTTATTTTGTCTTAATGGTCTTAAACTGGTAAAGAATCAAAGGATGAATCTTATTTTACCACTTTTCAGATATAAAATATTGATTTTCAAAATGATTTTTTTTTTTAAATATTTGCCTTAATATGACTTAAGTTAAGATGTTCCTTAGGAGCTTTGCAGGTATGGTCCCTGATGATAATATTCTGCCATTCTGCCTATTCCAACATACTGTACTAGAAATATTGATATTTGTAACATGTCTGCATTTACAACGACCTGTTCACAGATTGACGAATTGACAATTTTCCAACTTTTTGTCACAGATTCAAAAAATAAAAGAATAGTGTATATAAAGGAGCGAAATTACACTACGGACATAGAAATATACTGTAAAAACCATTTCGTTACTGAGTAAGCATCAGATGAAATGCATAAAATTATAAAGCGTTTGTAATGCTAAACAATGTAATAATTTGGAATGTTTCTGTTGATATCGTTTACAACATGCGGATCACGTTGGTGGTTTAGGCATTTGCCTTTTGATCCGGATGTCTGAGGTTCGAACCTCAGTGGGAGCAACTTTTTTTTCTGTTCGTTTTTATCCTTTTCGTGAACTACGAGCTCTTTGGTTCCGATGCTTAAACCTGTGAAGTTAAGACATCTAATGGCATACTTCAGAAAATACAAACATTTGTGAACAAGTCCCTTAATATCCTGCAAAATACAAATACAACATATACAGTCATTTCAAGGATCCTATTTCAATGTTTAGGCAGGCCAACCACAGCAATCAGGGAGAGGGGGGAGATTTTCACTTTTCTGGGAAATAATTCAAATTTTAAAACTATATCATAAAGATGTTACTTTCTCCTTCATTAAACTTAATAATCGATTCAAGACCAGTTTGTATATGGATGACCTATTAAAGTGCTGTTGTCTTCAAAGTAAGCGACGGGCTGGTGGACGGGTTCAAGTGATCTGCCATTTTAGGGTGTAAATAACATTGTTCTTGAAGGGCGAAGCAGCTTAATTTGGGCTGCAAAATAGGCGCATCAAGGGCCCAGATTTCTCAACAGTATCATACATGGTAAGATAGACCAACAAGCAGCTTAAAGGGCTCTCATCATGAAACAATCATTGTGACAAGTATCAGAATAGCCCAGATTTCTCATCAGAGTTTAAGATACACTAACAAGCAGCTTTAGACAGCTCTCATCATGAAACACTCATTGTGACAAGTCCTAGAGTAACTCATCAAACTAAAGAAGCAGGTAACTATCAGGATCCTTTCTGTCCTGGAAAGTATGCGGAGGCCAGCGGAGGTGCCTGCGTGTGCGGCTTGGGTATAACGATCTGCTGCTGACTTAGACGAGTGTTGACGTGCGTCGGAAGCGAGGAATGGATCGTGGGCGGGCTCGCGCTTCGTGTGGAGGACACCCCGCGGATGGCTATTGCATCGTCCCTTTTGCTGAAATACCTCGGGTCTAGTGGGGGATCACTTTAAAGAAGTGAGAAAGTGTTGCAGTTAAAGACGGTAATGAAGTTTTCATCAAAGTGGGTTTGAAAGGGGATTAAACAGATTTTTTCACACAGAATTTTTTATGCTGACGGTGCTTACTTTAAGAGAAACATATTTACTAACTTTTAGCTCTGATTAACCAACAAATCTTTAAAAAACTTTTCTGGTCTGATTCCCCACACTAGACAATACTTTTAACTAGGGATGGCAACGAATACAAAAAATTTTGTATTCAAATGTTCTATGGATGAAGTATTCGAATATACGATCATCGGATGCAGTACTGGTAAACTGATGGAAATGAATTTCTAAAATGACTTAATTGTGTGGTTTATAGCCACCAGCAACGCATGATGAGAAAAATGCGGCAAATACACGGACTTTAATGTATATATAAGAACTATTTTGCGATTTTGCAATTTAATTTGATGGGAAAGACTTCAAACCATTTATTTAGCACGTGCAAAACTTTGGTGACAACTTCGCTGTCTATTTCCACAACATAACCAGGAAGATGACATGTTGTTTGAGAGCACATGTGCACATGTACGCAATAACACCAATGAGCACCTCGAACACGCTTTAATCTCCTACTTCCCATATTTATAAGTGAACTGATAAGAGACCATGGTCGATATAATGGGACTAGCAATAACAACAAAATGTCATCTACATAACAAGTGGGTGATGCGTAGATTTTGACACATATCCTGTGTACTAGAGATGCTATGGTGACATAAAAATGCTATATCTTAAGGGACTGACGTTGACAAATACTGCATTTAATATGCTTATTAAATTTAAATTAATAAACAGGTAATTATTCAAATACATGAATATTATTTGAATAGTTTTAAATTTTTGAACATTCAAATATTCGTTGCCATCCCTACTTTTAATCTGGAGGCTGTACGTTCGAGCCCAGTTGGTGGCATATTTTTTCTCTTTTTATGCTTTTTTTGGCAAGAGAATATTTGTGGCGCGTCGTGGGAAAACCGGACTTAATGCATGTGCGTAAAGTGCAGTCCGCACAGGCTAATCTGGGACGGCACTTTCTGCCTACAGTGAATTTATGTCTAGAAGAGACTTCCTTGAAATAGAAAATACCATAAAAGCGGAAAGTTTTGTCCTGGATTAGCCTGTGCAAACTGCACAAGCTAATCCGAGACGAAACTTTACGCACATGCATTAAGCCCAGTTTCCCCACGACGCGCCTCATTTGTGTTTGTTATTTCAGATGCTGTAGTTTTTAAACAAGACATTTTACTTTTTTTTTAATTACTAAAATTTTTGTGCATTTTACACCAAAGTCACTCCAAACAATTGCTTACTTCTCTTTATCCCCAGCAGAATGATTCGAGTTGTTGGAACCAGGTGAGGTGTTTTGACTTCCTGTCGGCCGTATCTCCTCGGGTATAGGTGGCGCACCATTCCTCAGAGACGAGGGCATGGGGTGATTACTCTTGCGAGGATTACCCGGATTATACTGAACCTATAATAGATGCAAATGGTTAACAAGCTATGAACATTTCAACAGACAGTCATTAGTTTTTCTAACTCTTGTGAGTATTACCCATATTAGTTGCAGTACTTTACACTTCTATAGTCTGTGGAAAAGTCTTTCAGTATTTGTTGTTTAGTAAAGTTTCAAAACTGTACTATGTTGTTTTGAGTTACCATTTGTGTTCCCATTTAGTGAATTCCAATGGATAACATGTTGTTGTTTTTTTAATTCCAATTTATTATCTTTTTTATATCATATTTTAAGTACACCCGAAAGCAATGTATATAATGAATAGACATATTATGTACAAACAGCCTGGAATTGACAATATCCACTATGACACTTTAAAAATTAAGTGTATAAAGTTGAATGAAAAAAAGTTAAATACAAGCCTGGGGTTTGTGTACGTTGGTATAAGGGCGTGGCATGCCCACCCCTACCCCCCTGTCCCCTGCCCCAGGGTTGGATACAAGCCCTGAACCATAGCTGGAGGTACTGTAATTGTGCTGAAAGAAAATAGGGAATATGTACCAAGAGTTCACGACACAAACATTCCCAATCTAATGGGTCAAAGACACCCCCCCCCAAAAAAAAATCACTTAACATTTTCCGCTTTTCCATATGTCAGCATCCGTATCCGTATGAATAACAATACAGACGGGCTTGTCCATGGATCCATATTTACCATCGTGTATTTTAGTTTTGTTCTTGTATCAAAAGAGTAAACTTGTCTGAATAAAAATTATTGCAAGATTTTAATGTTGTTGACTGCGAATATCTATGGAAATAGGCAAAAGTTATTAACAAACAGTGCATTTGGAACACTACTCCACCGTTTATATCTACGGCATCGTCAATGATTCTGCAAATGTTAGTCGTTATTATCGAGTTACTATAATCAGGGAGTGTTATATATACCTTACGTTATTCTTGTGTTCCTGGATATTTTCTGCCACCTTTGCAATGTTTCATGTCTAAAAAGCCTTTCGTTCAACTTGAAGAGAGAGGTACAATGTCATCCGCATACGCATAAAATCACTCACAGAGCAATTTTTTGTGGGCGGCTTTGTGGATACGCTTTGCAGATACAGATTGCGAACATATGGAAAAGGTTCAACTGTTTTCAACTTGTTCGATTTTTTTGCGGATGCAGATTTGCTCAATGCGAATAAGGACATATGGAAAAATGGCCCAATACTGCAAAAAAAAAGAGAAGGGATTTCATGGGCAAGCTCATCTGCAAATTCTATTATCCATAATGCTGTGATGTTAGACTAATAGAGGGCAACTATGACAGATATCCACATCTGGCATTTTGTTGTAGTAGATGTCAGCTGATCAGTAGGGCTTTTAAAATTACTAATGTGCATATGTGCACAGTCACACAGAAATTAGATTTTTCTTTAAAAAAAAAATCATAAAAATAATAAAAATTAAAAGACTACTCTAAGACCACAGGAATAGGACATTTCTCAAAACTTCTTGAAATGTCATACTTATTCATCAAATTTGTTTACAGTAGCAGTTACAGTTTACATTACCACTCACCAAGGCTGCGCCGGAAGGTCGGAAGGTGGTTGTGGGCATTTCAAAGGTCCCGGCACGCTGCTGCAACTGCGTCTCATTGATCTGCTTGTTTAACCACTGTATCACTGCAAAGACAGCGTATACATTGTGAGAAAATGTTCCGGGCTTAGGAATACTAATTAAGATAATCACCAAAACAAGAGGCACACGAGTGCCTGTAATGCTCCACTGGCTTATTAAGTAAAGAGTGTATAATAAGCAAAAGGACCCTTCTATGCTACATAAAGCCTTGGTCACAAATAGGTTGCCGACCAATTAACGACTAAAATTTGCGGCGACCAACCACAACCTCTGGCGACCAAAATCAATAAAAAAGCAATGGAATTTTAGTCGGAGACTGGTCGGCGATCGATATAAGACGGGTAGGCAACGGGTCGTACGAAAAGTTGGTGATTGTCTTCCAACCATCAACAACCATCAAAGACTGGTTGACTACTAGTTGGCGATTGGTTGACTACTAGTTGGCGATTGGTTGACTACTAGTTGGCGATTGGTTGACTACTAGTTGGCGATCGATTGGCGACTAGCTGGCGATTGGTTGACTACTAGTTGGCGATTGGTTGACTACTAGTTGGCGATTGGTTGACTACTAGTTGGCGATTGGTTGACTACTAGTTGGCGATTGGTTGACTACTAGTTGGCGATTGGTTGACTACTAGTTGGCGATTGGTTGACTACTAGTTGGCGATTGGTTGACTACTAGTTGGCGATCGATTGGCGACTAGGTGGCGACTGGTTGTCGATGCTCGGTGGGCGGAATTAGGATTATTCAATATTTTAGTCAGTTCTATGATTTTTCTCATTGTTCAAAAAACATTTGCTTATATATACGACATTAGGCTATATTTTAATGTATGCTTTGTGAAAATTTAAGAAACTGAATTCATTCGTGTTGTTTGGCGATTGGTCAAAAACTAAATAAAGACCAACAAAAACCTTCACACGACCTGTTTGGTCGGCAAAAGGTCTTCAATGCAACATCGGAGATCATCTGCGACCAAAATGGGTCTGAGCACCAGTCAGCGACCATCGACAACCAGACGCAGACCTCCAACAACCTGTTAAAGACCTTTTAAAGACCGTCAGCAACCACTGGTTGTTGATGGTCAGGAGGTGGTCTTTAGTTGGTCGCAGGCTATGAGTTACCAGGGTATAAGGAAACAAGAATGCCCTGAGGGGCCTAGGATGCTCACCTGATACCTTGTAACCCAATTGGAATTTGCATCCCCGAGGCGTGGCTTATTTTTATCCCAGGGGTATAATATGAACAATCTTGAACAAACCTTTGTGCCTTGCGGTTTCAGGTAAAGATTTTTAAAGTAACTTTGCTATTTAAGTCTACACAAAGCATGTGACCCGTTAGGGTGCCACCAATTTGTTACGAACAAAAGAGGAAAGCTGAGGGCCTTGCCATTTCAGAACAGAAGATTTTTAAAGTCATTTTGCTATTTAAGTCTATATAAACCATGTGACCCCCGGAGCGTGACCAGATTTAACCCCAGGGGCATAATTTGAACAATATTTGTAGAGGACCACTATACTGATGTTACAAACCAAATTAGAAACCTCTAGGCCTTGTGGTTTCAGAGGAGAAGAAATTTAAAGTCATTTTGCTATTTAAGTCTATATAAACCATGTGACCTCTGGGGTGTGGTCAGTTTTGACCCATGGGGCATAATTTGAACAATCTTTGTAGAGGACCACTTGAGGATGTTACATACCAAATACGAAACCTCTGGGCTTTGCAGTTTCAGAGCAGAAGATTGTTTAAGACATTTCGCTATTAAAGTTGATATAAACCATGTGACCCCTGGGGCATGACCAGGTTTGACCCCAGGGGCATAATTTGAACATTCTTTGTAGAGGAACACTATAGGATGTTACATACCAAATATGAGACCTCTGGGCCTTGCGGTTTCAGAGAAGATTTTTAAAGTCTTTTTGCTATTCAGATCTAAATAAATAATGTGACCTCGGGGGCGAGGCCAGTTTTGACCCCGGGGGCATCATTTGAACAATATTTGTAGAGGACCACTATAGGATGTTACATACCAAATATCAAACCTCTGGGCCTTGCGGTTTCAGAGAAGATTTTTAAAGACATTTTGCTATTTAAGTTTATATAAACCATGTGACCCCTGGGGCGTGACCAGTTGTGACCCCTGGGGCGTGACCAGTTTTGACCCCAGGGGCAAAATTTGAACAATCTTATTGTTACATACCAAATATGAAACCTCTGGGCCTTGCGGTTTCAGAGAAGATTTTTAAAGTCTTTTTGCTATTCAGGTCTAAATAAATAATGTGACCTCCGGGGCGAGGCCAGTTTTGACCCCGGGGGCATCATTTGAACAATATTTGTAGAGGACCACTATAGCATGTTACATACAAATATGCAACCTCTGGGCCGTGTGGTTTCAGTGAAGAAGATTTTTAAAGTCATTTTGCTATCTATTCTGTATAAACCATGTGACCCCCGGGGCGTAGCCCGTTTTGACCCCAGGGGAATAATTAGAACACATTTGTAAAGGACCACTAAAGGATGTTATATACAAAATATGAAACCTCTGGGCCTTGCCGTTTCAGAGAAGAAGATTTTTAAAGTCATTTTGCTAATTATTCTTTATAAACCATATGACCCCCGGGGCGTGGCCGGTTTTTACCCCAGGGGCATAGTTTGAACAATCTTTGTAGAGGACCACTATAGGATGTTACATACCAAACATAAAACCTCTGGGCCTTGTGGTTTCAGAGCAGAAGATTTTTAAGTCATTTTGCTATATATTCTATATAAACCATGTGACCCCCGGGGCATGGCCCGTTTTGACCCCAGGGGCATAATTTGAACAAACTTTGTAAAGGACCACTAAAGGATGTTACAAACCAGATATGAAACCTCTGGGTCTTGCGGTTTCAGAGGAGAAGATTTGTAAAGTCATTTTGCTGTATATTCTATATAAACCATGTGACGCCGGGGCATGGCCAGTCTTGACCCCTGAGGCATAGTTTGAACAATCTTTGTAGAAGACCACTATAGGATGTTACGTACCAAATATGAAACCTCTGGGCACTGCGGTTTCAGAGAAGCAGATTTTTAAAGTTTAAACTTTTTAAATCTATTTTTAGCTCTGGTGACCTACATATGCAGTGGACTGTAACGATTTGAACAACTTTGAAAGAGGGTCTCCTAATAATCATTCCTGTGAAGTTTGGTGAAAATTTGCCAAGTGGTTTAGGAGAAGATGTTGTTTGAATGAAAAGTTGACGACGCACGCACGCACGGACAATGGGGGATCACAAAAGCCTTGTGCTCAGGTGAGCTAAAAAGCCTCTGCTCTCTTGCGGCCATGATTTGTCAACAAATCAAAATAATTTAAAGTATTTTGGTAGAGAATTATTTCCAAATCCAACCAATGGTTTCTGACAAGAATTTTTTTTCTAAGTATTCAAAATAGCCATATAAGGAACAAGAGCTGTCAGAGGACAGCGCGCTCGACTTTTCTCGTGCTTGCCAGAGTTACTGGCATTTTTTTTCTAAAACAAGAAATATGGAAATTCCAAAAAAACAACAACTAACTTTTCTAACAAAATCCATTAGTCAGCACATCAATAAATTTTTAGTAAAAGTGACCTTAACCTTGACCCCACCCACCCCATATGCAATCCCAAGTTTCATTAAAATATCTCAATGCATTCTCAAGTAATTGATCGGAAACCGTTTTTTCTATTTGTAATAATAGTGACCTTGACCCCACCCACCCCAGACTCAATCCCAAGCGAGGTCTTCATATAAGGTATCTATGTATAAAGTTTCATTAAAATATCTCTATGCAGTTATTTTATAAAGTTATTTTAGTAACAGTGACCTTGACCTTGACCCTATATGCAATCCCAAGTGAGGTCTCGATATAAGGTATGTATGTATTAGTTTCATTCAAATATCTCAATGCGTTCTCAAGTTATTGAGCGGAAACCATTTTTCTATTTTTAGTAACAGTGACCTTGACCCCAACCACCACATATGCAATCCCTAGCAAGGTCTCGCTATAAGATATCTATGTTTGCAGTTTCATTACAATAGCTTAATCCGTTCTCCAGTTAGAGAGTGGAACGAAAAGTTGAGCAACTAGCTTACCGAAAAACTTGAACCTTTCCATATAGCTTATATGTAAAATTTCTAAGTGTAAAAAAGCCCATAATTTTTACAAATTTTAAACTAGAGTTATTAAAATTGGCCTATGAGTTCATTTTAATATATATGGAATAAGTGTTCTAAGTTTGAATGAAATCCCTTAAGCCATTCCTGAGAAACCAGCTTACCGAAAAACTTTAACCTGTCCATATAGCTTATGTAAAATTTATAAGTGTAAAAAGGCCCATAATTTTGACAAATTTCAAACTAGAGTAACCAAACTTGGCCTATAGGTTCATTTTAATGTGGGGAATAAATGTTTGAAGTTTGAATGAAATCCCTCAAGCTATTCCTGAGAAACTAGCTTACTGAAAAACTTTAACCTAGCTCGGACGCCGACGCCGGGGTGAGTATAATAGCTTGCCTTTTCTTCAAAAAGTCGAGCTACAAATGCCTGGCTAAGATGTTTTAAAAAGGAGCTGAACCAATTGAGCAACTTTAGTAGAGAACCACCCATTTAACATTTCTGTGACATTATTTCAAAATACAACCAAGGCTTTCAAAGTTTTCCATATATATAAGGAAATATGGTCCCGCCCCCTGGCAGCCATGTTTTTTAATGGAGCGAAACCATTTTAGCAACTTTGGTAGAGAACTACCCAAGGAACATTTCATTAAACTTAATTGAAAATCCACCCAGGGTTTTAAGAGAAGATGTCGTTTTTATATTTTTCTATGTATAGCTCTGGTGGTCATATTGTGCAGCTGATTTTGTTTTTAGTGTTAACGACATGACACTGCAGAGAGAAGGCTGAAAATACAATGCTTGATACATTCATACTGTTTAAAGAAACACAATTTTTCTAAGACACAAGGCAGTATGAATTAAAAGCTTGCCATAAATTCTTGATAGGAAATATATCTGTGTTATCAAGTCATAAAACAAACTTTCTTTCACAATTTAATACACTTTGTTAAGTTAAATAATTTGTTTTTTATTATCGCAAATGCTAATAGTTTCAAATGTGTAATGAAATTTTATCTAATTAAGGTATAATGATGAATTTGACTCTCAATTTCTCGGAAAATTGAGCCATTTTCAATTGTTTAACAAGAAACCACTGTTTAATGAACATGAAAGACCTCTGGTTAACAATCCATAAATAACTACAGATTTTTCCCTCACACTTTTTCCTAGTACAAATCCTGCACTAATCAAATACCGGTCAATGTTAACAGGACGACTTATTTTCCTTTCTTCCAATAAATATACCTTTGGCATTTGTTAAACTCGAAAAAGATTACTTGCACTGACAGTGTGACTGTGTCATTGTCAGCCTAACAGTAATTTCCTGACAATTATTTTGTCACCTAAATGCTAAAGGTGGTTTTTCTTACACATTTTCAATTTTTGTTTTTATTCATGACGCCAGACTACTGTGTCTGTAAAAGCATTGACATTTAGTGGTTCTTGTAGGAGTCTTGTAAATACACAGTACTAGCTGTGCTTATTTACAGTGATACCACTTTGGTTCTACAAAGCACCGTGGATAATCAAGGAACATTGGAACCATGTGGCTGGGCAAGTTAATGGGTTTTCACTGGAATGCATATATATGAGGCCATTTATTTTCGTACACTTGTTTAACGTCGGATCCACCCAGCATTTTTACAAATCCACCTTTACGGGAAAGGCGACGGGGCCCTTCAGATGACGAATTTTACGGCAAAAGGGGAGTTTATTTTTAGAAAAGTATTATTACATGTTTATGTTCTACTTATGTAATTGTTTTGCAACAAATGATAGCTTAGATTATGCACTAACTTGGTTTTATGAAAAATTGCTGAAAAATGGACGCCATTTTTTACCTCCAGTATTTTCTTCACCTTTGGGGGAAAGGTGGCGGGGCCCTTCAGATGACGAATTTTATGGCAAAAGGAGAATTGTTTTTGTGGAAAAGCATAATAACAATTCTATATCCTACTTTGTTATAAAACATTAATCAGTTGTTTTGCTACAAATGATAACTTAGATTATGCAAAACTTGGTTTGATAAAAAAATGCTGTGATTGTTTACAAAATTAGTCAATTTTTGTCCAATTTTGGTCTATTTTGTTTTCAAAATAAGGCTTACATTCTGGGGGGAATTTGAAGGTAAATACAGGGGGAAAATATGTACTTTGTAAGCAGGGGAATGGGGCCAAATTTCAGCCCCAAATTGGCCCTAAAAAAACACTGACCTTTGACATCTAAATGTGACCATGACCTTGGAGGTACGAACCTGGGTCTTTTCTCATAATGGTGAACATTATTACCAAGTAATTTCAAAATCCATCAAGAAATGACAGAGTTATAGAGCGGTCACGAAACACAGACCACATTTGTTACCTTTGATCTCTAAATGTGACCCTGACCTTGGCGGTACGAACCTGGATCCTTCGAATGACACATCGTCCGATGATGGTTAACATTTCTGCCAAGTAATTTCAAAATCCATCCAGAAATGACACAGTTATAGAGTGAACACAAAATGGGATGGACGGATGGAAGGACACGCGCAAACCTATAGTCCATAATCGGTTTCACTGATAGGGGACTAATAAGTGCCTTAGTGCCAACAACCTAGGCATTTCCAGTTTCAGACACCTGACATATTAAATACTGGTAACAAGAAAATATTTTTTTGTCTGGGAATCAATGCTAGTTTCAGTATGTAAATAGAGCAATTATACAGAAATAAGCAAAATTATGTACAATTATGCAAAATAATAATAATAATGATAAAAATAATAACAATAATGATGATAATAATAATAATAATTATACATGTATTATTAGTATCTATTTTTTCTATTTTATCAATTTTGTCAAACACAAGAGTAAAGGTAGTTTGTTTTAAGAATTAATTTGTTAAAGGTAATTCTTCACAATAAACAATATACGAACAAACTTATTATATTAAATCATGTCATGCACTTTCAGGCTAACAGTGTAGCAAGAAATGGCTGATGGCTACTTACCGTTTTCATTTGTTTTCAACAGATCTCTGCACTCCTCCAGTTTTTTAACAGTTGTGTCGTATTTTTCTTGCAAAGATTTGGACTGAAAACAGCAGATTGTCACAAAGTAGAAGAAATTTCATCATTAAATTCCATGATATTTTCATGGACTTTATCTGACAGGAATGTGACTTTTCCCTGATATATATTGACACGTAGCCAGCATTATTAGTGTGAATGGATATTATCTTCTATAAAAATCAAAACGCAGAAAGACTGTTGGCGACAAAAGAATAGAAAACCATTTGAATTATGAGTGCATTTTTGCTAAAAAGGAAACATTTGCTTTAATTAAGTTCAATTTCCCACCTTGAAACTTGATAATATGGCTTCTTATTCTATAGTAATTCATAATAAAAATGTATTTGGAAGTAACAAAAATATATTTGTTAAGCTAATCATCTAATGCAAACAGAATTATATATATGCCAGCTAACAAGTCAATCTGCAACGAGCCATGCTGAATAACCTATAAAGCGTGGTTGTTTGGAGCATCGATTGTTACTGATTCGTAGCCTACTGATTCAAAGTAGGTCATCTGATGCGTGCTCTCGATTTTCCATACTACAGTTTGAAATTAATACATTGCAGTAATTGGTTGTCACAAAATTCAGAATAATAATCGGTAATCAGAAATTACACTTTCACAACGAGTCAACAATAACCAATGTAGCGCATAAATTAAGGGGTCTTATTCCAGGACACCCAGGTGAATATTTCAGTTACATTCAAGTAAAAAGTGAAAATAGGGGTGCCATTTATATGACTTAACATTTTTAATAAATTGACTTTTTTAGAAACTGTAATTGTAATAAATCACATGATATACACATAATAATACACATGACATATATTTTCTTAAATAATTAAAAGGTAAGAAAACATTAGTGACTTTTTGCTGTTTTGAAGAAGGGCCCTTTCAGATTTTGATTTACTGACTCGTAGACTGCAAACAAAAGAAGTAGTTTTCCGCGATACCTATTTTCGAAATTACCCTCTCCAACAGTCTAAAAACAATACCAATAGCTGTATGGTTTTTATAATTGTTTAGAGATGAAACTGACATAGCAAAAAACTAGCCCCCCAAAAATAAATTGTGGGTTTTGGGCAACGGTCTTAAAAAGTTAGGTAGGGCTGGGATTGAGTCGTTTTTTTAACTTCTTTTTTTGAAGACACATTTCGGTCAGAAAACATTGAAAATTATCTAAAATCTGATGAAAATATGAATGCAAAACAAAATTGTGAGTTTTCAATGCAAAATATTATAGCAGTGCAAAAAACAAAAGTACATTAACATTTTTGGTGAAGCATGCAAAACTTCATTTATTTCATAACAACCCTTGCAAAATCAGAAAATGTTCCGAAAATATAAAGTAAAAACTGTATATTTAAGTAAATTAAAATAATTATGTTTCAAATAACAAACGGAAGCAAAATATCGTAATCAAATATAGACAACATTAATTTTGTTTTTCTATGAATTAAAACACCATACCTACCCATGACAAATTAATGTTAATTACAGGCATACCTGTGTGGCTGAAATTAACCGATTCAGCACTTTTTTTTGTTAAAACAAAAGACAAGGACATAAAACAAAGGAGCAAAAAAGAGACATGTGTACCTTAGCTAAGCAGACAGTACAAATTTACATTTAATTACTTTAAAATTTGGTTCAGAAAGTTCTATTCTAACATGATACTCCCTAATTTTTCTACAGACAAAGAACACAATTATCGTTGTTAAACTACCCATAAAAAATGCAAAAAGAAGTTCTGATTCTGAGCAGAGCATAGTAAAAAGTAGTTCCAATTAAAATTGCAAAAATATATTTCAAATCATGTTAGAATCAAAATAATTTTCACATTATCGTTGTTTATCGGCCAATAAACAACTCTTTGTCATATTGATGCTTATGCCCTCAAGGTTTAATTATTAGGCATCAGAACTCCAAATTGTTGTTTATTGGCCAATTAACAATGATAAGTAGAAAATAAATAAGATGTTCCAACAAATCATTTTGGAACAAGAGGACCACAATGTCCCTGAATTGCTTACCTGAGTAAAGGCTACTTTGAAACTTGTATCATTATAATTGTGGCGCGTCGTGAGAAAACCGGTCTTAATGCATGTGCGTAGTGTCATCCCGGATTAGCCTGTGCAGTCCGCACAGGCTAATCCAGGACGGCACTTTCCGCTTATATGGTATTTTCTGTTTCAAGGAAGTCTCTTCTAAACATAAATCCACTGCACAGGCTAATCGGGGACGACACTTTACGCACATGCATTAAGACCGGTTTTATCACGACGCGCCACAATTATAATTAAAAAAATTATTTCTAATTTTGAGTTGTTTATTTTAACACCCTTGTGGTTCAATATATGCATATCTAAATATAAAATCGTTGTTTATTTACAGATAAACAATGATAAAGCGAAAATTATTTCGATTCTTCTTACATGACAACATATTCTTGAATAACTTGCAAACTATATTTCACAGTTTCGGAACTCGTTTTTTGTGTTGTTTATTGGCACTTTAACAACAGAAATTTAGAAATTTTGCGTGTGTGTCATGTTAGAATTTTCAGTATATTATTATTATTATAATTATATTCAAGTAAGAGTGCATGCCATTTTCATGAACAGATTCATCACTGTGATAAGTCACTTTGTGTTAAAAAAGACAATACAGTTGAACACCGCTATTTCGAAGTCGTTGGGACCGACGAAAATAGTTCTAAATAGGAAAGTTCGAAATAATGTTGTCCCAATCTCCGCACAGAGATCTGACTGGTTCAGAAAATAGCTCTAATAAAATCCCTGCCATCAAAACAAACCACGTGATGATGATCGATTACAATCTTCGACGATATTAATTATGGTCTTACGAGGGCTGTCCGGAAAGTTCGTTCATATGCAGTTGAATTTTATAGTGAAACAAATGAAAAATTTTACCAAAGTGATTTGAAACTATCAGCAGTTATACATTGATGAGATATCAAGATTTCAACTGCTTTGCTGAAGTCGTTCATTTTTTACAATAAAAAAAACGATGAAGTGGTAAGTCAGAAAACAAGTGACGTCAGACAAGCATACAGAGCAGCGTTGGACACTCAGTCATTTCAGTGGTCACAAAATGACTCCAGTCAAAACATTTACATATGTAAACCAAATAATAAATTACATTAATGGTGGTAAGTCACAAATATACAAATCCCACAGAAAAAGTAAAGATAAGGCGACCAATACATCAGACAAACATAGGAATGGTTCACCTGAGGTCAGATCCTAGGGATAACCCTTATGATGATTTGATCAGTGAAGGTTCATTTGATCCACTTGTGGGGCATATGACAAAACATGGTACAGTAATATGTACATGAAATGGGTTGAATGATGTAAGAAACATATTTCAGTTGATGGGGAATACTTCATACATCTAAAAGTTTTGTTGTGCATGCAAATGTAAATGATCTGCCAATGTTATGTTGACGTCAACTAATACATTAAACTGCTCCGTAGATGTGAAAATACACTCAAACCAATACAAGTTGTCTATTTATCAATGCATAAGAATTATTTTTAATGTGTTCAGTAACACTATAATGTTGTTTAAGAAAATACATCAATTAATAAAATTTAGCACAGAGTATGTCAATAAATTAGGTTGTGGACAGACTTTCCGGACAGCGCTCATAATTAGTTTTTTTTTCTTTTCCCCTTTTCTTTGTTGACTGCAAACGATATATAAAAACTCCAACGGTCGAAAATTGCACAGAGTTGCATTAAATAAGTAATTGTTACAAACACATAAACCTTTCAGATCATAAAGGATTTTACTTGTGACAGCATGCGGTTCAATAACACCATGTGTATATACGACGTTGACTTATATAATGTAGGTTCATAAATTACATTGTAAAGATTGTAAATTTGTCAGCATTGTTTGTTACTCACAATTATAACTCTACCATATATCCACTGAATGTTGATTATTTACCCACACGTCAGTCATCAGTTGGTAAACCCAAGAACAATGGAAGGTGCGGAAACTTAACTGAGCAAAGACTACCAAGTCATCACACCTTTGATAGACAGCTTGGGCTTCGGTGCGACTTCAAAATAAACACTGATGATTACGTGTGAAAAAAGTAGTTGGGACCAGAATTTTACTTCGAAGTAGAGATGAATTTGAAATAGTCAACTTCGAATTAATTATTGTTATTTTAGTAAAGTAAAGAAGGAAAAAAATCGGGACCGAAAAAATAGTTCGAAACTGCGATTAATTTGAATTAACGGTGTTCTTAATAGCGGTGTTCAACTGTATTTAGAAGATACATATGATACTGCATTTTTACTTGATGATTTGAGATCAAATGTTAAAGTAACTAGATGTGTCATGGACATGAATGCCCCCACGACGCGTGTTTGGACACTGATAAAGGGCATGTCGCCAACACTAATTTTTGCCTTCACAAATTAATATTCATACTATATTCTAAAGTGGAAAAAGGCAAAGGGCCATAATTCTGCCAAAGTTGGTCACAGCCCAAATTCCTTCCTTTACGATCACCTACGAGGGATGATCAAAATTAATGTAGATTTGTTTCATATTTTTAGACATATAATTATTTCATAGAAAAAAAGTACATTAAAATAAATTGGAATATATATTGCATATCAATTTACAAAATTTCAGCGATTTTACTCCTCTTTTAAAAATGGCAGGCATTTAAAATAAGTCACTATAGGCAACCTGGAGCACGTCAATTGGAATTCAATGATGTCGTTAACGTCATTTGCTTCAGGGAAGATTTGGCGCGAAGGAAATGTTCTTCTTTCAATATTATTTTTTCACTATTATTCAACATTTTCTGATATTTTAATTACACTATCTTATCAATGATTCTTGTGTTGGGATCTCCGTAAAGAGGCCTTTCTCATTATGGTCTTGAGGCAATATGATAACCAGTTGCATATACTTGTACAAAGCGCTTTTTGGCGTTTTGAATACCAATATATAAAATATATTTTAAAAAATTCTGCATTTTAAGTATGTCTGATTACATTCAACATTTAGCATATAAACGTGTATAATGTTAACATATGCATACATTATTTTACTGAATCAAGAAAGGAAATACTTGTTAGAAATATTTACAATTAAGTAATATTTACGTCTTATTTTAAATCAGCATGTACACTGAAAATTAAAATGATGTAATTTTTTACTGACATTTTCTATTTATTTCTTACTTATCAATATGCATTAATCATGGAGAAATAAACCAAGCGAGACATTTCACATAGCTTCCTGACCGTTGACTGTCCGTGCTGATCAAGCTTGTTTAAGCTGATTGACGTCGTCATTGTCGTGTCTTTTTTTCCTTATCCATTCATGTCTCAGTGCTAACAATTCCATCTCAAAATTCTATTGCACTATGTGGAAACACGTGCACTACTCCAAAACTGTATTCTATGCGGCTTGTTGATAAAATCAAATGTCTGCATATATGATTTACAAATATCTTGACTCGATTTCATTACCACTCGAATTTAGAGTTGATCTCACAATAACATTTTTCCTCAATTGACGTTGTGCATCACCGTCATATCAATATTGTTTTTATTAATAGGCAATCTTAAAAATGAAGCCAACTTTTGGTATGATGTCAATGTATGTTTGTCTTACATTATACCAAAAAAAATTTAAGTAAGTATACTTATTTCGTACAGAATTTACGATCTATTTACTTGTTATAATGCAAATAAATGGCGTGCTCCGCTTAACGGTTACCATGGTTCTATTATCAAATAGATCAGGTGCGTAACAAATTAATTTCACAATATTACTTATTAAACATGTTCCATTTGAATCCCGATTCATTTTGATATAGGTTTTATTCAAATAAGTTTATTTAGTTATAAAAAGTCTACGTTATTTTTGAACATCCCTCGTACACATTAAGGTTTTTCAGCAGTGAAAGTTTGAGCAAAATCCGCCAAGTAGTTAAAGAGGAGTTGAGTCCACATAATTTCATGAAGTATATATAGTGGAAAAAATGTAAAATTCTGCTGAAATTGGTTGCAGCCGAAATAACTTCCTTCACAATCACCTACACCGGTGTTTTTTTAGGGCCAATTTGGGGCCTAAATTCAGCCCCATTCCCCTGCTTAAAAGGTATATATTTTTCCCCTATATTTACCTTAAAATTCCCCCTCAAAATGTAAGCTTTATTTTGAAAAAAAAGAAGACCAAAATTGGACAAAAACTGACTAAGATAGAGGAATTTTCGTAAACAAACCCAGCAATTTGTCATCAAACCATGTTAGTGCATAATCAAAGTTATCAAATGTGTAGCAAAGAAATTGATAAATGTTTTATAACAAGGTAAAACATAAACCTGTAATAATGTTTTTCTTAAAAAAAATTCCCCTATTGCCATAAAATTCCCCATTTGAAGGGCCCCACCACCTTTCCCCCAAAGGTGAAAAAAAATACTGTACACATTAAGGTTGTTCAGATGTGAAAGTCTGAGCGAAATCCGCCCAGCCGTTAAAGAGGAGTTAAATCCACACAATTTCATTAAGTATATTTATTATATAAAGGAAAAAATGTCAAAGTGCCGTAATTTTGCCGAAATTGGTCGCAGCTGAAATTCTTTCCTTAACCATCATCTACACATTAAGGTTGTTCAGCTGTGACAGTCTGAGCAAAATCCGCCCAGCCGTTAAAGAGGAGTTGAGTCCCCAAAATTTTGTGACGTACGTACGAACGTACAGATGGAAAAATGAAATGCTTAATGCCTCCAACTGTGTGGGGCATAAACATTTGCTGTAGATTTTTTTGAAGTTGTTACAAGAACAAGATTTTCATCACAAAAATGTGAAAAAGGAGAGATATGAACGTAATTACTTGTTATAACTGACCTTTTCGGATGTGTGACCCAGTTCATCTTTCGTTGTTGCAAGCTCCTGTCTGGTCCGCTCTAATTCCTGTTCTTTTTCATTCAAAAGCTTTTCTTGTTCTGTGGCTATTTGTGTTCTTAACTTGATCTGTGAATACATATATGATTATTGTAGTAATTGTAATGCACAAGTGAAATTAATATTGTAATTTCTTCCAGTATTTTATCTGGTGCCCCAGGATTTTCTCCTATATGTCTAATGTCGCAAATTATTTGCTAATTATGTCTTTGGTACATAACAAGATACAGAAATGCCATTGTCTTCTAGTAAGAACTTGTACTTTCATGACATGGCAGCAAGTGTTTTCCTTATATAACAGGGTCGAGTCAACGGACCCATTCCCAATGCCAAATATGGTTTATTTTTCCTAATTGGAAGAAAAAAGATCCCAAATCAGAAGTAACAAAATGCTAAATACCTAGGAAATGTGATTATAAGTTGTAAATCATGAACTTACTTGTATGTGTATAGATAAACACCATTAAAATACCAAATTCAACCAATAAAACACCAGTTAAAGTTGTTTCTTAATTAAAGTTCTTTCTTAAATTTTCCCCAATTGCATGTTTTCACGTCGCACAATTTCCAATTTGATGGTTACCGCACCCATCACAAAGCCAAAACAAAAATAGATGCAAGGTTGTCAAGTACTTAGTACAATTCAGTTCTTGCGACCTACATGTGTGGACATTTCTTGAAACTTAAATCCTTGGGATACATTGCTATTACATTTTCCGAGAACAAAGACTTCCAGGCTTTATCAAAAAAATGTTTCTCTGCAAAGTCGCTGCTATAAAATGTCAGCTGACACAACTGAATGTGTTAAATACTCTTATGCAACTATTTTTTGAATTTCACGGCTCATATTCCTAAAACTTCTTAGCAAAAATGTAATATTCAATTTGAACAGTTTAGATCAACTTTTCTATCCAGTGTTTTTCCACACTACTTTGGGAATGGTACCAGCACAGGTCAAATAAGGAAAATTACCGTCAATTTCAAGCAAATTGGGAATTTTATCACTTTCAGCAAAAACTGTCAAAAAGAATTAGAAAACTATTAGTAACAATAAATAAACTCTAAAACAACATTTTCTTTTATTCTGTCACATGTACTTGTGTTTCCCGGAGGTAAAATGAAAGTTGAATATAGGTTCACACATATAGTGAATCTTTTTGGGTACGTTTTGGATTATTTTCTCAGATATTTGGGATTTTTTCAACTTCAAATTGGGAAAAAAATGAGGTAAATTGAATTGGGAAGGTACCTTTTTAGGGTACCAAGTTTATATAGTGGAAAAATGCTGCTCTCAGAAAATAGTTGATATACTACGTAAAATAAGTTTTGCAACAAAAATAAAACTTGATTTATTTCATTGAGTCATCATAAAATAAATAGCACTTCATTTCTACTTATTGTACTGGTCTTTCAATTCAAAGACAGTTAACTAGTGTTAACTAGTGAATATCAACATCATGCTTGGTATAAATGTCACAGTAATAAAATACGACTTATAAACAGTGTTGCGTTTTCTCTTTCAGATGCAGTTTATATTTCCTAACTTCCTAGTTGTTGCTAAACTTATTTTACTTAGTGTATTTGAAAACGTTAAAATCAAAAACATAATTCATGTTCACACTTACCTAGAATAAAACCTCTAAAAGGAATTTGAGCTAAAAAGCTTACTTGATGAACATTTCAGGGGCGTCGTGAGAGAACCGGTCTTTATGCATATGCGTAAAGTGTCGTCCCGGATTAGCCTGTGCAGTCTGCACAGGCTAATCCGGGATGGCACTTTCCGCTTTTATGGTATTTACTGTTTCAAGGAAGTCTCTTCTAACCATAAATCCGCTTTAGGCTTAAAGTGCTGTCCTGGATCAGCCTGTGCGGACTGCACAGGCAGATCTGGGATGACACTTTACGCGCATGCATTAAGCCCGGTTTTCCACAACGCACCTCATTTATATTTTAAGACATCACCTTTTTATGTTTCTGCTTCGGAGCTTTCTGAATATAGACCCTGATACAATGATCCAAATTAACATAAGCCAGCAAGCCTTACAATGGGACATTTTGAGCTGTAAAATATAGGTGTGCTTGCAGCATTTATTTGAGCCCAAGCAACAGCCCAGTGTTTTTCGCAGGCTTGTTTGCTTGTAGGGCCCCGCATACCTTCAAAGCAGTTAGTCTTTTGCCAAAAAGCTTTAATATCGCTGACATGCCTTAATGTTCAAATTGACCACCCTTAATCCGTATATCTAATTACACAGATTTGTTATTGAAGGAGTTGGCAAAACTGCTAAGGCGTAAAAAAAAAATGTTCGTTTCAGGTTACCCGACCTACCCTAAAAAAATGCCCCGACCCTAGAACATTTTATCAAGTTTGTCAGATTTTATTTTTTTTATTCACTTTTTTGTGGAAAATTAAAGTTTTTTTTTAATAAATAAGTGTTGTGTTTTGATAGTGTCTAAATAAATAAAAATATAAAATAAAATAAATCCCTACCCACCTACCCTAATGTTTTGTGCATGTAACCTGAAACAAACATTTTTCAATGCCTAATGTCACTGACTGCATATAATGTCACTGACTGCATATACCACTCAGCCGAAAGCTTTGCCTCACCTTTCCGTGGTAGTTTTTGATCTCCCCCTGAAGTTTCTTGATGATCTCGTTCCCCTTCATCAGTTCCTCAGACATCGCCTTCATCTTGCCGTTGAGTTTGTTTATCTGATTCTTCTGGTTTTCCATGTCATCCTCGTATCGTCGCTATGATAAGTATGTGTACTGTTATCTTTTGTAAAGGTCGCAATATTAGTACAGTCGCTATGATAATTATGTGTACTGTTATCTTTTGTAAAGGTCGCAATATTAGTACAGTTGCTATGATAATTATGTGTACTGTTATCTTTTGTAAAGGTCGCAATATTAGTACAGTTGCTATGATAAGTATGTGTACCGTTATCTTTTGTAAAGGTCGCAATATTAGTACAGTCGCTATGATAATTATGTGTACTGTTATCTTTTTGTCAAGGTTGCAAATCCTGTTGTATATAAGCAAAATTACTTCAGCAATTTGCAATGGAATCAAATTAGTATTTTTTATTGTCTAATCATCATTTTTTGGCTCAGATGTACTGTCCTTTACATGTTACAATAATTGCAACAGAAAAACTGCTGATGGTTTTAAATCTTGACTAGAAATTGTGATGTCTGCTGTTATTCTTTACGAAGTAAAAAAATGGCATGTTCATTAATTTTATCAAATTTCACTTATTTTATCAAAAAAATATGTTGTAATTATGCTGAGGCCTTGATATAATCTCTATGTAAAATGTTCCAGTCGTCACATTAACAAACTTGATTAACAGGCAAATTACAGAAACGCCGATACAATCCTATATGTACTAACCTTCAAATTTTCAATATTGACTTTTTGTACTTTATATAGTTAACTATTGTGAAATTAATATAAACATTTCAAAACAATATAAGGCCAAAAAAAAAAATTGTGTGTTTCGGGCAACGGTCTCAACAAAGTTCCGTAGGGTAGGAATTTTTTTCTTTTTTTTATAAGTCTAGCCATAAATGTGAAACGAATCGTAAACATCGGCAATACAATTCATCCATGAAGAGATCCAGAATACTCAGTTAATAATATTGTAGCAAAATTACAGCCAATTGTATCTAATCGCAATCTTATGGATTAAAGTGACACTACTCTTTAAAATTCATAATAAAACGACTAAATAAATATTTAATATTGACTAAAAAAATATTTAATATTTAGCAAAAATAGTAAAAAATACAGTTTGTGAATAAAATACGAAATTGTAAAAACAACTTGTTTACAAAATATGTTACATATGCCCCCCAAAGCATATACTTGTCAAAGGAAGGCAACACAATGTCAGTTACATGTTGGCAAAAATGACGCTTCCTACAAAATGAGTTATGGTCCTTGCACTCTGCACTTCTTCTCAACATCCTCTATCATCCTCTATCATTATATGAAATTTCCCTTCAATACTGATGGAGATATGCTCCGCACAAGAAAATTAAACAACGGGCAATAACTCTGTAAATATTAAGAAAGAGTTGTGGTTTTTGTAATATGCACTTCCTCTCATTATCCTCTATTATTAGATGAAGTTTTATTTGAATCCCTTCCATACTAATGGAGTTACGCTCAGCATAAGAAGCGTGATGTACGGACTGACAGACGGACAATGCGATTACTTTATGCCCCTGAGAAACGTTGAAAAGCCAACACTAATTTTTAATTTTGGTTTATATTCTGCAATAAAAAAACACCAAGTGTTTTCTTTTGATATGAAATTTATATGTTTGACATGAAATACTAATTGTATTATATTTAACTTCATTTGCTAATGATTATACATTCTATTAATTTGCCATTCGCTAATTTTTATGCATTTATTTTCATCATTTTAACAATTTGCCATTTGCTAATTATTATACAATTACAGATGAACACCGCTAATTTCGAAGTGGTTGGGACCGACGAAAATAGTTTGAATTAGGAAAGTTCAAAATAGCGATGTTCTCTTATTGTACTAATGAATTGTCCAGTTGTGAAAAATGCGCCATGTTACACGCAAATTATACGATATGTACTTGCATAATAAAGGTTGGTAAATAACATTGTAAAGATTGCAAATTTGTCAGCATTGTTTGTTACTCACAATTACAGCTCTACCGTATATCCAATTAATGTTGATTATTTAACCACACATCAATCATTATTTGGTAAACCCGAGAATAATGGAAGTTGCAAAAAATTTACCAAGCGACGGCTGACAATTCATCACACCTTTGACAGACAGCTTAGGCTTATGGGCGACTTTGAAATAACCACTGATGATTACGTGTGAAAAGCAGTGTCGGGACCGGAATTTTAGTTCGAAATAGAGATGAATTCGAAATAGGCAAATTCGAATTAACGACTGATATTTTATTTAAATAACGAAGGCAAAAAATCGGGACCGAAAACATAGTTCGAAATAGCGATTAATTCGAATTAACGGTGTTCGAAATAGCTGTGTTCAACTGTATTACATAATTTCTATAGTTTCAAATGGCAATGTCCCTTTCAATAAACAAGACGTCTGACAATGAAGAACTCAAATATGAAGTACCTTCTTCTCTTGTTCTGCCCCAAGTAGATCCGAAGACTTGGTCAGCACTTGTTCCTTGTCCTTAATCTCTTGTTCAAGAACCGCAACTCTCATTCTCAGCTGGTTGATTACCTTCTCTTGCCCGTGATAATCGGCATCTAAAGCATTGCATAAGACGTTTCCACGAATGCTAATCAAATACACATAATTCAGTGCTAAACTGTGATAATCCATATCTGTACAGTACAATAGACATTTCAACTTATTTCAATCATATACAAATAATTCAGTGTTAAACTGTGATATTCCATATCAGTACAGTGCAATAGACGTTTCAACTAGGGATGGCACAAATACCAAAATTGATATTCGAATATTCGATTGATAAAGTATTCGTATATTTGATCTTTGGATGCAGTAATTATTATTATGGTAATGTTAAAAAGACTTAATTGTGCGGTATGTAGTTACTACAAACGTAAGACAAGAAAACAGCGGCCAATACACGGACAAAGCACTACATATTAGAACTATTTTTTGCATTACATTTGAGAAAGACATAACCCTCGATTAATCTCATGCTAACAAAGCAGCTTTGTTGACAACTATGCTGCCTGTGCCCACGACTCAAGCACGTGTTCAGAGTATCACAAAACATCGGATATAAGTAGGGACGCGATGCGTTATTTCAAAGCACATGTACGCAGTAACACCAGTTAGCCTCCACAAGACGCTTTAATCTCCTATTGCTGATAAAGAGGAAATGGTCAACATAATGGGATTAACATGCAGTAACAACAAACTGTCATCTACTTAACACTTGGGTGCTAGGTCGACTTTGACACCTACCCTGCATACTACAGAAGCTAAGGCAACATGAATGCTTGATATTTATAGGCTAACATTGACATATATTATATTTTGTATGCTTATTAAAATGTAATTAATCGGACAGGTAAGTATTCACATACTTAAAACATATTCTTAAAATACTTAATACTTAAAATATTTTTCAATATTCGCATATGCAAATAAATCAGTGTTAAACTGTGATAATCCATATCTGTACATTGTAATAAACATTTCTATGTATGCCAATCATTTGCAAACAAATCAGTGTTAAACTGTGATAATCCATATCTGTACATTGTAATAAACATTTCTATGTATGTCAATCATTTGCAAATAATTCAGTGTTAAACTGTGATAATCCATATCTGCACAGTGAAATAGCCGTTTCAACATATGTCCATCATATGCAAATAAATAAGTGTTGAACTGTGATAATCCATATCTGTTCAGTGAAACAGACGTTTCAACGTATGTCCATCATATGCAAATAAATCAGTTTTGAACTGTGATAATCCATTGCTGTACAGTGTAATAGACGTTTCCGCAAATGTCAATCAAGAAGGTTATATCATTGCTAGTGTTGGTTTGTCTGATCGGTATTTAGCACTTTTACCCAAGAAGTTATAATAGGATTAGTTTTAACCCTTTTCTTAAGAACTTGATAGTGTCAAACGCCTGAGGCTTATTGAGACACTCTTGAGTCCATTTCCTGGGTAGAACCAGTGCTCTGAGAAAGATCATTTTGAACGCTCTCTGAAGAGGGATCGAACACACGACCTCCCGATTACAAGGTGGACACCATATCCATTACACCACTGCGACCTTACACCACTGTAACCTTATGAAAGGATTCCCATGAAATGTCCTGGGCAGGCTGGAAATGGGCCGATGAACAAACCATCAGATTTTGGATCACCGATTTGAGTGCTTTCTAGTTTCAAATTTGTTTTAGCATTATCTTCAAATTACTTCAAGGAATTCTTCATTTCTTCAAGGAATGATGAACACGTACAAACAAAATAATGATGAACACGTGCAAACGAAATAATGTTAATTTTGAAAACATAAACTGAGATGTTCATTTTGTATGATGAACTTCAAACGATTATTAGCCAGAAGTTGCTTGCATTATTATTGTTTTGTTATAGGTTAATACACGGCTATGGTGCGCCTTTAGGCCGTATTGGCGCATCTTCGGCAGTACTGCCCCGAGGGCTTTACCCCGAAAGCCAATACTTTTGAAGGTGCACGAATAGGCCTTTCCCAAGACTAGGTGATCTCCCTTGGAAATATTACCTCCAGTTATTGCGAATTCACATCCGCCATATTTGAAACCCGACTTCCGGCGACGTTTTCCCTAGCTTGCCATATAAAGTAGTATAGATCTAAGACCAAGCGGCTTTCGAAACTTGTAATGGAAATTTTTAAAACCATGTATTAAATATTTTGATTTAATATTATTAAAAACTCATAGAGGATATATTTTACAAAAATAAATCATTAGAACTAAATGTAGTATCGTTTTAAACTCATTACTAAGGCCAAATGTCCGTACGACAGGTATCCGGAAAAAAAAGAAGTAGTCTCCTTGTCTCGTATTGAACGGTTGTTTTCCATACATAAATACCACATGTTCTCTCAATGGATACTTAGTTATCTGACTGAAAAGGGGGTCATAAAAATACCAAAGCTATAAGCTGGTGGGATCTTATCAAATTGCCCTTAGAACAATACCGCTAATCCGTGCAATTGCGTAATGCATTGATGATAAAGATCTACATGCAGAGACAACTAACATGTCACACTTCGTCTCCATTGTTTGCGTCTCAAATTAAAGTTTATCTCACATTTTAAAATGTTGTTGTCTCCGTTGTTGTTCTTTGCCTATCACCCTATGAAATTTCGCCACCTTATTGAACAGAACAGAACATAATTAAAAGCATTAAACACTTTTTCGAAATAATAAATTGGTTTAAATTAAAGAGTGAAATAATATAGCACAGCATTTAATTTTCAATTCTGAAGAATTGAAAGGTGGTGAACATTTAAGAGCTCATCGTGTTTTGTTTTTCTAAAACATACGGGACTTAATGTAGCTGCTGCGAGAATAAAATGTTGTTTGTTTACCACGATTCCGACAGAAATGAACAAATAATCACAGTTAGAGTTATATACATGAAAAAAAACTAAATACTTAATCAAACAGAATCAACAAGTATAAAAGATTTATTCAAACGTATATTAGACTCTTCTGTTGGCTTAGTTAATTACTTACTCTGAATTGTGTAAAAAAAATTCAAAATGTATATATCTATGTCTGTTCTATTATAGATACTCACCCTATTATGTTCATAATTATCACGACATATCTATTTCCTGGTGACATATAAACCCATTGGGTCGGGTGTTATTTGTTTCGTTGATTATATGAAGTAATCATGAACATTGTTTAAACACATGACACAATAATAAACAAATTACTTACTTAATCTCTTTAATACAACATCAGTTATAACATTTAATGAGGAGTGACATCATCTTTAATTATTGTAATATTGTGTTAACAGTAATTAAAAGATAGTTGTTTTCAAGATTATAACGAAGCCTGTTCAAGCACCGTATAATATTTAGCACACAACAAGAATATCTGCAAGGAAAAAAGCTTTAAGGTTAAACACAACTGTGTATGGAATTCATAAAGAAGTTGCTGTCAAAAACATCGGAATTACACTCAAACTTTCTGTGATGATACCTTATTTTCGTAATTTTAGTCGCCAGAAGAATGTTAGCTTAGCAAAATCAGTTTACTAAAAACAGCTTTTTATTTATTTCATTTAATAATGCAAATTTAATACATGATGAAGGCATAGGTTGTTTAGATACTGAAATCACAATTTTTGTGTTTTGTTGCATAATAACCGTTAAACGTCCTGTGTACAGTTTGTTTGTCAATCTGCAAAGAGTGGACAATATTGTTAAAAATCAAAATAATAATTTAATTTAATTGATAAATAAAGTACATGATGTATATTATATACGAATGTTGATATTAGTAAATTTATTTTTACGACACCAACACAATTTTAAGATTGACAATCAAATATAATTGCATGTTTTTTGGTAAATATCAATACGTTTATCCGGCCTTATAATCAATAAACGTCGCCGGAAGTGAACAGGGGACATCACTCGTGATTACGCAAGGGAAGTAACCTAGTTTTGGGAAAGGCCTATACAGCCTAAAGGCGCACCATAGCCGCCCTTAGGCCGTATTGGCGCACCTTCGGCAGTATTGGCCCGAGGGCCCATACTTTCAAAGGTGCGCCAATACGGCCTAAAGGTGATGTATTAACCTTTTTATTACATAACTTCAATGCAAGTCAATTAAGCAACATTTAATTAGTTACATTAATTTATTTAACCAAAACACCGTACTTATTGCAACAAATACATTCAAATAAGTTTAGCTCCTCTGTCGGAATTTCAAACAATTCTCTCTCTTCATCCACTTTAAAGGGGTATGTACGATCTTATCAAACTTTCACACAAAAAATATGAAAGTAAAATAAAACCGATAAAACGTTGATGAATAAAAAACTAGAATAAAAGTTCTGAAGAACTGCTATTCAAAAATCTTCTACTTAGAGCTTTACGCCGTTAAAATACTTTTCGTATTCCCGTCGAAAACCCATTCGCATACATTAGACATGTACAATATTGGGAAAACCCCAATATTCGTTGTAAGTTGACTTAGGACATTGACAGAGCCTATCCATACAAGGCAGCGGTAATTACAATCAAAGAACGCACTTTTCATGAAAATGTGTATATATAACGGGATTTTTAGTGGTTGTTTAAAATAGAGGGCCCTCCATCCGCAATGATAAGACTAATATAAATATATAATTCTATTAATATTAAACTACACTTTACAAATGCATCTTTGTATCGTTTGACACATGATTTACTAGCCAGTTCCACAATTTTGTCAGTAACAACACGTCTTTGCAGTCCTTTCGTAAATGCAATAATTCCATTACAGTGTTCTAGACTCAATCTATAAAGCGTTTAGTTTTGTGGTTTGGGCCTCACTATAAACGGTTCACTGCGTATAGCACATGCTAAATTAGCACGATTTATCCATGTAAATAGTGCATATTTCATTGACTATGCGATGTTTCAAATGGTATTCATGCGGTGTTTCACCCACAAGTACGATTAAACGTGTTGGTATCGGCATAGCGCTAGGAATAAATTTGCGGTCATAAAGAATTATATTGAAAAACATATTAAGTATTTTACATATAACTGATTATTTTTTAACTTTCCTCGAACATATTTGCCCTTTCATTTGTGTTGTTAAAATATGTGATGTTGAAATATTGATATTGTTATCGTATATATCCCCTTTAAGGCATTTTTTTTACCAGATTAACGTCCAATTTCGTTTTTATTTTTCATGGAATCAACAAATCATGGGTATCGATTTCTCATTGCTTTGAATATTGCTGTCTAATTCCAACAAACTATCTGCAAAAATGTTTAGCGTACGCTTTGCAGTGGCCATTTTGACGTTGCCAACTGCAGTTATGACGTCAACGGGTGGTTAACGACGGCACGAGAAATGGATCGTATGTTTTTTAGTGGCTTTCCTCACTCACACATCAAAATGCTATATATAAAACAGGTTGAAATTCTTAAATTATTGCTAATATGCATAAAATGCAACATAATAATTATGATTGTAAGAAATTACACTAATAATTAAGTGTTTTTATTAAACAACTTTATGATTTTAATAGGTTTTTGTAATTTCGACACACAGATATATCACCTAAGGTTGAATTTCTTAAATTATTGCGTATATGCATACTTAATAACTATAATAATTATGTTTGAAACAAATTATACTAAATTTGTCAACCAGTGTTTCTAAATATTGTTTATGTAATTTTAAAAAAAAGAAGAAGAAAAATAACAGTAATATTCTCAGCGTTTTTTTTTGGCCTCGTTTTCATGCCGATATTCGGTATCATTCACAAAGCCAAAAAGTATACTTTTTTCACAATTTTTGGCCAAAAATTCACAAATGGAAAAGTGGATGAAAAAATATGAAATCTTAATTAATTTTATGAATTTTTTTTAAACAGGATAAAATTTCTGTAACAGTTTTATGTCTACACCGCTTTGAAAGGTTACTAGATTTTAACACGACTCGTGTCAAGTTTTATCGATTTTTTCGTGAACCAGTCGGTTAGTTAAACATGTGCTCATCCGGGTCACTGTAAACGCTCATTGGGTTATAATCTGTATTGAATCAAGCGTTTGAAAGATTTTTCAAGTGTAAACACTGCATATTATTTTCTTGTTATATTTTTCTAAGTAATCACAATGCATTTTTCATGAAACTCTTAGAACTATGTGAAATTTTTTAATAAAAAGACAAGCTTATCATACAGAAAAATGAGTCATCGTTACAAACAGGCAATTTTAAGCGAGAAAATAGTAAGTGAAGCCCCCGAAACAATTTGTGCTGCAGTTCAACAGTGTCTTCACAAGTAGATTTACTGACAGTAATGAGTGCAAGTTAGTCAGATTCACATACTGATAGTGGTAACCAAAATAACATCGATGAAACCCCTGTTTTGTCCCTTAATGAGTCTTTTACATCTTAATCATGTGACATTTCTATTGACTCTTGTGTCTGACTCAAGTGAAGCCATTGGGCATTTTGCAAATTTAAAGAATAATTGACAATATCAAATCTGCGAAAGAGAGAAATTTAACTGGAATGTTTCATGGCAAGGTTTCATGAATGTAAAGATCATACTTTAGTATCATGTGTTTGTACTTTAAAAGTGATTAAATACAACAAAATCACTAGTTATTATTTGATACTACATGTAGTTTGTATTTCCCTCGTTTAATGATAAGACAATTTTTCACAATTTTGGCGTTTTACGACGCATTTTTCACAATTTCACAGAAAAGGGCATATTCACAAATCACTGAAAAAAAACACTGATTCTTATAAATATCTGTGTATTATTTTATTATTTTAAAACTCATTGACATTTCTAAGCCAGTGCCTTTTTTAAATAAGACGCAAAGTGCATTTTCCTGCCAAAAGAAGTGCATTTAAGAAATAATTTTCAATTTATTGCGTTTATCTGCCAATAAACAACAATTGGGAGTTCTGATGCGTAGGTATTAAACCACGAGGGCGTTAGCCAAAGTTGTTTAATAACCACGCATCAGAACGACAAAGCGTCGTTTATTGGCCGATAAACAACAATAATGCGAAAATTATTTTGATTCTAACATGATTTGACATATATTTTTGTAATTGTAATTGGAACTATTGGTTTACTATGATCCCCTCAGAATTGGAACTTCTTTTTGCTTCGTTTATTGGGTAGTTTAACAACGAAAATTTTGTTCTTTGTCTATAGCAAAATTAGCGAGAATCTTGTTAGAATATCTTATAAAAAATAAGAGGCACATGAATGCCTGTATTGCTCCACTGACTTATGAAGTAAGGAGTGTCAGAAGCAAAAGGACCGGATTTGCTATGCAAGGAAGAAGGCCCAGCCCTCTGGCAGCCATGCTTTTTTAATGAATCAAACGTATTTTGGTAGAGAACCACTAAGGAACAGTTCTGTGAAATAAGTTCAAAATCCAAGCATTGTTTTAAATGATGCCATATTAAGAAAAATGGCCCCACCCCCTTGCGGCTATTTTTTTAACGGATTTAAATCATTTCAACAACTTTTTCGAAAATCCAACCAGTGGTTTCTGACAAGAAAGATTGTCACATTTTTCAATATAACCATAAAAGGTAAAATGGACCCGCCCAGTACCCCTAGTGGCCATTTTTTTTACAACAGACCCTAACCATATGAGAAAGTTTGGTAGAGAACCACCCAAGGAACATTTCTTTGAAATTATTTGAAAATCTACCCAGGGTTTAAGAGGAGATGTTGTTTAAAGATTCTCTATTCATAGCTCTGGTGGCAATCTTGTGCAACAGACCGGAAACATTTGAGCAACTTTGCTAGAGGACCTCCCAAGGAACACTTCTGTGTACTTTCATCAAAGTCGGCCCGATGGTTTCAGAGGAAATGTTGTTTAAAGAAAAGTTTATGCACGCACAACGGACGAACCGCCATGGCATAAGCTCGCTTGCCTTAGCCAATGGACCTAAAAATAGTTATAGTCCACAAATAAAATAAAATGCAATCTATATTATATGGATAGAAACAATAACAGCAGTTTGCTTAATATGTGTTCCTGACCTTCACTATAAATGACTCAGTATTTCCAAAAACCACATTTGGGGTGTAATATGCCCAGTTTTAGCTATGAAACCAATTTTTATGAAAAATAAAAAAAATCGTAAAAATTCAGATTTTACTTATAATTTTCATATAGAAGGGTCCACAGGAGTTTGGTGAACCCCCAATAATGAAAGTAGTGGGAACACTATGACTCTGGGTATTTTCTACAGTACTGGCATTATGAACAAAGCTTGAACATTGAGATTCTGTAACAAGTAACAAGCAAAATAGAATGAAGAAACCATAAACACCTGGGCCCAGATTGAAAACAAAAGGTCGAGTTTGATTTTCAGCTTTAAGATGAACTCAGTTTTACGAGTAAGCTCAAATGTGGTGTTCAAACAAACCAGGATCAAATTTAATTGGCAAAATACATTTACTTACTGATTCTCAACCAATCATCAAGACCCAGAGTGTTGAGCCCAAAGATCAGCTAATGCTGGTCGTACGATAACAAAAATCTTAATTACAAACTTAAGTCTTAACAATATAAAACCAATGAAAAAACGAGCCAGGCCTAAAAGTACTATGAAGTGAACTGGGGTTGGCAACCAGTTATTGGTGGGGGCAAGTCAAATTGCAGAATAACATGTCCACGGGCATATGGATAGCAAATTCAGAACAAAATCACTTGTCTCTACCCACCTAGGGAAGAATTCTGTTTCCTCAAGCCCTGAATATCCTGCTTCATGTGCGAGTTTTCCTCTTCCAGTGTGGCCAGTTTGGACTTTAAGTCACGTATGGTGGCTTCGTTCTTGTATCTGCGCTCTGTTAAATCCTTAAATTTATCACACATACTCCAATACCTGTACCACTTTTATCCAAACACACACATGTTTACAGCAAATTTTGGGCAGTCCTAACTGAATTATGTTTTCAATTTTAAATGATACCTACCTAAGTTGTGACATTTTCTTCTCTATTTTTATTCAAAGACTACAACTGTATAAATTAATGATCCAATTTGTTCTTAAAGACTCCAATGTCAATGACATGCTAAATTTGTCACAAAAGATTCCTCCCATGAGAGTGCACGAGATTCCTTCGACATGTCTTTGACACGAGAACAAGAAAAAAAGTTTAAACTGTTTAAAATTCTCGCCGCTTCTTGGCAAGTTCTGGCGACATAAGAAGACATCACTGCGACAATGAACGACATGTGTACAAGATCTACACAACAACAGGCGAGTTGTGGTGATTTACAACTTGCCAGAACTCGTAGCTCAAATTCGCCACAGTGTCACAGGACGTTTAAAAACACCAATCTTATGTTTGTTCTCAAATTCTTAACAAAACAACAACCTTATCGATGTTCTCAGCTTTTCTTAAACAAAACACCTACCTTATTGATGTTCTCAACATCGTACAGTCGAGTTTCAAGCTGCTGTAAAGTCTTGCTGTGGTTTTGCTCCAACTCCCGTCTGTCTTGCTCCTGCTTCTGCTGACTGCTCGACTGCATCTATGGGTAAATAATGCTGGCTCATACATCTACTATACTCTACAACTTTTGACGGCTTTGTTCAGACATAGTGTCAGAGAGTCTCGGTCATGTCCATGAGATACAATTACCCCAAGTTTTCAGGTTTTCATGGTTACAACACACGTCCAATGACACTTCTTTTGGTTTACATGTCCTTAAGCTCACATTGAATAGAGTGGAACAAATATTGCTATAAACTGCTTCTTAATGGTAGGTTCTGTAGAATATTCGATTGTATTTGAGTAACAAATGACTTCCAAGACTTTCGTTAATTTTACTATTGTACTTGCATTTTAAAGGAGTAAAGGTTGCCCTTTAATTACATATATGCAATTTTTTTATGCCTGTTAATTTTACCATTTTTCTACATCTAAAATTCAATTCCATAATGTGTTGTAATGCGTGTTTAACCTGAATAGATCGAGGGGTGAGTGTGAAACTATTGTATCTGCTTAACATTTCTATTTCAGATACAATAATTTCCTGATCAACCCTCAAAATCTATCTATCCTATGATAAGGTGGAACATGAAAGATTCTGTAGCATTTCTGTTTACATTTAAACTCATAGCCCAGGTTAAATACACTGCCAAATGTGTATCTGTTAAATTATTTGGAATCAGGTAAAAAAAGCATATAATTACCAGCATGCAGTTCATCAAAATAGGGAAGCTGCAACCAAAATCAACATAGCATTGACAATTAAATGACTATGTTTAATACAAACTTGAAAAATGCGTTCTTTTTCGGTGGCCAGTTCCTGTTTATGTCGAGCCATCTGGTCATTTAGTTTGGCCGTCCACTCTGCCTTCAAATTGTCCAGTTCAATGGTTTTAGCATTGAGAAGCTGAAAAAAGATACATAGAGTATATATTAAAGGCCTTTATGCAATACCATTACAAGGCCAACAAAAAGTTGTGTGTTTAGGGCAACAGTCTCAAAAAAGTAAGATAGGCTAGGGATTGAGATTATTTTTTTTACCTTTATACTACAAACTCCTCGCAGCGGTTACCTCCCCTATCGGTTAATGGTAACCATTCCCATCACAAGCAAAATCCTTCCAGATCTGGAAGGATTACGTGTTTGTAACTTTTACTTTTTTAATGCAGCTCAATGCAATTTTCTACATAATTGGACTTTTTATATATCGTTTGCAGTCAATAATGCAAACAGAAAAAGAAAATAACTAATTAAAACCATAAATAACATCTAGAAGATTTAAATCGATCATCACTTGGTTTGTTATGACAGCAGGGATTTGATTAGAGCTATGCTCGGAACCAGTAAAATCTCTGCGCGGAGGTTGTTTATACTATTCATCCATAAAGTGATCCAGAATACTTCCAGTTCATCAAGACGCTTACTTAATATACCACCAAAAAATATAAAGCGCCTTTTTGACACAGATTATCTAGTTAATCACGATTAACTCTCGTGAAAAATAAAAATCTGACAAATACAGATTTCTAATTTTCATGGAACATGATCGTCTCTAAAAACTTTAGGTAGGTAGAGTCGGGTTGCCCAAAACACACATTTCTTTTTTTTTGGCCTTAGTAAAAATATCTTACAATCGTAAAGGTTTTCTACTTATTTCTTCTTCTGTCATTTCTGCACCAAAAACGGCAACACATCACTAAACATCTACAAAAATTTTCTTTTATAACCTAGCTTAAAATTAGTAAAGCAATTGGTTTAATCAAGAATTCTATTTTTACAATACATAATGTCAAATGTCATTATAGAGTTTTTGGAATTCCGTTATAAGATCTGCAAACAGGGTCAAGAAAAAAACCGATGGTTCATCACCAACATGAGTCAATGGTTTATCACCAAAAGTTAACACTGTTGAAAACACATTAGGATTCTACTGTACATTCTCACAAACTACCTTAAACTTGGATTTTCACTGCAAACACTTCCAATTAAATGACACCAGATCAGTCCACCTTTCTGTGGGAAAAAAACAACATTAAACCAAAAGTAATGATGTTGCTGTAGAAGGTCATACCTCCTGTGTGTTTTTCAACCGTTGATTCAGGTCTGCATCCGTGTGTTCTAGCCTCTGCTGCAGTAAACTGTTGGTTTCCTGGAATAAGGATGCACCATCATATCAACCCCACTATCTACTGCTGAACATTAACACCAAGTTCATTTACCTATAGTATTTTTATGATATCTAACTCAACCGAACTGCCATATTAAATAATAAGGAACTTTAAACAAAGGGGGACAACTGTTATGTACTGACCAATAACAGTTTCACTGTAGTTATGCATACTTATTTTAAGTTTCATCCAAAAGTTTTTGCCACGAATGTAAATCATGGAAATTAATTTTACATTTTATCAAATCATTGCACTGTAATAACAAATGTTAAACTGTTGACCTAGTTTGACAAAAATGTGGAAATACTTGTGGAGCACTTTCCGAGGTGATCAATGGAAATTATTCTTTTAAAATTGCTGATGATAAGTTTAATAGTGACAAAACCTAGAAAGGTCTATTGTAACAAATGGTTGACACAAAAGTCACTCTGCTTTTTGCTACCTTTTATTCATTAATCCATACAAAATATTCACAATGAGTATGCTTTCAACATCTCACTTGAAATGTATATAAAGCAAATTTCTAGTCACTTCAAGCCCTGTGAATGACACACCTAACATTATATGCCTTTAGCAGGAAAAAAACTGGGTTTTGAAACAAATATGAGGCATGTCATGGGAAAATCGGGCTTAATGCATGTGCGTAAAGTGTCATTCCGGATACGACTGTGCAGTCCGCACAGGCTAATCCGGGACAACACTTCCCACTTTTATGGTATTTTCTGTTTCAAGAAGTCTCTTCTACACATAAATCCACTGTAAGCGGAAAGTGTCATCACAGGCTAATCCGGGATGACACTTTACGCACATGATTAAGCCAGATTTTCCCATGACACGCCTCATATCAACATCAATATATAGATTAAATAGGCACTGTAAAAAAAAAACAGACAAGTAAAGTCATATAGTTTTCTAAGTCACTATTAAATGATGATGTTATAATAAAAGCGAGCTTCTAACCTTCAACTGTTTCAGGCAGTCTGCTAAGTATTTCTTTACATCCGCGTCCGAGCCTGGCACGAACTTTAACGACAGGTGGTTGAGGTGCTTAAATGGGTTGGTTTCTACGATGTTCAGCGCGGCAGTACATCGGTCCCCAGTGAAACTTCCTTGACTTACAATATGCAACACAAACCTGCCAAAGAGTTAAGAACATTCATTTGCAACAAACAGTTCAATGCGTGAAAAGCATAACTGGGACCATGACAAACACTCAGTTTCAGATGATATGACCATTCAGCACAACTCAATCTGACTTTGAAATATATAAAAATCTACTGGAAAAATTGATACATACCAGTATGACAACATTTACAACAATTTTCTAGTCATCATGTATGATTCTATTGTTCAAACGGGCCCATGAACATTCCTTAAAAACCACACTCTGCATATATTATGGGGGTACTTATTTAACAAACAGAATTACTTCAAACCTACTTTGGAACCTCTTTGTGTTCTTCCTTAAGGCACATCTCCAGCAGATCAATGAACTTCTGTGGGAATGCTCCAAAATCTACCAGCAGCCCCTGCTGCATCTTTAAACTGAAAAAAAGAAAAGAATAAATTGCTAGTTTTGATTAAATTACAAATTCATGTTTAATTTAAAAAAGCAAGGTATTTATATATTTTTATATAAACAGTATGAAACATGTTATTATTTGTATATAGTTAACAAGGTCAACTCTGAATGTTCTACATGTCATCAGTACATACATGTATCAAACAATGACAATGAATGAATTTATATGATGTACCTAACAGTATTAAACGTACATTAATTTTCCATATCACTATTTATATCACTCATAAAGGCAATTCTTCATTTTCATCACATATACATATAGCAGGGGCTGCAAAATTTCATAACTTTACATTACAGCTGGATTTCTTGTTCCCATTCACCAAATTCATTGTGATAATCATAAGAAATGCCATTCCCGACCTCTAACAAAAGCCCTGACAGATTTCAAGTGTGGCAGAGCTACAGCTTCGACAGTGCTACAATGTAAAACCTATTTTATACACAGTCCAGTACCAGGCTTTCATTAACTTTTGAAAAATGGAAGTTTGAACTTCCTGGCCTCTGATTTTGGAAGTTTTGCTCATAATATTTGGAAGTTTTGACAGTATTGCGCCACATAAGTCCTGAGCATTTCAGAAATAAAGTATAAAATTCAAGGCAAATTCTTTTTCATCAAGTATTTATATGCCAATTTATTCATTGAAAGAGGTATACATTTAGATAAATTACTTAACTTTTCTTCTAACTTGTTCATCCTTTCATGATGGAACTGCCATGGCTATAATTTTGGAAGTTCTGCAACTTTTATGGTTGCAATTTTGGAGGTCCTGTGACAAAAACTGGGAGTAAATTACTCCCAAACTTCCCATAATGCAAGACCTTGTCTAGTACCTTTGAAAGTCCTCTTCTCCCAGCCTTAGTGTGTATAGGAAGAACAAATCTTTTTCATCTGTCAGTCGCACAACCAGTTCCTGAAATGGGTGATTTGTATGCATGGTATCTCAATTCCAAAAACATATTTACATGTTTTAGACTATACCGTAATCTTACACCTGGTAATACGGAATATTGATAGAGGCAATGTTTTTTGGACATGCATGTACATACCGCATAATATGTAAATAATTACTAAATTAGTTATTTTTTTACAGAAAAAAACAAGATTCTGTGTTTGATAAACACACATGCCCCTGTTTGGTGCTGGATAGCCCATTTCTTAGTCCAAATTAGGTCAAGGTCAGGGTTAAAGTGAGGTTGGGTGATATGGATGGATTGGGCGGACAGGACAATCACTATATGCCTCCAGCATCAAAATGCCGGGGGCATAAAAACAAGTACAAGTGTTGTTGTTTTAAATTAATTAACTGGATTAACAGTACATTATAACAAGGGAAATTGTCCAAAAAGATAAACTAGCAAAAGGAACAATATCAGGGATGTGAACAATACTATGTTAGTGTTACCAGTAGCTAAAATAGCCAATACATGGCCAGCAGGGCCATATAAAGACTGCATCCCCACTGAAGCAAAATCATGCAGTTTTCCCTCAAAAGTAAACTTTACATCTGGATTTTTGTTCCCCATCACAAAATTTATTGCAATATTTTTCCAAAAACATAGGTCTACCATGGCAACATCCTCAACATCTGGAAAAAAACTTGCAATGGCTACTGAACATTTGGAAATTGTTTGAACATAAGGTATATTTTCATATTTTCTGCAAAATTTATTTCAAAATGGCAGGTAGTTTGGTACTCATTTTGATTTCTTTTGTGTCAACCTTGGACAAATCATGATTTGATATTCTATATTTGAGGCGTGTCATGGGAAACCCGGGCTTAATGCATGTGCATAAAGTATCATCCCCGACTGCACAGGATAACTGGGACGACACTTTTCGCTTTTATGGTATTTTTAGTTTCAATGAAGTCTCTTCTAAATATAAATCCACTGTAGGCAGAAAGTGTCGTCCTGGGCGACACTTTACGCACATGCATTAAGTCCGGGTTTCACACGACAGGCCTCATTTCATTTTTTGGTCCCAAATCGACCAAAATGCCAATTGCTCAAAGAATCACCTTTCTTGTCGTTGGTGCAGTGACAGTGGCCAACTCCATCTTGACCGAAACAGATGCTCGTCTGAAAGTATAGTTACTGATAAAGTGTTTAGCTATTCATGTACAATAAAACATTTTTTAATTAGCTCCATTGAAAGACTGAGTCTTATTGAGACATCTTCAAGTCCATGCATTTCCTGTGTCAAACCACTACTTAGTGACATCAGTGTAGGTATTCGAGCAAAATCTCATTTGAATGTGCCCAGAGTAGAGAGTGAACTCACAATTTTCCTGCTGCAATGCACACTCAATATCCAATTTACTAAAGCCACCTACACACATCAGCAATTCAACAATTCAACATATTAAATATCTTTTATAGCAGCTTATTACCACTATAGCCATTGCTCAACAAATATAGTGGTCACAACATACCGGCCAGTGTTTTTTTTTAACTTTCGGGGAAAGGTGGCAGGGCCCTTCAGATGGGGAATTTTACGACAAAAGGGAAATTATTTAATTAAAAAAAAAGCAGTAGTATTTGCTACTTTGTTATAAAATATTAATCAATCGTTTTGCTACAAATGATAACTTAGATTATACACTAACTTGGTTTGATGAAAAATTTCTGGGATTGTTTACAAAATGTCTCTATCTTAGTCAATTTTTGTCAGATTTTTTTTTCAAAAATAAAGCTTACATTCTGAGGGGAATTTTAAGGTAATTGTAGGGGAAAAATATATAACTTTTTAGCAGGGGAATGGGGCCGAAATTCGGCCCCAAATTGGCCCTAAAAAAAACACTGCAGGCATACACAATCAGTTTGACACCTTCAAAACTGCAGAAGATAGGAGGTGAATATTCTCAAATATTTATTAAATTCTTAAACAAATTAACACAGATCTACAGTATAACTCAAGCGAAACAAATATTTAAGTTGCCATAGAGGTCACAATTATTGATTAACATATTATGCAGCATATCTGAGACGAGTTCTGGGCAATCATTCAATGGTAGCCAGGGCTTTTTTCACCTCTTGGGGATGGGCCCCTTTGCCCAAATTTTGGGGGAAAAAGGCGTTATTTTTGGCACTTTATGAAAAATGTTCACAGCAGGGGAATGAAAAATGATGGGGTAAGATCAGTTTTAGGGGAAAATTCAGTTAACTGCATGATTTGAAAGAATTTAGGCCGTATACAGGGCTCACACTGGCTCCAATTTTTCTTGAGCCAATTCTTCAATTGACTCGCTTCATCGTTTCGTATTTCATTGTCATGGACACTACATCTACTAATATCTTAGTGTTTTAAATGTCATATATTTTACTGTGCTGTATTTTAATGCCCTTTAGGTATTTACAAAAGCACTGGCAATTATTAAGTTATAAATATAATATTACTCACAGTGACTCTTAGTAATAAAATAATGTTGTTGTTGTTTCTTGCAGTTTTTGGAAAATTATTTTTTCTGTCAACATAGACTTTTATAATATCTACAAGCACTTAACAAAATATATCCATAAACTAAAATTATTAAATTACGATTAACATAATCAATTGTTGCCCTCTGGTAAATACAAGTATCTAAATAAATAAAAGTTCAGCACAAATATACACTAAATTAGTAAATAGATGTGTCAGATTTACAAAATAGCCATGCTAAAAACAACTTAATAAATTTTGAAGTCAGAACTCACGAACATACAGCTGGTCAAATCTGTCCGAAATGTAAACAACCGGATAACCAGTCCATTTTGACAAAAATTCCAGACATCCATTTTCACACTCTATTTATCAACAAGATAATCCTTTAATTAACTGCTGTGTCTGCTGATCTTACGAGAGCTTGCTAGCAATCATCCTTAATTAGACAATGAATGCTGACAAACAGCTCGTTATGTTTTTACAGGTTTGATAAAACTTGACAAGAAATTGTCCAGTGGTAACACACATGGCAGATATGCTACACTGGTTATTGGAATTTCACGGTTTGCGTCATAAATTATGTGCTCTATACATAAACCAGTTTGTAGAAAGTACCTAATTAACGTCCACATCAGTACCATTTGCTTGTTGTCCTCTCGGGAAAAGACAAAGTCAGGGTTTTTTGGCTATTGAGCCAATATGACATTTTCTTGAGCCAATTTCTCAATATTTTCGCAAAAGACTCTACTATAGAAGGAAAAATAGCCCTGGTAGCTTTAATGTCTGACAAAAAATCGTACAGAATTATTCCAAGTGTGTGTACAACAGATACCTGATGCCGAGTGAGTCTGTGTGACACAGAGTAATTACAATGCGATATTTTGACAGTACAAAGATCTATTCTGTGTTTACTCGCCTCTGATTTAATCGACCAAACAAAGCAAATCGCTTAAAATTAGTTTTGCTGTATTATTATAACAATATTGTTGGTGTACCATTATATGCTTTGTGACCATAAACTCTGTTTATTACATTATTATTTAAAGCTGTTGTCTTATAACATCATTTATTTTGAGAATATTCATAATTCATGTGAAGAATATTTTTCAAACTTATTTCGTTAATTTTGTGAATGTTCAATGACAATAACTACCAATATTCAATAATTCCATTGGTAAAAAATTGCAAAAATGGTTGGATAAAAAAAGGGATTATTATAAATGTACAAGATTTATTTCAAAGCTTTTTGGAAGACATCGAAGAAATGTGTCGAAGAAACTTAAGATTTTATCAAAATGGGAACACATTTGTATTTGTAATGCAAGAAAAATAAATACTACCTGTCTTCTCTGTCTTGTGACTTGAATATCACAGGAATACGCTTGGAGAACAGTTCATCTGCCATTTTTATTCACTGAATAAGTAAAATGAAAGAAAAGACAATGTGTTTCCTTTCAATGTTTAATTCATGATTGCATCTAAAGTTAAGTTTAAACCTAAATTTTTATTCTATTTCTTTACAAAGTCAAAATCAACATGGTTTCTAAACAAAACGAAAATCTACATGTATAAAATTCCATTCATTACAAGATTAACACAGATGACAATATGTTCTATTTCTGTTCCTATTGATTGTGTATCAGCCAATACACATTTTTGAATCTGTCAAGTTGTGACAAGTCGCCATTCAAAACAACCCGCTAACAATGGTACTATGTATAATCAAATTTGAACGAAAATTATTTAAGCTGTCATCACTAAATCTTACAAATATGTGCACGATGTAAGCCAATTGCGAATAGCATATATGCACATTATTGAAAAAGTCTAATTTGGTAACAATTTTACATGATTCTAAATGAAGTTCATCAAACTGCGATAAAAAATCGCAATGAATTTCGCTCAGAATTTGCGTTGCTGCAGACATTGATTGTAATAGAGATCAGTGGCTGCAGAAAGCAGAACATAGTTTATGTAGACACCAAGAACATACGAAACTAGTAAGAAACATGAGTGTTCCACTCGCTAAAAAATGCATTATTTTCCCTGTATTAAAAAAACTATTTAAAAACACTTACCATTTAAATTTATATAATAACGCTGACTTCTTTTTAGTGAAAGTTAAAATCCGAATTTGACATATGTTTTCGCGATCATTTACTTATTTGGTACAGTTGTAACGTTTCGCCCGAGCTTCGGGTTTGCAAGTATGGCTCACACAATTAAACAATAGAACGAATAATATAACTAATATGTATATTTAATTTTCCTCAAGCTACCTTGCTTTATGATTAGCTTATTGTAGACAAATAATTGGTATGGACCAGTAAATTGAATAGAATTAACTACTATTATTATACAATGACCCGAGCACGACTTCCAGTTTGCTACGATATCCTGAGAGTGGTCTGGAACAATGTATTGACCCCAAGTCTTTGTTATGAAACACTATAATTTTTATAATACTTCGGGTCTGGTAAACAGGCCTGTATGGTGTTTATTCCTATATGACTCCGTACCCTGGGTATGGAACCTATGAAAAGTGACTTTGAGTCTTGGTACAGAGCTATGGAACTTTTATATTATCAATTAACTAGCAACCAGAGCTATTGAGGGGTAGGAATCCTGCTTACATAGCCCATATGTCGCAAGAAGAGGATTGCCAGCCTCAGAGCACCCAAAGTCCCTAGTCTTTAATCAATAATATAATTTTAATAACCTTCTATATTACTGTCGATGTTACCTGAACGAAAATGGGAGCAGATCTTTAGAATTTACCAACGCTCACGCTTTTATACTACCCGCACATCCGGGTAACTGAACTACCTAATTACTCATGCGTAATAAACACGGGCTTTATTACCTAACACATGCGACTGTCCACACATTACTTTCTTTGAGAAATATTTGCCCTTAGGCGCAATCAGTGACTGTGTGTAATATTGATCAATTGGATGGGTAAATTCGTCACACAGTATTCTGGACGACATTTATTTTGGAAAATTATTATGTACATATCGCTATATTCTTAATAATTCCCAATTCACAGTGATGACGTGGACAGTAAAGTCTGATTGCAACCATTATTGCTCACTGAAAAATGCTAAGAAAAATTTATCTGGAATCCAGGACCATTCGCACAGATTTCACCCTGGGACGATTGGCGCTGAAATAGGTTTCGCACTGAGACGTTTCTCCCCGAATATTGCATCGGTCGTGTATTACAATTTGCAATAATGTGAATTGAATTAAAATAAATGTGGAGTAATGACATGCCAAATTCACTTATTTTAATGACCAGTATCCACGGTTTCATATACACGGCAATTTAATTATTGAAGGATGAGGACGAAAAGCAGACATTTATTTATTTATCTTCATCAGCACATTTGACAAAACTTAATATCAAATATGATAATACATGCATATATATGAATGCAACACTTTGAAGTGTAAAAAACAAAAATAAAATCAGCCATCCTTATTTATTAATGTTTATTAGAATATTTCAAGTATATTAATATGATTACACCCGCCTATTGTGTTAAGTGAACCTTTTACAAAATACGGTTTAGAAAAAAAAACCTCAATGCTGTCTCATAATTTACACATATCACACAATTATCTGCTCGATTAGTTTAAACTAGGGATGGGACCAAATACTGAAATCAGTATTCGAATATTCGTTTTAATTAATTATTTGAATATATTCAAATATTCGTTTTGATAAACGTAACGTTGCATGTGTTCTGTTTGAAGACCGCATTAAATAATTTCAAGCTCGTAATGGTGGCATTGTTATTAATTAATCAAGAAGATTATATGATACATTGTGTTGAAATAATGAACAATAATATTTAATTGACATAATTTATATAAAGCTTATACCGACAGTGGACTCATTTTGATTGGCTATCCAGTGCGTTTTTTTATCTATTGTAAGACAAGTCAACTGTTTAGATGTCACTAAGGACAATTAACACCAGTGTAAGCCTTCTGCAAACTGTGAATCCGTTATCACAACATGCCCCTGTCAGTTATGAAAACATACATCTTATTGTTCTTAAGGGCTATAATGCATCATATACATGCTTGCAAAATGTTAATCCCTGGTAAAGTGGGGACCCCTGCTAATTATCAAAACCAATATCTCGTTAATTTGACTTCATTGGCATGTGTTGTAAAAACCATACACTGCCCACTGCAAGGCAGGAAATACTGTGTTAATTCCTGTTACCTTTGCAAATTGGCTGAAAAAAACAACACACAAAATCGATAGATTTTGTGAATAATATTTAATCATGAAAATCAAATATTCATATTTGTTTTTTTATATTCGAATATTTTCCTGTATTCGAATATTCGGTTATTCCGTCCCTTCCCTAGTTTAAACAGATTTTTCAAGAACACAATGACTATCACAGTTTGACAAGTGACACATAACACACTAATTCCCCTCAAATAGGTGTTGGGGTGTTGTACAAAATCTTGCTGTGACATGATGCAAATACCGACCCCACATGTTTATTCCCAATAATTAGGTCGAAACGTCCCAGCGCGAAATGTCCCAGGTCGAAACATGTTTCGGGGCGAATGGTCCCATTACCTTTACCTGCAACCTGAATAAATTTCAAAACAGTCTGTGTATGAAATTCAAAAGCCTGTCGCTTTTTGGTGGGCATTGATTGCTTGTATATTTTAGCTTTAGCTTATACCTATAGTAGCTGATAAGGTGGGTAGTTGCTTAATTTATGCAAGGAAAATCAAAGGATGCCCACAGAAAAGAAAATCAAGCTGTACATTCGAGCAAAATCATTCAAATTTAAATGTCATCTGACTGATAAAGTTGTGGATGCTTAGAAATTTCTAACTTACCTATTGTATTTTTGAAATTTCAGCTACACCATGTAATTTTACTGCATTTGTTCACACTTTTAAGCTAACAAATTTCCGACTTTTCGTATTACTTTTCACTTATCTGACTGAATGTACACATATATTTTCATGAATTTTTATCAGTTATGTCGGAGGTCTGTCAGTCTGTTGGAGTGACTGCAGATCAGATACATAGTATGCGTTTCAATTTTAATAATAAATACTTTCCTGAATTGTAGGAATGCATCATGTTATTGGCCCCTCTGGGAGAGCCAGGCTGAGAAAGTCTCAGCCATTCACTGCATTGATGCTTGAAGTAGCCTTTGCTCTCAGTGAAAACGAGGTAAGAAACCATATGGTGTATGTTGGAACAGTGCAGTGTTGTTTATCGTATTGTACCTTTTTAATTCCCCTGCCCTAATAAATGCGCCCCTAGCTCTTTAAAAATAAAGAAATGTCTTACATTACATGAATCCATTATTGGGAATTTGGGACACTTAACACATTCCAAACCTCCGTAAAGGCTGTGTATAACACTTACTTTTTTTACCATAAATTCGGCAATGAAAATTTGGTGATCATAGAAAACACAGTTACAGTCCTTCCCAGCCACGTTTTTAATTACTTTCTGTTTAATTTTTCTTTTTTAAGTTATGAATTCATATTTAAGTTATCAGTTATAATTATTTGCTTGCAATAAATTCATGGTGTACTATTAAAGGTTTAATTTGTTACATAGAAGTAAAGTTTGTTCTTTTTGATAGGTTATAACGCTGATTTTGGGGTCACTATAAAACGCCCCCCGGGGCGTGTTAAAAAGGTACAATATGGTAGTTTTCAGAGCATGGTGGAAGGGCCAAGGTCCTGAAAATATCATAGATAGAATTTCTTTTTAGTAGGTCTCTGCACTTAAAGTTGCACTAAATTTAAACGATTGCTCTTTTAGTAGGTCTCCGCAATCAAACTTGCACTAAGATTTGATAGATTGTTCTTGTTGCTAGGTCACTAAGTCACTAAGATTTGATAGTTTGCTCTTGTTGGATGGTCTCTGCACTTAACCACGCACAAGTAAGATTCCATAGATTCTCATTTAGTAGGTCTCCGCACTCAAATTTGCACTAAGATTGGATAGAATGCTCCGTTAGTACGTCTCTGCACTCAAACTTGCACTCAAACTTGCATTAAGATTTATCTTGTTAGTATGTCATTGCACTCAAACTCTCACTAAGATTTGATGGATTGCTCTTGTAAGTATGTCACTGCACTCAACCTCACACTTAGATTTGATAGATTGCTCTTGTTAGCATGTCATTGCACTCAGCCTCACACTAACATTTGATAGATTGCTCTTGTAAGCATGTCATTGCACTCAACCTCACACTAACATTCAATAGATTGCTCTTGTAAGCATGTCACTGCACTCAACCTCACACTAGCATTTGATTGATTGCTCTTGTAAGTATGTCACTGCTCTCAACCTCACACTAACATTTGATTGATTGCTCTTGTTGGTAGGTGTCGGCATTCAAACTCACAATAAGCTTCGATAGATAGCTCTTGTTGGTAGGTGTCGGCACTCAAATTCACAATAAGCTTTGATAGATTGCTCTTGTTGGTAGGTTTCTGCACTCAAACTCACAATAAGCTTCGATAGATTGCTCTTGTTGGTAGATGTCGGCATTCAAACTCACAATAAGCTTTGATAGATTGCTCTTGTTGGTAGATGTCTGCATTCAAACTCACAATAAGCTTTGATAGATTGCTCTTGTTGGTAGGTGTCTGCACTCAAACTCACAATAAGCTTTGATAGATTGCTCTTGTTGGTAGATGTCGGCATTCAAACGCACAATAAGCTTCGATAGATAGCTCTTGTTGGTAGATGTCGGCATTCAAATTCACAATAAGCTTTGATTGATTGCTGTTGTTGGTAGGTGTCTGCACGCACACTCACAATAAGCTTTGATAGTTTGCTCTTGTTGGTAGGTGTCTGCACTCAAACTCACACTAAGATTTGATAGATTGCTCTTGTAAGTATGTCACTGCACTCAACCTCACATACAATTTAAGATTTGTTTCGTTGCTTTTGTTGGTAGGTCTCTGCCCTCAAACTTGCACTCAGGTGTGATGGCTTATCAACAAAGAAGTCATTGTACCTCATGAAAAATGCACATGATGTTTTGCATAGAATGAGGGAATTGGACCTGGTGAGTGAACACAACACCGACTACCTAGAACACCTGCTGTGCCATTGTGGGAGACAGGATCTAGTGCAGGAAATTACAAAATATCACACTAACCTGTCCGGTAAGAACGTCTCATTATTGGAATGCTAACTATTTGATAACATTCTATAAACCATATTCAAACATCATTAATATCATGATTATAGTTATTTTAATTGAATGGTTACTTCTCCTAAACATACCCAATATTGTAAGCTGTTTCATAAATATGCATTGTATGTTAGACATTTTCAATGTCCAGTAAGTTACTAAGTATTTAAAACTAAAAAGACTGAAGGCAAAGAAGTTTTCATAATATTTATACATGTTTTATAGCCAAAGTTTGAAACAGATGAATGATGTAATTGCAACCCGAATGTTGCTGTTAAATAGTCAAGCTGTTTGGGTTCTTTGCCTGAGTCAAGATCATAACAATTGCTTGTATGACTTCAAAAAGAAAATTTTAATGATCAACAACATGGATATGTAATTGTATCGAGAAAAGTTTTTTATCAAACTTTTATTATTAGTGGTATTTATAAATAAGACCAGTTCTTTACATATTTCTATGTGCAAATATTCCCAACCATATTAATTGAGTTATATTGGTCACTGTACAAACTAATTTACATAAATAAATATTTTCCCGTGCTCATAGTTCCTATGTGTGTGTTTTGAGATTGTCTACAATCTTGTTTATTGAACTGCAAATTGTATTATGTTGGACATTGTACCATCTTGTAAACAGAATCATTTCTGTTATATACTCACAGTTTTTATCAATTCATTTATGTATTTTATCTCAAGTCTTGTCGTTTGAATGGAGGTGTCTTGTTTCTTTCAGAGAGGCGAGTGTTAACTGAGCAGACCACAGTTAAACAACGATTGAGTGGTTCAGGATCCTTCACTAAACTGAAATCATATTTGTAAGCTCAGTATCTGGGAAAGGATTATAGTAATCGCATCGTCCGTCCGTCTGTCTGTCCGTCACACTTTTTGTGCGGAGCATAACTCCATTAGTATTGAAGGGATTCAAATGAAACTTAATGCAATGATAGAGTACAAGGACCACAACTCTTTCTTCAGTATTTACACAGTTATTGCCCTTTGTTTAATTTTCCTGTGCGGAGCATAACTCCATTAGTATTGAAGGGATTCAAATGAAACTTCATATAATGATAGAGGACAATGAGAGGAAGTGCAGAGCACAAGGACAACAACTCTTTCTTCAAAATTTACGGAGTTATTGCCGTTTGTTGTATTTCCTTATTTGAAGCATTAATTAATGATAGAGGGCAATGAGAGGAAATGCAGAGCACAAGGACCATAACTCTTTCTTCCATATTTATGCAGTTATTGCCCTTTGTTTAATTTTCTTGTGTGGAGCATAACTATATTAGTATTGAATGGATTCAAATGAAACTTCATATAATGAGAGCAGACAATGAGAGGAAGTGCAGAGTATAAGGACCACAACACTTTCTTCAATATTTATGGAGTTATTGCCGTTTGTTTTATTTCCTTATTTGAAGCATTAATTTCTTGTGCGGAGCATAACTCCCATGAGTATTGAAGGGAATCAAATGAAACTTTATATAATGATACAGGACAATGAGAGGAAGTGCAGAGTACAAGGACCACAACTCTTTCTTCAGTATTTACACAGTTATTGCCCTTTGTTTAATTTTCTTGTGCAGTGCATAACTCCATTAGTATTGAAGGGATTTTAAATAAAACCACATATACAGACAGAGGATGTTGAGAGGAATAGCAGAGTACAAGGACCATAACTCTTTTTATAGGAAGCGTCATTTTTGCCAACATGTATGTGACATTGTGTTGCAATCCTCTGACAAGCATATGCTTCGGGGGCATATGTCACATCCTGTGACAAGCCTTGTTCCATGTGAGATAATTTCCCCTCTCCACAAAAATCTTTGGGCGTTTTCAAAGATCTGTGGGATTTTCTCTGATTATTATGGGACTTACAGCAATAACATTTTGTGAATGTCTTTTTCAATCAAGAAAAATACACCCTGCAGACGCTCGCGCTTCCCGTTCAAGGTGAAAAGAGTGTCTGTTGATATTGACTTTGCAGACTGCGTAATTAATTTAATTTAATTGATAAAATCTCACTGCAGTGACAAATTTGCAAACCAGACCGAGTATTGTGTATTGTATGGAAGCTTTTTTCGATTCGTACTTAAAAATGTCAGTATGGCGTAAAATCGCATCGAAGAACATTTCTTTGCGATATGTCTCAATTGTATGGGCAAATATCGCATTTCACATGGGTTGTCAGTGTACGCTGATGTAAAAAAACAACTATTTTCAATCCAATTGTTAGCAGCAATCAAATGACACTTTCTTTCATAACAACTGAATATATATTTGTGTAAATATACCTTGAAAATACAATACATGTGTTGGGTAAGCCTTAAGTGTGTTGTCAATATTATAATAATTGTACAGTATGGCCTTTTGATAGGTAAGAGATAATATTATACAGAAATTGCAAATCTTCTGTGGTGTTCATCATAAATCCAAGAGCCGTGCCCGGCTAGCTAAGTTGGTAGAGCTCTGGACTGTCAATCGTGAGTTCGAATCCCAGCCCGGCCATATAACTTGTGTGGTGATTGGTCATGAAATTATTTCAACGGCCATTCTCCCCCTACTTCTGATTCAGGTAGGGCAGTTGTCAGTTACTGGCATAAGTATCTGTACTTAGTGCTGGTAAACCGCTTAGATCGGCTAAGCTTGTCCTGGAAAAGTGTTAGTAGGTTAACTGACCGCCGTGATATGACTGAAATACTGTTAAAAACGGCGAAAAAACCAACCAAACTAACAAACAAACAATAAATCCAATAATTATTTTTTAACCAGCTGTACATGAATCTATTGCTTACAATTGAAAATGAAGGCTACTGTAATTTCTAATAAATATTAAATCTTTAATTTGCATTTTTATGGTCCGGCAGTACCTCTGAACCAGGTATATGTCCATCAAGTTCATTGTACGTGGTTAAACAAAATCCAATCCAGAACATCAAAGTATTGGTAGTCTTAGAACACATGTCTGCTGCAGTGACCATTTAATTCATTACGTTAAGAAGTTAGGTACCTGCATGCATCAAACAAATACACACCAAAATTCAGTTTATCCCATTTTTTTTTATACGTGTATTTATGACATTAAACTTGAATTAAAGAGTGTATACATGTATCTTGTTTCAGTACGCATGAAGTAACTTCAGAATCTAGAGGTGAACCCTCAGGGGCTTCATTGGCCATGACAAGATCATGTGTGGCCCCTAAACATCCAACAGATGCATGGATGTACATGGAACATTTTGAATCCAGCTTGGACCACATGCAGTTGCCAAAGGAGATTGCCAGAGAAGCAGCGGAGAACCCAAACCAGCCCACATGTTCAGTCCGAGACTATTCAACCAGTCCAAAGCGCCTCGGTCTCCCAACTGTCGGCAAGCGTGATCAACTGGATGGGCCCGGAAATATTCTTGAAGCCAGTGTGAGTGATGAGAAGAAGGAAGTGGTCTGCGAATATCCGTGCAGCTCCCAGGAGAGCCAGATGTCCGTTGACTGCACGGAGAAGTGTAGTCAGATGAGTATCAGTGATGACGAGAAGCTGGAATTCTTGCAAGATTCATGCAGTGCGTAGTGTGTGTTCTTGATGATGTTGTTTTTATGCCCCCATTCCTTATCCACCCATATCACCCAACCTCTCTTTGACCTTAACCTAATTTGCACTTAAAATAATCCCAGTCCACCCATATCACCCAACCTCACCTTGACATAATTTCTACTTATAATAATTCAAAAGTGCCATTTCTTGGTTAACTACATTTTACCGTTTCGTCTAGCTCCAACACCGCTTACTACAACACTTGATGTTTACACAGTTGTTACTAATGACCGTTCCCAATCCACCCATATCACCCAATTTCACTTTGACCTTGACCTTTACCTAGTTTGGACTTATAATAATAATTCAAAGTGCCATTTCTTTGTTAACTAGTTTTTAAAAAACGTTTTGAATAGCACCTGCACTGCTCACTACAACACTTGGATATTTACACAGTTGTTGCTTTTGAACATTCCCAATCCACCCAACCATACTTTGACCTTAACCTTATTTGGACTTAGAATAATTCAAATGGGCTGTCCAGCACTAACCGGGGGCATGTGTGTTTATCGTGTCTTGTTTTTTCTTTTTGGATTCAATACAGAGTACCGGTATGTTTTCACAAACATCTGTTCCTGAAATCTTAAAATTTCTGTTTTAATGTGTCTGTATAAAAAGTGCAACATAAGAGTTATAAAGTAATTCAAAAAACGTACAACTTAAGAGTTACAAAGTAATTCAAAAATTCAGTTTAAAAACAAGATAGAAAAACTTATATAATCACTCAAAGCACATAAAAAATGACATAGATGCAGGACTTAATAGTAGTTCAAACAGGTTTGATTGTTAGAGACTTTTTCTTTGGGTTGCTCTAAATATATTTAGATGTTATCAGTATTACAGTTCGCTGTGTTCTAAATATAGCGTACCATTTGGGTCAAATGTACAGATATGCCTGCTAGCTAAATATAGATGTTTATTATAATTGCATAATCATGTGTTCAGTCAGAACCTTGCCGATGATCTGTTCAAGTAGTCCATAGTTTGTGCAGTAGTGTTCATGTCTTCGATGTTGGACAGCTTAATTATATTAATGTATTGAATAGTCGTATTATGTGTTCAGTTAGAGATCGCATATAACATAGTTTTTCACAGTATTAAATGGCAGCTATATGGTCAATACTTCATATGGTCCCAAACAAGATATAGTTTACCAGTAGTTGATCTGCAGCATTCCTACTGATCTCACTGTGTTAACAACTTACATATGCTGATTTTCTAATATTGTACAATTATATAAAGTGTTTAGTTATAAGATCTCCATCGCCTTCATTTTTCACCATGTCCAATGGCAGCTACCAATGTACATGGTCAATGATTTATGAGTAATGTGTTTGTTTTAATCTTGGCCTATTGAGTCAAAATTTGCTATGCAAGTTTAAATGTGCGAAGAAATTCATATGGAAGCTTTTCTTATATCATCAATATTTCAGAACAGACTTTGTAAATCTACTCTGGTATAAATTGAAAAAAAAAAGTTTGCAATTAGCAGTTTTTCATGGCCATTGTTATGACAACTATCGTCATTTAATGGAATTCTTCTATGTAGACAGTATAATTCTGAAATTTGTTAGAGGTTTTAAGCTGTTCTTATTTTTGAAAATGCTCAATAGCCATGAATTGTATAGCAATAATCTTGCAGCAGAAGCATCCAACCATTGCGAGAAGTAGTTAAATAAATCATTTTCTCAAAAGTTTTGTGTAACCAAAATCACCCCAAAATATGCTATATGTTCTGTATATATTTTTAATGTTCTCAGTTTGTATTTGTCTGTGCTCATGTTTTCTATTTTGGGCATATATTTTGTCATGACAGTTGATTTCATTATATTGAAAAGTTTTTTGGTTTTTTTTCCAAGTATTTTTCTGAGTTGAGAATCTCTTCTTGTAAGTGTTTAAATAATTTATGCTACTTATTATTATAATATTTAGGAAAAGATCTAGGATCAAAAAAGGTACAGGGTGTGGCTCTCTGATATTTTCTAATAAATAAGTAACTTTATGGTTTTTAGCAAATAAATGCTGCTAATAAAGGTTGTAAAAGATAGTGCATTTATTTGCTATGTAATAGTTGCAAACATATATTGAATTTAAAAAGATAATGAGCATTTCTGTTTTGGCCAGCCAAGAGGGGCAGAAGGGCAAACCAAAAAGGAGCAGGGTGCTGCACCCGGCTGTTTTGCTCTAGATCTTTCCATATAATATTACTCTTAATTATTCACAAATATTTATTTGCATTTATGACATCTGTGTTCATTTTTCTTCTACCCAGTTTGTAATATTGTTGAACAAAATACTGACGATCAAAATTACCCTTTTATTCTCACAAGAGATTGAAATCAAAAATTGATATTTTTACTGTATTCATGAACAGTATATTTGAAATGTTGCATAGAAGTACATAAGTGGTGTTTGTTTATTATTAACAGGGCCAGTAGAACTAACAAGCTCCTTATTGCGCTGGTTATTCTTATTGTTTTGTTGCTAGTATTAAAGTTTATTCATCAGTTGTGTTATATATGTAGCTTAAAGCTTTTATAAAAAGCAAATGTTTGGTTGCCATATTGGGAAAATAAGACTAAAAAATTATATTATACTTGTATATTGCTTGTGCTTATATAATACATGTATATTGTTTAAAGCTTGTGCTTATATTATATAATACATGTATATTGTTTAAAGCTTGTGCTTATATTATATAATACATGTATATTGTTTAAAGCTTGTGCTTATATTATATAACATATGTATATTGTTTAAAGCTTGTGCTTTTAAAAAAAGCAAAATATTGTGTTGCCATTATTGTATGTACATGTAAATATTGTGTTGCCATTATTGTATGTACATGTAAATATTGTGTTGCCATTATTGTATGTACATGTCAATATTGTGTTGCCATTATTGTATGTACATGTAAATATTGTGAAGTAGAACCATTATCCCTGTATTTATATATTTGTTATGCACAATCAATATTTTCCCCCAGGGGGCGGTGGTGGGCAAACCCAGGGGAATTTGACTTATTGTATTTTGGGGGATCTAATTCCCCTCCCAAGGGTCAAGCATTTTTTTATATAAATCCCTTCAATGAGGGATGTTTAACTTTTTTATCATGCCACTATGCTGATATCGGCCTGATACAAAGGTGCCTGATATATTTTGTTAATATCAGGTCACTAGCGTTTATATCAGTCAATGTTTGGAGGTACGTCATATTATTCGGAATCAACTATAAAGTCAACAGTTTCAGTAAAAATGAATCAGATTCAACAAAACAAAAACAATTTGATACCAAGAACGTATATAGTTTATTATTTTTAATCGTCATAAATCACAAAAACTTTATTTTTTAAATATTCACATAAACCCGCACTTTGGTAGTGAGATGACGTCATCTATGGACCACAATAAATCATCCATACACATTTATTTCAATACATTCAAAATAAATGCACTAAAAGTCACTACAAAGCATCATTTATGTTGAACCAAAAACATTATTACCAAAAATTGAACACACTATCAATATTGACACGATCTTGGAAATGTCAGTTTCAATACACAACTCCAAAATGGCATCTCCAAACAATTCGGCTTTATGTGTTCTCCGATGAAATTGATCGTTGCAATCCATTTCAGTTAGCATGTTCAGTATTTTATGAATGAGCATGCGTGAAATCTATGTATTCGTAGTGAAAACAGTTCATTTATCATTACGAAATGTAATAAGGTATTACCCAGTCAACTTTTTAGAAATCCATTACTACATGTACGTGAACGTGTAAAAGTCGGCTCAGCAAAATCAGCGCCGCCCTTAGTTTTTAAATATATAAACATCGCTGTTATATTATTCTAAGCCTCACCTGATATATGACACAAGACCAGGCAGTAACCTGTTATTCTCTATGTATCAAATGGCCTGGGGGCCAAATATTAACGGGATCTAAAATCCTAACAGTCTATTTCCCGGGACCCAGAATCATTTGGCGTGTCAATTTCCCGCCTGTTGGGCATTGCTTTCAGTCTAAAGTCCCGTATATGCCCGCTGCTGCTCCGCTGGGGGAAAATATTGCTAGATGCATTAAAATTTATGTGTTCCAATTTAAAGTGTTCATAGAAACTGTATTGCTTGTGTAAATACTAGCTACCAATAATGTGTTCAGAAATGTTTGCATTCCATAATGATGACTTGCATCAAGATTGTTTTTAATGTTACGTAGTTTTTCTATATTAAGGAAAAGGCCCAATAACACTTGTATGATGTTAAATTCACTATTTTTGCTGTCCGATATTTTTAGGGAAATATACCGGTATATGGTTTATTTTTGTCTGTTTGTTTGCTAACTCTGTTGAATGTTATAATTATTTTTCTATAGCTTAAGTTCTTACACCAAAATGTGATGTAGAAAAACAGACAAACAGACAAATATTTTTTGAGGTCTTATATAATTAAAACTCTTTTAGTTTTTTTAAAGAGAAAAACACCAATTACCATGTATTGATTTTACATTTTTGATGTATGTGAAATGAGTTTCATAGTGTGAAACATTAACTGTGCAGGAAATTTCATATTACAGTTTAACCATCTGATTGATTTTTATGCCCCCTGCATCTTGATGCGGGAGGCATGTAGTGATTGTCCTGTCCGTACGTCCTTCCCTCCGTGTCAAGGTTAAGTAGATTTTACCGTTTCGTCTAGCACCAACACTGCTTATTACAACACTTGGATATTTACACAGTTGTTGCTTATGACCAGTCCCTATCCACCCATATCACCCAACTTCACTTTGACGTTGACCTAATTTGCACTTAGAATAATTCAAATGGGCTATTTTTTGGTTAACTAGATTTTACCGTTTCGCTTAGCACCAACACCGCTTGCTACAACACTTGGATACTTACACAGTTGTTGCTTATGACTATCCCCAATCCACCCGTATCACCCAACGTCACTTTGACCTTGACCTAATTTAAACTTCCAATACTTCCAAAGTGCCATTTCTTGGTTTTTAGATTTAACCGTTTCGTCTTGCACCAACACCGCTTACTACAACACTTGGATATTTACACAGTTGTTACTTATGACCGTTCCCAATTCACCCATATCACCCAACCTCACCTTGATCTTGACCTGATTTGGACTAAGAATAATTCAAATTGGCTATTTCTTGGTTAAATAGATTTTACGGTTTTGTCTAGCACCAGCACCGCTTACTACAGCACTTGAATACTTACACAGTTGTTGCTTATGACCATTCCATATCATCCAAGCATACTTTGACCTTGACCTAATTTGGACTTAGAATAATACAAATGGGCTATTTCTTGGTTAAATAGATTTTACCGTTTTGTCTAGCACCAACACCGCTTATTAAGGCACTTGAATACTTACACAGTTGTTGCTTATGACCATTCCCAGTCCACCCATATCATCCAACCATACTTTGACCTTGACCTAATTTGAACTAACAACACTTCAAAAGGGCTGTCCAGCACTAACCGGGGGCATGCCTGGTCATCGAACACAGTCACGAGAGTGTCTTGTTTGTCTAGGCATTTAAAAATCAGTTTATATAGCTTGTTTAATAATTTAAGTAAGACTAAACGTAACTGCATGTTAAAAGGTATTTGTAGGTTCCTGGTATAAACAGGGTGTCTAATTTTGCACTAAGTCTTGCTTTTTGCATCACTGCATGTTCATTCAATAGGTCTATTATTCTGACACCTATTTGATGCTGCAGTTTTAAGTATATTTTTTTTGTTCTCATCGTTTTAATCGCCTGACTTGATATAGAACATTATCATAAGAGCGTTCGTCTATTAAATCGATATTCTTGTGGTTACTGTTTTGCAACTTGTGAATCGTGTTTTAACTTTTATATATGGAAATAGGTTTCTGCCTTGTGTTCATTAGAATTTCGTTTGGTGGTTTGTAACATTCTGATCATTGCTTGTTGGGTAACTTTTATCTTAGATTCTAAAATTGAGGCGTGTCGTGGAAAACATGGGCTCAATGCATCTGCATAAAGTGTCGTCCTGGATTAGCCTGTGCAGGCTGCACAGGCTAATCCGGCACGACACTTTCTGTCCACAGTTTTGTTTAGAAGATACTTCCTTGAAACAGAAAATAACATAAAAGCAGGAAGTGTTGACGAAACTGTATGCACATGCATTAAGCCCGGGTTTCTCACACCTACAAAGTTATGTTATGTGTTAACAGTTTAATTGCAGATCTGTTTGAATTTGTTCTTGGCATATTTCTCATCATTGATTATCATCTTGCTGATGTATATAGGCATTTAATCTGTTTTTGTTGCAAGGTTGCATTAATCAAGTGAAAAATATGGTACAATTTTGAAGTCACAAAGACAGTTATGTGTATTTTAGTTTGAATTTCAAGTATTGTTTTGTTTTAAACAGCTGTTTGCAGACTACAGTGTTGTTTTCACCTGCATCGGTTATGTGTACATGAAGATCTAAACAAGACAAATTGAAAGATGTGTAAGAGTTACATTATGAACACAGTTCAAGTTAATAAAATGTTTACAATGCAGATTCTTCTTATATTGTCTTTGCATTATCTAACAATTTCTGATAAACAGATTGCTGTAACTGAACTTCACCAGATAAGGTGCCTACACACGAACATTACGCACACAAATTTGGAAGATACACGGAGAAAATAAAATTTGGCCGTACATTTACGCAGAGAAATCAAAATTTGGGTGTACATTTAACCCTTTTTTCCCATGTAAGCGTATGTAACGTCATATAATAAATGACTGGTAGACAGAAGAAGACGAAGAATCGACAATCCTGTCTACCTGAATGTGCAGTTTATATCTTCAGTAGTTGACAATAAAACTTGGCTAGGTTGAATGTTTTTTGATAAGCTAGTTTCTCGGGAATGGCTTGAGGGATTTCATTCAAACTTGAAACACTTAATCCCTATATTAAAATGAACCAATAGGCCAACTTTGATACATTTACCTCTAATTTGATATTTGTGAAAATTATGGGCCTTTGTACACTTAGAAATGTACATTTCTGCGGGTAGGGCGGCGGCGGCCGCTTTTGATTTCCACTCTCAAACTATACTACTCTATTATACATTTGTATACAAGAAACCTACATTACTACAACATTGGTAATATAACACTGTTCAAACGCAATCTGACTTAAGTGCTCAATCTTTTTAAAGCAGAGCATATTTTGTGATGCGATTTGAATCAAATTGTTGAAATGAAACATTCATGACTTGTACAGCATCACAATAAACCACTGTGTGGTATTAAATCAACACTGTATTGCCCATGTGAAGACAACCAATACAAGTTACACATTTTTTTAATATTATTTCTCTAACATTTTAGTATATTCATTCGGGTCAAAGTCATCTTCAATTTCTTCTTTGATTTCAATCTTCTTCACCGGGTAAAGTTTACGTCTTCTTTCAGCCTTCTGTTGTTCTGTTAGCTTAGTTAAGTCTTCTGGTAACTGCAATAATGTTGCAATTAAGAAAATTATACAATACATACAAATTAACTGGATGATCAACTATAAAAAAAAAACAAGTTCAATAAAATTCATATAAAATAAATGTGTTTTTTTTCATACGAAATAATGTTTGATCTATCATTGTTTAATGGCCGATAAACAGAGATTTGGAGTTCTGATGCGTAGGAATGAAACCACGAGGGCATTAGCATGAGTTTTTTTTTATAGCGACGAATCAGAACAACAAAGAGTTGTTTATAGGCCGATAAGCAATGATAATGAGAAAATTATTTTGATTCTAATACGATTTGACATATTTTTTTGCAATTGTAATTGGATCTACATTTTACTACCTTCCGCTCAACATCGAACTTCTTTTTGCGTTGTTTATGGGTAGCTGAACAACGATAATTTTGTTCTTTGTCTATAGAAAAATGAGCGAGTATCATGTTAGAATGTTTTTTTTTACACCTTTATATACCTTAATCCTTTCATTTCATTTGAATTGTTTTTGTTTTAACGACAAGTAACATTTACTTACATTACCTATATATTGATCTGGGTTATTTGATTATTGTCACAATTATCAAATGCGTCAGCCACAATGATGTTAAAATTCAACAGATAGCTGCAATATTTAACATGATATGACTGTTTGGGAGTAGCTTGACATTCAAATGTACTTTAAACATACTTTTATGTGGCCTTTCAATTTTTAAAAACAATTACAAATGTTTACCCTTAAAATTTGCCTGGGTTCTGTATATCGGATATATAATGAAGATCCATCTGGCTGAACTAGAAGCACAGGGTAAGTGCGAACAAAGTCTTTCCTCTTTACACAAGTTATCCCTGCCTTGTAGCTGTTATGTCGGCCCTGTGTGTGACAGCATGATGGAGTGGGTAGTTCTGTTGAGACGGTGAAGCACGGCCATGTGTAACAGGTTAGCTGGGGAACGTGCCTGTAGTGTTCAAACTTTTATTAGATAACAATAGGTAATGAAGTGACTCTCGTTTTAATGTATGTAACTGTATTTTTAATTTTTGGATTGCCTTTGTAATATCCCCACAGCTCTTTCTATATTTTGCAATAGGAATGGGTCATATAGTCAGAACCGTGAGAATAGCATAAAAAGGATATTTACACCTTCACAAATTAAAATGGCATTGACCGTGTGATAACCAATGTATGGATATAAGTTCATTTGCATGTCGTTCGTTTTGTTGCTGTTTGGATGTTGGTTGTTTGGAAAAACATTTTAAGAAATTGGAAATGGTTGAATCCTAGTATGTGGCACTGAATTGTATGGTGTCCTTTTAGTAGGAGTCACATCCTACTTATTATAATACGCTGATGTTGTGTTACCGAGAACTAGAGGTTAGGGATATGTTTGACTTGTTGCCAATAAAGAGTAAGAATTCAATTGTATTTATTAGTGCGGGCAGTTTCTTATGTCGTTCCCAATGTTTAATTAAATAATAATAATATAAACTGCATGTCGCGAAAACGCATTGCGTTTCGAAGTTTTAAAGCTGTTTTCTGTTTGCATTAAAACATTTGATAGAATACATAGAAAAACATTGTGGAATGATGACAAGTTCGTCCAACAGTTTGTGTATTATCTCCTTTTAATAAAAATACAATAAGAATTAAACTAACCTTGAAATTCTGAAGAGAGCAGCCATTTTGTCGCTGATGTCAATATTGCTATCTATTTAAAAACCTTATCCGCGAAACAAGCTATTAAAATAATAGTAAACAATTTAGAATTTCAAATTATTTTGTACACCAATTTATGATCGGATAATTACCATAAATTCCTTTAGAAGTAATTATTATTTTCATATTAGGCCGCTCATATGCATAGAAAGTCACATGAACAATCATGTGATCCAACTGGAACAAAACTACAACGAATATGTGAATATTGCCAACAGAAAATGTTCCCTTTGATAGTGTTAGCTGCTGTCTGCATTTCAGGTAAATTTACCATTTGGAATGTTTAGCCTTATACACATGTGTCAGTTTTACTCTACCTTCGTGTTTTCTAAAAAAAACTCTTGTTTTAATGTACTCCTAATGTTCTCCTTCACGCATACATAGTGATAATGTACTGCTGTATGTTTAATGTTGATTGTTAATGACAATTTTTGTTTATTTCATTTCATTGATAATGAAATTCAGCAGTTATGAGGCAGAACTCTGTTTACATTAAAGTCAGTGAGCAAGGTATTAAAAAATTGGTTGGTCATCAAACCATCAACCTGTAAATGCATATGCATATTGGACTGACCAGTTTTCACAATAAAATACAAACTCGCACTAACACAGTCCACGAACACTCACGGAACCCCATAATGAAAAGGGAAATGAGGCTTTGTAAAACAGTTTACTAAACCCCAGTGAAACTGCTATGGATACAATTAATAAGCATGATATCAAACCAGAATTGAACACTGTAACATACAGCAGGGGCCATACATTGGCAAAATATCTTTCAAATCATACACTTTTCCCTAAGAGTTCAGTTTTAACCTGGATGTGTTGTGTCCTATTATCATATTTATAGCAATAATTTTTCCCCAAAACAGGGGCGGCTACAGGATTTTGAATTTGGGGAGGGGGGGGGGGGGGTATTCAGTAACTGAAAAAAGCTGCCAACAATCAGCTTTTGGTGCCTTGTACATGTTGGGACAGATACCGGAAAGGTGCTTTATCATCATAAATTAACATACCGAAGAATGGGTTTGATTGAGGAGGTGGAAGCGGCCCCCCTCAATAATGGTTCCACTTTCGTTTTTTAAATCTCATCATAAGGAACATACAGAAGAATGGGGCTGATAATGACTGTGAATTGATTACAAAACACATCAATGGCAATGAAATGCATATGAGGCGCATTGTGGGAAAACTGGGCTTAATGCGTGTGCGTAAAGTGTCGTCCCGGATCAGCCTGTGCAGTCCGCACAGGATAATCCAGGACGGCACATTTCCGCCTACAGTGGATTTATGTTTAGAAGAGACTTCCTTGAAACAGAAAATACCATAAAAGCGGAAAGTGCTGTCCCGGATTAGCCTGTGCGGACTGCACAGGCTAATCCGGGACGACACTTTACGCACATGCATTAAGACCGGTTTTCTCACGAAGCCCATCATATGTTTTGGTATAGTGTGAGTTTTCAAAACCAAATGTTGGACCATTTTAGAGGGGCGTAAGCCATTCTGCCCCCTCTAAGATACAAGATACTTTATTTAACGTCGGCTTGTATATAACAGTAAAACATTAGCTATAAAGCTATTTCCCGACACAACACTAACAGAAACAATTATTCATTAATAACAAAATCACAAAAAACATAGGCACTATAGCAATAAACATTAACAGACAGTATATATTAAATTTATAAACATTAACAGACAGTATATATTAAATTTATACAGTTGTTTATGGTACTGATATAAAAAATAATAAATAATTGAATTCAGTTGCAATACAAAATTGCAAAAAGATGATCGAGTGTCATATATATAATAGCACTAAGCCACAAAAATGCATTTCATACAAATTCATGAAACAAAAAATAAGAGTACAGTGGGCAAATAAAATGTAGGTACAAGATTTAATGTATATTTAAAAAAAAGATGATAGGAAATATTAAAAACATGTCGCACAAAATGTCAGAAATATTTTTAAAAAGTTACATAGTTTGCCTATGCAAACCTAGGCCTATGTTCAACCATCAGACTCTGAAAACAAAACTATATTCGTAATTTCTGGCTTTAGTATTAAGGGATTGCTATTAAATTCTGCCAATGTTTGATGATGAACTTCTTCTTTTGCAGCGTCAGCGTCCCATATATCACTGTCGTTTTCTGACAATGATATACAGGTGATAGTTGGGAAGAATGCCACCATAAAGCTGTCATCAAAGTAAGTATATCCCAACCTGTTCAAAGATTGACAGTTGTTAATTTTGTTGTTATGGATTCCATTAAAACTTAAACAAAAAGAACAGTATATACACTTAACAGCACTCCTAACCTAATTCTTTAAAAAAAAAAAAACTGGAAAATATGGTTAATTTTAATGAAAATGTGATCAAACTTGCTGAACAACTAATTCAACTACATAAGCATCCACCTGTAAAATTTAAATGCATTTCATACAAAAATTATGATAAAACCAAACAAATGAAAGCAATCGGTCAAAAATCAAAATTGGCAAAATGGTTCATGTGTTCAGTACAGGGCAAAGGCAGCACTTTTTGTGTCGCCTGAATAGGCGACATATAGGTGTTACTTTTGTAAGCGTTGGCGGCGGCGTCCCCTTTCGCTTGTCCTACTTGTCATTACTCTTAGACTATTAAAGCTATCAGCATGAAACTTCATTGGTAGATAGATCTCATTGAGGGGAAGTGCAGTGCACAAGAACCGTTACTCTGCACCTCATACTTTTGGAAATATTGCCCTTTGTTTATTTTCATACTTAATTTTTGTCTGGAGCATAACTCTAACAGACTATGAAAGCTATCAACTTGAAACTTCATAGGTAGATAGATCTCATTGAGAAGAAGTGCAGTGCACAAGAACCTCATACTTTTGGAGTTACTGCCCTTTGTTTATTTTCATACTTAATTTTTGTCCGGAGCATAAAGACTATGAAAGCTATCAACTTGAAACTTCATAGGTAGATAGGCGAATTGTTACTCTGCATCACATACTTTTGGAGTTATTGCCCTTTGTTAATTTTCATACTTAATTTGTGTCCGGAGCATAACTCTAAGACTATGAAAGCTATCAACTTGAATCTTCAAAGGTAGATAGATCTCATTGAGAGGAAGTGCAGTGCACAAGAACCTCATACTTTTGGAGTTACTGCCCTTTGTTTATTTTCATACTTAATTTTTGTCCGGAGCATCAAGACTATGAAAGCTATCAACTTGAAACTTCATAGGTAGATAGATCTCACAGAGGAGAAGTGCAGTGCAAAGAACCGTTACTCAGCATCACATACTTTTGGAGTTATTGCCCTTTGTTAATCAGCATCACATACTTTTGGAGTTATTGCCCTTCGTTAATTTTCGTACTTAATTTTTGTCCAGAGCATAACTCTAAGACTATGAAAGCTTTCAACTTGAAACTTCATAGGTAGATAGATGTCATTGAGGAGAAGTGCAGTGCACAAGAACCATTACTCTGCACCTCATACTTTCTGAGTTATTGCCCTTTGTAATTTTTCATACTTATTTTTGTGTCGCATTTTTGGTTTTAATTAGTTGTTTCTTTGCAATTAGCCAGAGTGCAGTGCTTTTGAAGATTTCAATAAATCTGTTATAAAAAATTTGAGCATTAACCTAAAGTGCTTCTTCATTTGGATTCACGTAAGCTATCTGGCATCAGGCGACACATCCGGCTCACGGAGTTCTAGTCTTTTTTAGCTCACCTGAGCAAAACATCTCATATTGAGCTTTTGTGATCGCCTTTGCCCCGTTGTTAGTCGTTCGTCATCAACATTTATCTTGTTAACAAACTATAGACCACATTTATTGCCCAGTCTTCAAGAAACTTGCCCAGAATATTTGTGCCAATGATATCTTGGCGAATAAGAAACGAGGTCATGTGGGGTAAAAAACTAGGTCACTGGGTCAAATTGAAGAAAAAGCTTGTTAACACTCTAGAAGTCACATTTTTGCCCAATCTTTTTGAAATTTTCTCAAAACATTTGTTGTTTTGATCAATTGACTGATTTCTAATACGATTGCCCTCCGTAGAAAAAACATGGGCGCTGGGGGGGGGGGGGGCATTTTACTTATATGGCTTTATTTAAAACTTTATAAAGCTTGTTAACACTCTAGAGGCCACATTTTTTGCCCGTCAACATGAAACTTGCTCAGAACATTTGTCCCTGTCATGTGGGGTCAAAAACTTGATCTCTAGGGCAAATTGAATAAAAAGCTTGTAAACACAATAGAAGTCACATTCTTTGCCCAATACTCTTGAAACTTGCTCAGAACATTTGTTTCAAATATATATCACACTCTAGAGGCCACATTTATAGCCCAATAAGCATGAAACTTGCTCAGAACAGTTGTCCCAATGATATCTAGAACAAGTTCAAAACTGGGTCACATGGGGTCAATAACTAGGTCACCAGGCAAAATTGAAGAAAAAGCTTGTGAACAATCTAGAGGCCACATTCTTAGCCGAATCTGCATGAAACATGCTCAGAACAGTCTATTTCCTCAGCCCCTGAGGTGAGCGACCTGTTTTTAGCTCACCTGAGCACAAAGTGCTCATGGTGAGCTTTTGTGATCGCCCGTTGTCTGTCGTGCGTGCGTGCGCCGTCAACTTTTCATTTAAACAACATATCCTCCGCTTGGCAGATTTTCACCAAACTTCAAAGGAATGATCCTTGGGTGGACCTCTTTCAAAGTTGTTCAAATCAGTCCGATCCGCTGCATACGTAGGTCACCAGAGCTAAAAATAGATTTAAGAAGTGAAAACTTAAAAAAATCTTCTTCTATGAAACCGCAAGGCTCAGAGCTTTCATATTTGATATGTGACATCCTCTTGTGGTCCTCTACAAAGATTGTTCAAATGATGACCCTGGGGTCAAAACTGGCCACGCCCCGGGGGTCACATGGTTTATATAGACTTATATAGCAAAATGACTTTTAAAAATCTTCTCCTCTTAAACAGCAAGGTCTAGAGGTTTATATTTGGTATGTAACATTGTATAGTGGTCCTCTACAAATATTGTTCAAATAATGCCCCTGGGGTCAAAACTGGCCACGCCCCGGGGGTCACATTGTTTATATTGACTTATAAATCAAAATGACCTTAAAAATCCTCTCCTCTGAAACCGCAAGGCCCAGAGGTTTCATATTTGGTATGTAACATTGTATGGTGGTCCTCTACACAGATTGTTTAAATGATGCCACTGGGGTCAAAACTGGGCACACCCCGGGGGTCACATGTTTTATATAGACTTAAAAGTTAAATAGCAAAATGACTTTAAAAATCTTCTCCTCTGAAACTGCTAGGCCCAGAGTTTTGTATTTGGTACGTAACATTGTATAGTTGTCCTCTACAAAGATTGTTCAAATGGTGTCTCAGGGGTCAAAACTGGCCCTGCCCTGGGGGTCACACTGTTTATATAGACTTAGCAAAATGACTTAAAATCTCCTCTGAACCGGGGTGTTTCATATTTGATATGTAACATTGTATAGTAGTCCTCAACAAAGATTGTTCAAAGTATGCCTCTGGGTTAAAAAGTAGCCATGACCCGGGGGTCACATGGTTTATATAGACTTATATGGCAAGTGGGCCGTAAAAATCTTCCTTTTTGAAACTGTAAGGCCCAGAGGTTTTATATTTTGAGTGAAACATTGTGGAGTGGTCCTCTACAAAGATTGTTCCAATGATGCCCCTGGAGGTCACATGGTTTATATACATTTAAATAGCAAAATGACTTAAAAAATCTCTGCAACCGCAAGGCCCAGTGGTTTCATATTTGGTATGTAACATTGAATAGTGGTCCACTACAAATATTTTTCAAATTATGCCCCTAAGGTAGAAAGTGGCCACGCCCTGTGGGTCACATGGTTTATATAAACTAAAAAACTTCTGAACCTGCAAGGCCCAGATTTTTATACTCAGGTAAGGGGTTTAGTGCCATTTTGTCCTCTTGTTATTAGCCATTTTGATGCCTTAAACTCAGGTGAGCAACCTAGGGCCATCATGGCCCTCTTGTTTTATGACATTTTACAAACAATACCTACAAAGTCTCTTTAACCAGTATTTAAGCAGAGTGTACCTTAAGGCATCTGTTGTATACAGTATTGTAATTATATATCTTGTGATTGTTATATTATAAATAATACAATGTTTTTGCCCTTTTCTAAATTGTATATATTTTGATTGTTATTTTATAAATAATTCTATGTTTTTGCTCTTTTTCTTGCTAGTGAGAGTTTTGAAAATATTGCTCTTCTCGAGTTCACCTACCAGATCGGCAATGGGGATCCGAAATTCAACCAAGGGTCAGACAACTACATACAGTCACTGGGTAACATCACCGTATCCAAGGGAGATAAATTGTCCATGGATGTCGTGATAGGGGGGACAAACCCTGGTCACCTTATTCTCGGCCTGAATTCTACTTCACAGGAAATTAATGAGTAAGTTGTAGTTAGCTCACCTGGGCTGGTATTATAAAGAATCTTAGTCGAAAATTAAGAAATATCTTGAAATTCTCAAATTTAATTATTGGATTTTCTGACAAAGTAATTCATTTCTGGAAGATTTTAACACATAATTTGCAATATAATTCAAGGTGTATTAATATCTAGCATTAGTCATGCAAATGTTCCAAAGCATAGTGTTTTAGCCACAAATTCTAATTTTGACTTATGTTCAACTTAAGTTAAGAATGGCTTAAGAATCTTTATAAATATGTGCCCAGGGCCCATATTCACAAAGCTTCTTAGGGAAAACTTAAGTAAATTTCTTAAATTCATAAAATTTCTTTAGTCTCTGGCTGTTTCAGATATTTCTCTTTTTACATTTCAATGTTTTAAACTAGAAATAATTGCTCAAATATTTTCATATTTTCTCTTTTGTAAACAGACTTTAGATTTTACATAAAAAATGTGATCTGAAATTTCAACTCAAGTACAGCTTAAGTTAAGATTTCCCTTACAGCTTAAGTTAAGATTTCCCTTAGGAGCTTTGTGAATACCAGCCCTGAGCACAAAGTGCTCAAGGGTGAGCTTTTGATGTCAGTGGTTGTCTGTCGTTGTCCGTCTTGAAAATTTACTTAATAAATCTTCTCCAAATTAACCACACTTTATATAAATGTTTCTTCAGTGGTCCTTTATCGAATTTCTAAATTTGCTTAATAACAAGGCCACCAGGGTGCCGTGTGCATTTTTTTCCTGAATGGCTAAATTGAAACTTTGAAAAGTTTCTTGTGAGAAACCACTAGTTTATTTTGAAATAATTTCACAGAAATGTTCCTTGGCGACCCTTTACCAAATTAGTTCAAATAATCTTGATTTCGTTAAAAATCATGGCTACCAGGGGTGGGGTTTTTTTTTTATAAGGCTGTATTGAAAACATCCAAAAGATTTTTGTCAGAAACCACTGGCTGGATTTTGAAATAATTTCACAGAAATGTTCCTTGGGTGATCCTCTACCAAATTCGTTCAAAAAATTGCTCCATATATATTGAAATCTTTAAAAGTCTTCTTGTCAGAAACCGCTGGTTGGAACTCAGAAATAATTTCAAAGAAATGTTCCTTGGGTGACCTTCTACCAAATTCCTTCAAATCATTTTGATTCATTAAAAACATTGCCATAAGTATATTTGAATTTTTTACCATTTAAAGTTTTAAATACATTACTGAAATGAAAGAACAAAAGAATTGTATTTTATATCCTAATTGGTAAAATATTTTCATGATTGCTTAAATAAGTCTAAACACCGCACATCATTCTCTCACAGCCTGAAGAACGTCTTTGTCCGTATTGATGTTATGATCAGCAAGATCCTCGTCACCATCAATGCCGTGATTGGCTGGATCTACTTCGCTGCGTGGTCCATCTCGTTCTACCCACAGCTGTATGTGAACTTCTCTAGAAAGAGGTACGTTTGAGATCTACTATTGACCACAGATATTTAGCAAATTTGTGCAATTATGTGCCTTTTTCAAAATTTGCAAGCTTGGACAACAGTGACTTGCATTATCTATTTTTTTACTCACATTTAGAAAGTATGCGAATCCACATTAGAATTTAGATCCCTGTATATGCAACAATTAAATGAAACGTGAATAAATTGTTCAGTTTATGGCCCAGGGATTATCCTAGAGGGTGACATGGGCTAAATTGTCGCCCTATGGTGTCTGACTTCGCCCTGTGATCTGATCAAAGCGAAATCAAAATCGCCAAAAATTTTCAATGCTAATGCTTATTATTCTAATCTTATGCCCACTACTGGCATGGTTTATCTGATTGTGGAGATAACAATGCTACAATTATCCGTAATCGATCTTTAGACAGCGTTAGAAAGTTTGTTACACATCACTGACCTGGCATTGTGTTAATCAATCAACCAGTCGGCTAAGGTTATTCCAATTGCGGTTCCCGACTTCGCTTACTTGCTTTCAAAGTAAATCTGTTATTAGCAAAGGCTGTCGGGAACCAAGAAAGCGAGTGCACACTGGGCGATATGATCAACCGGTTTACACTAGAATTTACAGTCATTCAGAGTTATTATTACTGTTTTACGTACTGTAAAAGAATTTATATTCAGGCTATGAATATTTGCTGTTCGCTTAATTGCGATGTTTGACCTTAGAACTGACAATTAATTGAAAATTAAAACAAAAAGATACACTGATCAATTATTTTCCATTTCCGCAATTAACACAATCATAACAAACACCACATGTGAAAAGTAACAGATAATCCAATTCCCATTTTGTAGTAAATGACCTCATCCAAACAAAAGCATTGAACAACACGCGACACCATTACAACGTTATTTCATTCTGCTGCGGTTTCTTTGTTCTGACGCCGACTAACGGCGGGAAAATTATGTTGCACGATTTCCACGTGCAGCTTGCTGACAACCAAGTGGTGTACAATACCGGTACTTGTCTACCTGAGCGATGTATAACATGTAGCGTTATTAGGAGAAATATCAAGGGTGTTAATAATTTACATTGTAACAGTTACCCTTTATATCATGACATTATTTTAAAGGAAACCAGTGACTGCCTTATAAAGTGCAAGTATCAATTGTCATAAACATAAACATGAGTGCTTGTTTTTGAAAATACTGTTTCTAATGCCAATAAAACTTATTAAGCTAGTTTGTGTTTATCTTTCATTAATACAGGTTGTAGTCTTTGTAATTAATTAATTATACATAATTCAATTGATTGATTGGCTAAATAGCTGTTTTACGCCCCAGTGTCAGTTATCGATAAACTTCTCCCTGAATTCGGCAAACGGAGAAGTCACTTCTCCCTAAAATTTTGGGCTAGGATGATCCCTGTTTAAATATGGTACAAATAATTCACAGTCTTCACAAAACTCGGAGGTCCTCAGTCAGACATTTGGTCAGACCAAACCACAATCAAACACTCTTCGGAATTATTTAAATGTTTTTACTGGTTTACATCATTTATTCACATTGCATTGTATTTGCAGTTAATTTTGTACATGTTAAATCAAAATAATTTACAGTTATATGTATGCAATATTTTCCACTCATATTCAGTCTCTGATAATCTTCATGGCTTGTTGTATTTCACACAGTTAAATTTATCAAATATGTTTTCATTTAAGTCTAATTAACACATATTTAGATCTATTTCACTTTATAGAGTTTCTATTTAAAATCCTATTATTATTTTTATATAGTGTCTTGTATATATCTTTTCATATTTTGTACAATGTAATATTTTAAAAGTCCAAAAACAAAATGTAGTTTCTAGTGGTTAAAAAAGGTAAAGGAAATAAATGAACATTAAATAGCAAAAGCCAGCGTCCAAGCAATCTTCACCCCACCCACTCTTAATAACAAAACTACAAATACAATGCTTTGTGTCGAAAATCTTAATGTTTGTTGATTACCGGTAATAAAACAATTTAAAAGGACTGTATTCATAAAAAAAAAAAAGCATTTTTGATGCATTGGAATTTATTTACTTTCACTTTCGACAAGTGTACTGCCAATACTATCGCTAATTTTCAAATGTGGCCTTAGCCAAAGTTTTTGGCATATAATTAGTATACATGGATGATTTGGAATAATACTTTTATTAGTGAACTTTAGATAGTAGATGTAATTTTTTTAACAAATGACAACGTACTTTGGACGCAATCGGCGTACGCAAATTACACAACTTCATTTTAATTCTCATAATTAGAATAATGTTCATTTCGCACAAGTAATAATTATATTGCCGTCTTTTAATTTGTAGTAGTTAATTTATTAAATATGTGTGAGTTTAACACACGCGCATCACAAAACGCTTGCCTAACGGGATGGTGTAACAAATCACTTGCCGCTTTACTGAGGGCGTGATAAACATTCTATCGACGACGCTCATTTGCATATTGGATAATTTGCGCATTCTCATTGGCTGACTGGTTGGGCTGTAGTAAAACTGACTCCTGCTGCGTCTAGAATATATGGATAATTGATACACTGGTGCAGACGGGGAGGATGTTAATTGCCGAGCAGGCGTTCTTTGTCTTTGACGGAAATGGTTGCATCCTAGAAAATAACACTGAATCTTATGGCGTCCGTACTGTATTGATACGAGGTCATAGGTGTTTTTAAATTGCAATCGAAATAACGCATCGTATAATTCCGCTGAATTTAAAAATAGATGTTAATATGATTGTGTGCTGTTTAACTTTCGATTTGATAGAAAATATTTTAGTCTGACATTTTGGGTCGACGAACTTGAAATCTCTTTCGGACCTTGACAAATTTAGTCGGTCAGGTCCGTAGGTCCGACGGAGTTTCGTGAAGACTGAATTCATAATCAGTTTATACAGAGATATTTGTTGGTTTTGGTAAAATATCAAGTTTAATTCACGAGTGATCATAGAAATTTATATTTTCGTAAGTGGCACAGCCACAAGTAAAAATAATTTTTTTCTATGATCACAAGTAAAATAAAAATATAATTACTTGTATTAGATCTTTGGCCTATGCCTTAACTCATATGTAATCCATTATTCTTTCTCTGAAATACTTATGATAGGGGATTACAAGATATTTCACTTTTATGATGTTTTGTATTTTTAGTTCAGCTTAGCACAAAGTGCTCATGGTGAGCTTTTGTGATCGCCTGTTGTCCGTTGTCCGTGCCTGCGTCTGTCCGTCCGTCGTCAACTTTTCATTCAAACAACATCTCCTAAACCACTTGGCAGATTTTCACCAAACTTCACAGGAATTATCATTTGGTGACCCTCTTTCAAAGATTTTCTAATAGTTATGGTCCGCTGCATATGTAGGTCACCAGAGCTAAAAATAGATTTAAAAAGTGTAAACTTAAAAAGTCTCTGAAACCGCAGGGCCCAGAGGTTTCATATTTGGAATGTAACATCCTATAGTGGTCCTCCACAAAGAGTGTTCAAATTATGCCCCTGGGGTCAGAACTGGCCATGGCCCGGTGCTCACTTGGTTTATATAGAATATATAGCAAATTGACTATAAAAATCGTCTCCTCTTAAACCACAAGGCCCAGAGGTTTCACATTTGGTATGTAACAGCCTATAGTGGTCCTCTACAAAGATTGTTCAAATTATGCCCCTGGGGTCAAAACTGACCACACCCCGGGGGTCATATGGTTTATATAAACTTAAATAGCAAAATGTCTTTAAACATTTTCTTCTCTGAAAACGCAAAGCCCAGAGGTTTCATATTTGGTATGTAACATCCTATAGTGGTCCTCTACAAATAGTGTTAAATTTATGTCCCGGGGGTCAAAACTGGCCACGCCCCGGGGGTCACATGAGTTATATAGACTAAAATAGCGAAATGACTTTAAAAATCTTCTCCTCAGAAACTGCAAAGCCCAGAGGTTTCTTATTTGGTAAGTAAGATTGTATAGTGGTCCTCTACAAAGATTGTTCAAATTATGCCCCTGGGGTCAAAACTGACCACACCCCGGGGGTCATATGGTTTATATAAACTTAAATAGCAAAATGTCTTTAAACATTTTCTTCTCTGAAACCGCAAAGCCCAGAGGTTTCATATTTGGTATGTAACATCCTATAGTGGTCCTCTACAAATAACGTTCAATTTATGTCCCGGGGGTCAAAACTGGCCACGCCCCGGGGGTCACATGAGTTATATAGACTAAAATAGCGAAATGACTTTAAAAATCTTCTCCTCAGAAACCGCAAAGCCCAGAGGTTTCTCATTTGGTAAGTAAGATTGTATAGTGGTCCTCTACAAATATTGTTCAAATTATGCCCCTGGTGTCGAAACTGGTCATGCCCGGGAGGTCACATGGTTTATATAGATTTTAATAGCAAAATGACTTTTACAAATCTTTTCCTCTGAAATGGCAAGGCCCACAGCTTTCGTATATTTGGTACGTAACATTGCATAGTGGTCCTCCCAAAGATGTTCAAATTATGCCCCTGGGGTCAAATCTGGCCACATCCAGAGGGGTCACATGGTTTATATAGACCTGAAACCGCAAGACCCAGTTTTTTGTTCAAGATTGTTTAACTTGTGCCCCTGGGATAAAAATAAGCCACGCCTCAGGGATGTAAATTCCAATTGGGTTACAAGGTCTCAGGTGAGTGTCCTAGGGCCCTCTTGTTTCAAAAGATTTATGATATTCTTGTGGTATGTTAAATTTTGCATTAAATTTAGTATCTTAATAATTTGATTTACATAGCGTGATAGGACTGAGTCTAGACTACCAGGCCAATAACATCACGGGCTATATTGCCTACTGTATGTTCAATACTGGAATGTACTGGGTCCCAAGCGTGCAGGTATCCCAACTTTGCACTATGTATTATTCCTAAACCTTAATGACAACATAGGTGCTTGGTTGTTCAACAAATAAAACATTTTCCTATATATATATAAATGCACATGGTAGCTCACTCGCCATTTTCCATTGTAACAGAAGTAAATTGGCTGGTTTCAATATATAAAATTACGTGTTTGGTTCCCGAAATCTACATAGCCCATGCATTTAGGACCGGGTACTTCTTAATGTTATAACCAGTCAATCTGGCTATTAAAATCAACTTCCGTTACGATAGACAATGGAGAGTGAGCTACCTTGTGTATATTTATACTATAGGGAATAGGATTATTTTTATTTGTTAAACAACCAAGCGCCAATGTTTCCAAACATTAGACCATTTGTTTTTCCTAAACTTTAATAATATGCCAGAATTACCCTACACCTTATTTAAAGCACATTTGTGTAATTATAATATAGCACAGACACAAAACGTCTGCATCTATGAATCTGTTTGTTTCATTGGAAATGGTTATCAAGTCTCTGACACATCATCCAGAAGAAAATGCAAAAGACTGTCTGCTCAAGATACATGACTGGGTGTTTGGATGGAATTCTCTACTTAGCGAAGAGTAAATGTCCTTGATTAAAATATATTCGAATTTCTAATGCACCTATCAATATGTACCCTCAGAGGGGTGGGGGAGCGGTGGGCTGACCCAGGGGAATTCACAAATTTTATATGTTGGGGTCTAATTCCCCACCCTAGAGGCAAACATTTGTGTCTAAATCCCCTGAGTGGGAGATGCTATAGGGGTATCGAATGGTGGGGGGGCCCATGTTACTGGGATCTAAAATCCAACCAAATTCTGTTTCCCGAGACCCGGAATAATTTGGCGTGTCAAAATTCCCGCTTGTCGGGAATCGCTTTCAATCTAAAGTCCTGTATATGCCCGCCACTCCCAACCTGGGGGAAAATATTTATAGGTGCATAAATTGTGTGCTTTAAATATCTAATGACAAAGAATCATTACAGATTCAAACCTTCTCCTGTGAACCATATTCTGATCCAAGATCTTTCCTTATTTATACTTGGAAATCTAACAAATGTAACCATTTTTTGCTGTTTATTTTGCTAATGCCCATTCATTAGTTTACACAAAGTTCCAAACCCCTTGCAGCACAACTACTAATATCTGAGATCTACCAAATTGACCATGCTTAACAGCACATCTTGGAAGTTGGACCCAGTACATTCCATTAATGATAATTATGCTGTTTTATGTTAATATCAATTAAACTGAACACTTTCTCGTTTGAATTTGATAAAAGAGGTGATTAGATGTTAGTAATGTGTGACAAACTTAATTGGGTCATGGTACTATAAGTCAATGCATATAGATAAACAATTAGAAATAAATGTGCACAAAAATGGTAAGAGTAAAACAAAACACTCCGAAATAACCCAAAATTCCAGCTAAAACTTCAAGATTTAGTTTATATAAAATAAGAAGGAACAGACTAGAGAATTATAGTCCACTTCAACATATCCTGAATTTTGACTTACATGTAAGCGAGTTTGAGATTAAGAAGTTAAGCTGTAAGAAGTTATAAAGCTGTAAATATTATTTAAATAATAGCCATATTTTTGAGTGACATTTTGTAGTTTTTTTCTCATGATTTTTTTATGACTGCAAAGTGTAATGCCCCTTTAATGTTGCAGTGTTGTTGGCCTGAACTTTGACTTCCTGCTCTACAATATCACGGGTTTCCTGGCTTACGGCTTCTTCAACGTCGGAATGTACTGGGTACCATCTGTGAAGGTAAATGGTTGTTACCGTGTGTACCCTAATAACTGCCCCTGGGGGTTTACATTTTCCCAAGGGGGCGTTTAATATGAGTACATATCTTAGTGTTTATGTCTGTGTCATATATACCAGTATGCAGGTAACATTATATAAATAACACATGGCTGAGAGGGTGATACGAAATAATATCAACCCAAAAAATGTTATATCAAACAAGGCGGAGCATTTGTTGTTTATTTTATTATACCGATCAAACTGTTTAAGATAATTTTCACGATCAGTTCATCACTGATGGATAAAGTAAAGTATACAAGTAAACACATGCAGTCTAATGACGTCATTTTGCTCATTTTTAGCTCACCTGAGCACGAAGTGCTCGATGAGCTATTTGTATAGGGGGACCGTATGCCGGCGGCGTCCGTATGCTGTCAACAATTTGGACTGTTATCGCGATAAAGGCTGCATTTTTTATTCAATCTTGACCTAACTTGCACAGTTTGTGGATGACCATAAAATCTCGGATGGGATTGTTATTGGGTCAGATCACACCAGTAACACCAGAGTTATTGCCCCTTTTTCATGCAAAAAAAGTGCAAAAATGCCCGTTTCCAATGTATAGACTTCATTTTCCATCAAATTTTAACCAAACTTTCACAGTTTGTGTATGACCATCAGATCTCAGCAGATGTCGAAAATGGGCCAGATCGTGTTTCAAACACGGAAGTTATTGCCCTTTGTTTATTACAAAAATATACAAAAATGGACATTATTCAGGATAGAGACTTCATTTTTCATCCAATCTTCACCAATCTTGCACAGTTTGTCTAATACTATAACATTACAGTTGAACTCGAATATAAGCAAGATCGGATCAAAAACACCAGAGTTACTGCCCTTTGTTTGTGAAAAATAATATGCAAAAATTATTCAGGATAGAGACTTCATTTTTCATCTGTTCTTCACCAATCTTGCACAGTTTGTCTATGACCATAAGATTAAAGATGAAGTCGAATATAAGCAAGATCAGACCAGAAACACCAGAGTTATTGCCCTTTGTTTGTGAAAAAAATATGCAAAATGGATATTATTCAGGATAGAGACTTCATTTTTCATCCAATCTTCACCAATCGTGTACAGTTTGTCTATGAAACGTAAGACTACAGGTGAAATCGAATAAAAGTATGATTGGGCCAGAAACATCAGGGTTATTGCCCCTTGTGTTTGGAAAAAAACAACAAGTAATCAGTGATTGTCTTGCACACATGATTTTTGATTGACCAAACTTACACAGTTTGCGCATGACCATACAAATTGATTGATAAAATTGGATTTCCAACAGTTGCAAGACTTGCATGCAGTTATTTGTACATGCAACCTTGATGTCTTCAGAGCCTGCATTAACATCATTTATCATCATTGGACAGAAAATTATCAAAGAAAAAGCAAAATTTTACCTTATAGCACAGCCATCGCAATTATCGCATTGCAACTAGTTCTCCAAAACTGTTTGCGAAAAAGACATCAAAATCTACTGTTTCTGCATTTTCCAGAATTGTCAATGACTAAATGAAAAAGGGTCACGTACGAATATCGAGAAAAATTATTAGAGAACCATTAGCAAAAAAAACGCACATCCACTACCCAATTCGTACTTTAGTAAGCCCATTGCACTCACCGATGTTTTAAATCAAAATTGATCCTATCCCCCTCTTCGTATTGTTCAGATACCTTAATTTTCGAACCTGTCACAACAGTATGGACTTGATCTGTACCAGTTCTCAGGTGAGCACTTTGGGCCATCATAGCCCTCTTGTTTTATGTCATCTTATGTGTTCCGTGATTCGTATGTACTCAGTTTTAACTACATGTATACTACATCAGTTAAACATTGATAAATTTCATTATGAACACTTAATTTACAAAACATATTTAGTTTTGCTAACTTTTCTATTGGCGCAATGACGATTCCGATTTCAAAATTTTGCATCCTATTATTGATAACGCAGAATATTTAGCATAGAGATATGAAAAAATGTCACCCTGTGACATTACTTTTGGTCTATGGACAAAAAACATAAAGCAGTCACGTGAGGTATAATAATAATTATAATTTCACTGTAAAGCAACTATATAATGCAGCTCGCACAACAAGTAAATAATCTGCACTGTTTAAGTCTTGTAAAACAACACCTATCGAAAATAAATATACAATCAAACTAACCTACGACACTTTCATCACTTGACTTCTAAGACCAGTAGCTTATTCTGCAAACTGTTCTTTCAAAAATGTTCATGAAAGAAAGAGGAGTTTTACATGCATTAACTTTTGAGTGTTGAAAGAAGGATTTTAATTAGGCTCGGTGTTTGGGCTATTATTAAAATAGGATGAGCATTAAATAAGGAATATCCGGTACTCAAGATTTTCCTGTTGTAGCGCTGCACATTTTCTCTGTGGATATTTATGCACACAATGATGTACTATCCTGTGTACAAGTGCTTACAAATTGTGTGTAACCTTATTTAAACATAATCAAATTTTTATATGCATTAACATATTTGTGTCTGAGTCTACATATTAATAAACTATATGAAGGGCGTCATGGGAAAACCGGACTTAATGCATGTGCTTAAAGTGTCGTCCCGGATTAGCCTGTGCAGTCTGCACAGGCTAATCCAGGATGGCACTTTCCTCTTGTATGGTATTTTCTGTTTCAAGGAAGTCTCTTCTAAACATAAATTCACTGTAGGCGGAAAGTGCCGTCCTGGATTAGCCTGTGCGGACTGCACAGGCTAATCTGGGACGACACTTTACGAACTTGCATTAAGACCGGTTTTCTCACGACGCGCCACATATGTTAATTGGAACATGTATAAATGATGACCTATTTTTATTTTAATATACATGTAGCAAGTTGAATTAAATCTTGTTTACGATGTCCAACAGTTATTTATGGTATCACGTAGTCATTGAAAAACATTAAATGGATCTAGTGTATGATTTTTTTTTTTGCAGTACATTTTGAACTGTTTATTTATTCAGGCAAGTTAAAAAGTTGTCTAGTATTTGAAAATATTTGTACTGTAATTATTTGCAGATTTTCAGAAATGCACAATTATTTTTTATTTCCGCTAGTATTTTAAGACCCGACTTGTTACAATTGTATAATTATATATATTTTTTTAAGTCAGCCTTATAATCAGAAAAAATTAAAGACACAGCCATATTGTAATGCATTAATTGATTTGCTGTATTTTATCGCAGAATGAATATCACAACGATCATCCAAGGGGGATAAATCCTGTACAGCTGAACGATGTCATCTTCACACTGCATGCCATTGCTATAACTTTAGTAACAATAGCACAGTGCTTCATATACGAGGTATGTTGGTGAAATGTTTTGTGATAATCTGTGATACTTTTTAGGCTGTGTTAAAATGGCATTAGTTAGTAGCTAAATAATTGCCTTACACAGTGTTGCAGGCCTAGACTACCTTTAAAAAATTATTACATTAAATACACTAACGGGCCCGGCTAGCTCAGTTGGTAGAGCGCCAGACTGACAATCCAGGGATCGTGAGTTTGAACCCCAGCCCGGCCACATAACTTGTGTGGGGATTGGTCATGAAATTATTTCGAGGGTCATTCTCCCCCTACCTCAGATTCAAGTAGGGCAGTTGTCTATTAATAGCATAGGTATGTGCACTTAGTACTGGTAAAAAGCTTAGATCGGCTAAGCTTGCCCAGGAAAAGTGTGAGAGGCTAACTAACGGCCGTGATATGACTGGAATACTGTTAAAAAACCCAACAAACATTAAATACACTATTTACGACTACTGTAATACTGCTACGTTCTTCACATTTAAGGCACATGTCACAAGGTTATGCATGTAGACAGGTTGAGAAATGCTATCAACATTTATGGAAACATGTAATGTAACTAGTGGAATATTTTGAAAGCTAGCGCAAAACTACCGGTTTGCTAAGTCTATGTTTAATACCAGTTAGTTTGCTAAGTCTATGTTTAATACCAGTTAGTTTGCTAAGTCTGTGTTTAATACCAGTTAGTTTGCTAAGTCTATGTTCAATACCAGTTAGTTTGCTAAGTCTATGTTTAATACAAGTTAGTTTTGTATAGTAGTCTATGTTTAATACCAGTTAGTTTGCTAAGTATATGTTTAATACCAGTTAGTTTGCTAAGTCTATGTTTAATACCAGTTAGTTTGCTAAGTCTATGTTTAATACCAGTTAGTTTGCTAAGTCTATGTTTAATACCAGTTAGTTTGCTAAGTCTATGTTTAATACCAGTTAGTTTGCTAAGTCTATGTTTAATACCAGTTAGTTTGCTAAGTCTATGTTTAATACCAGTTAGTTTTGTATAGTAGTTTTGCACTGAGCCATCAAAAATGTGGTGAAATGGAAATTACTGATATAAATGTTAATTAAAAGATAATAAAGAAGCTTTACCAGGTATGTACTTTTACCAAACAATTTCTAATGAGACAAACTGGTTAATAAACATTAAGGTCATGTATAAATTTGTTTAAAGCACTACTCTTATACTCCTAATATTTCTGAATATTATTTAACATTTTCTCTTTAAAATTCTTAAGGCAAACTATTGTAACACACTGACATTTTTTCTTTTTTTCCATATCAAAGACAGGGGGTCCGAAATTCCAGATTTGTAAAGTTCATACAATTTATTCATATTTTTATATGATTTCTCTGTACATGATTCTACTGAAAAACCATTGTTTAACACACACATTTACATTTCAAGAGAGGTGGACAGAAGGTCTCGAAAGTGTGCCTGGTGCTTGTGACGGGGGCGTGGCTGTTTGCGGGCGTGTCCTTGGTGGTAACCCTCTGCCACAAGATCACCTGGCTCACCTATCTCTACTACTTCTCCTACATCAAGCTGGGGGTTACCCTCATCAAGTACATACCTCAGGTGAGACTTTCATGGGTGGTTATTTATGCCCCTGCATTCTAATGTTGACATACTGTATTGTTGGAATACTGTGAACTGTGGGTTAATTATGGTGAGACTTTCCTGCGTGGTTATTTATAAAGGATGCTTATGAGTATTCGGATATCAAATACCAGTCGGGTATCTGAATACTAAATTCAGATCTTGATACTTTTCTCAATGAAAATCAAAGTATGTATTGCATTCTTTTTCGTGTTAATTAATGTCATTACAAATGAGGTGTGTTGTGGGAAACCCAGGCTTAATACATGTGCGTAAAATGTCGTCTCGTATTAGCCTGTGCAGTGTATTACTCACCTGTCCTACGACCATTGTTACAGTTGTGATGTTACTGCTGTGTTTTCATGAAAATGTAACAAACTGATCTAAAGTTTCAAGTTTCGCAGCATGATTGATTTTTTATGTTTTCAAGCAAAAAGATATTTTTCGAACAGTAATCTCAGTTTAAATTACGGTGCTTGTTATGTGATTTTTCTTAACATTGGTGAGACTATTTTGGTCTCTGATTAAACATAAGTGAACTTACTGTTCTTTTTTTTTTGCTCCCCGAAAGTGTGGGGCATATTGTCACCGCTTTATCTGCCCGTCTGAATTCTAATTTCACTGCAATTCAGTTTTCACGGGTGTGAAACACATTTCCCCGATTATTTTATCCATCTTACTCCATGTCCGTCTGTCCGGTACTTTGTTTCCACGCAAGATCTCAGGAACTAATGACCCGAATTTGATAAAACTTAATATGCAGCATCCCTTTAGGGTGGACATGCGTTTATGGTCAGGTTGTTCCGGACAGAAGATTTTTCAGGGAGTTTTGCCCTTTGATTAGAAATAGGACATTTTTTACAGAAATTTTCGTTTCCAGGCAAGATCTCAGGAACTAATAACCTGAATTCATTGAAACTTTATATGCAGCTTCTCTACCACGGGGACATGTACAAAATGTCAGATTGTTCCGGTCTTATGATTTTTCAGGCAGTAATTAGTGGGCCAAGAGGCATTGGGGAGCATCCTTGGTTCTACCAATATTCTTGTTCTCAATGACTTAACACTATTTGTGTACTATTATTCATCTTATTGTTTGTGATGTTGTTTTTTTCAGGCCTATATGAATTTCAAGCGAAAAAGCACAGATGGGTGGAGCATTGGAAATGTACTGTTAGACTTCACTGGAGGGTCACTCAGTCTGCTTCAGATGTTCCTTCTTTCATACAACAGTGGTAGGTCATTAAACGTGATCAACTCTGATAATGATTCAGTTCAAGTGCAACTGATTGGCTTTATCATTATTCTTCCTGTTTTCCTGTAAGTCATGAAAGTCACAAAATTAAACACACAGTTTATTGCCAATAAACAACAATTTTAAGTTGTTTTTAAGTTTTAACTGTTTCAAACTAAATTAATTATTGTATTAATCTATAGTCAATTCAATTGTGCTTTAAATACCGGTATATGTTGATGGACATCAACTACCCGGTATATTATTTTGGTTTGTTAATGTTTTTCAGATAGGCATTAACTAATAAGATATTTTGTAAATTGTTCATCATTTCTTTCAAAGTTATGTTCACAACCTGTTTTCTCTTTGTCAGATGACTGGGGTTCCATTTTTGGCGATCCAACCAAATTCGGTCTTGGGTTCTTCTCTATACTCTTTGACGTGCTGTTCATCGTGCAGCACTACTGCTTGTATCGGCACAACGAGTCACATGACTCCCTCGTTGACGACACGGAACGGGAAGTGCTCGTTAACGACGACTCTACGTACGAAACCTACTCAGGGCTAGGTTAGGTGTGCTCAATAATAACATATGACAACTCAGCATACAAGACCTACTCTGGGCTAGGTTAAATGTGCACAATAGTTATGCTCTACCCTAATAATATATGACAACTCCGCATACAAGACCTACTCTGGGCTAGGTTAGGTAGGTGTGCACAATAGTTATGCTCTACCCTAATAATATATGACAACTCCGCATACAAGACCTACTCTGGGCTAGGTTAGGTAGGTGTGCACAATAGTTATGCTCTACCCTAATAATATATGACAACTCCGCATACAAGACCTACTCTGGGCTAGGTTAGGTAGGTGTGCACAATAATTATGCTCTACCCTAATAATATATGACAACTCCACATACAAGACCTACTCTGGGCTAGGTTAGGTAGGTGTGCACAATAGTTATGCTCTACCCTAATAATATATGACAACTCCGCATACAAGACCTACTCTGGGCTAGGTTAGGTAGGTGTGCACAATAGTTATGCTCTACCCTAATAATATATGACAACTCCCCATACAAGACCTACTCTGGGCTAGGTTAGGTAGGTGTGCACAATAGTTATGCTCTACCCTAATAATATATGACAACTCCGCATACAAGACCTACTCTGGGCTAGGTTAGGTAGGTGTGCACAATAGTTATGCTCTACCCTAATAATATGTGACAACTCCGCATACAAGACCTACTCTGGGCTAGGTTAGGTAGGTGTGCACAATAGTTATGCTCTACCCTAATAATATGTGACAACTCCGCATACAAGACCTACTCTGGGCTAGGTTAGATGTGCACAATAGTTATGCTCTACCCTAATAATATATGACAATGGGTTTGTCAAGTTTTTAGCTATTCAAATTTCTATGTAAACATTACGATTTAAATGTTAGTCCAGTTATTCCCCAGTAGAATTGAAGTATTTGAATTTGCTTTCAGACCCTGACAACACGATACAATAAGGGCTTGGAATAAGATTACAAAAGACAAGGGACACAACTTTAGGGATATCATTGTCAGTACTTCTTCCGAGGATTCAATTTGGCTTTTGCATCGTTCAAATTTGATAACAGACATTCTCAACCTGTTTTTATGCGTGTGTCTTTTGTTTTTGATTTTTTTCATTTTTTCTAAAAGAAGAGTGGTATTACTCAAGTTGCAATATGGAATTTTATATTCGTATAAGTAAGTAAATTGTTTATTATGGTGACATGTGCATACTATTTTATAAACATTTTATAAACAGTAATATAGAGAACATAATATTGAATACACCTGGCCAATTGTGCCTGTAATTCACCTGAACGTGGACATGTATTGAATTTTAGTATATTTATATTATGTTGGTCATCAAACATGCATGTCTGGTATTCTTTATTATTATATGACCTATAAATAAACGGCTTCCCATTGGTCTATATCGTTGTCGGCAACACACAATATGTCTCATATTTAATGGACTTTGGGTTTTTCCCTAGTCATATTCACTGGCAGGGCCCTCAATCAGTTTTGGAGGAAGGGGCCCACCGCCCTCTGGAGGGGAAATTTTGACTGACCGGGGGGAATATTTTAATATGGAAGTTTTTACAGATTTACTGATTTGAAAACTAACTCAATTCGAACAAACTTGAGTCTAATTGTCGTTTGGTAAAAACGTCATGTAATCTTTGCGGCAAATGAAACTCCTATAAATATAACTTTGATTATTTTTTAGCACAAAAAAACATAGCTTAGAATCTAACAATAACGCTTAAAATTTGGACTAGGCTGCGGTATACATACACTGCAGCCATACACGCGTCATTTCCACGAGTTTTTCGTGTTTTCTCCGGCGTTAATAAATAGCGCGTTTTTCTAGCCCAGCACAATTTTATAACGGAGATATGAAACTAATATAATTAATATCAATATGCAACAAATATTTTTTTGTAAAAGTAATTTGCAGTCCCGCTTTTTAAATTATTAATTAATTAAATGTATTCATTTTAATGACCAAAAATGGAAATACACTACAACTCCTTCATATCGCGATTGCGGGGTTCATGGATCGCAATCGCGATATAACTTGTCAGGTCATTCATGTGCATATACATGGAAACACAAGCCTTTTTTCGCTATCTGAAGAAGTAAATGTAATTGAATCACCTTTTCATTGTTGTTAACATCCATAATGTGTTATATCCATATGTAAAATATTATATTTGTATATAAAAATATTATATAGTTCCTTGTATTTAATTTTAGATCAGTTATCACAACACATATACTATACTGGCGCAGTGCCTTTTTACGATATTTTCAAACGTTGTTTACCGATTGACATAAAAATTTACATAAATCAAGTTAGGTTTAATGTGCATTTGCTGGCGTGTTTTGGTTACATTTCAAATACTTTTATAATGAAAATTACTTATAGAGATTGAAGGCCTAAACAGTGTAAAAAAATGAGCGCGGGAATGTCTAAATCCGCCACCCCTCTTTAAAATTTTCAAACTGCTCGAAAATAATAATGTTTTATGAATTCTGTATTCAAAGCAACTTCTTTTGACTCCTATTGACAAAACTCCCACTTTTGTTTATTAAAAGTTTATTTTCTAGTGTTCTAAAAAAACACTTTGATCCAAAGTTGCTTGGTGAAAATCGTAGATCAGGAACCGTGACATGCTTATTCCACATTTGATTATTGTTCTTATTAATTTTCTATATTAAGCAGCTTGTTGTCTGATGTTAATACAATGTTTCAAATTCTTCCCAATACTCATTTGTTTTTATAAAAATAGCTCTGAAACTGAGGCCCTGCGTGCATGTGGGACAAATAATGAGGGTTTTAAGTAGCGATATATTTGCGCTCTTAATATGCAGTTTTTTTCCGCATGTTATTGTATGTCATGCCAATGAATACTGGTTTGTGTGCTGCACATGCTCAGATGGACATAATATTAAAACACGATAATTTAATTTTATCATGGACACCATGCGGAACCTCAAAACTGCGCATGCGCAGTATAAAATAGATTCCTCGCATGCAGTTTGTTTGCATTTAGGGGTTATGCACAAAATAATTGGATTCAATATTTATTTTAGCACAAATCAAGATGAAAACTCTTCAGCATTGTTAAGGAAACATATCTGATTGACTGAGATCAACAAAATAGAGATCGACGGTAAAAAACGCTTATTCGGATGGGGTGGCGGATTTAGGCAAGTGGCGGATTGAGGCACTGCGCCAGTATCGAAATGCGAAATGCCTGTTTGAATTTTACTGTTCACACGTCATAAACACAAATTTTATTTACAGTTAAAATACACATGTACTTCATGAAAAGCCTTTGTTCGGCTAGAAAAGCGCGCGAAAATTATGCTGATATGTACAAAGTCCCGTCATCCACATGGAAAGCGTGGGTGTATTGATGGCCATGTAAAAACGTTGTAGCGCAGAGAACTGTGAGAACTTTACTTTTGAATAAAAGTTTCGTAGCAAATACCAACCAAATTTTTGTATCGCCATCGATGTGCAGTTAACATTTCCTCTTAAACAAAAATACTTTTGCGGTTTCGATAACGTTATTGTCGTTCAGATAGGTCAGTATTGATTTATGACATACAGGTACTGTGTACACCCTCCACGTAGACAGCGTGTAATTCGGCTGCTAATTAAAGCGACAGCAGTGAAAGGACGTCGTCATGGGTGGCACGCGCGATATAAGCTGATGACGTCAAACTGTTTCACTTTGATGTTGAACGGATCGGTTTATTGTTTATCGCACATAACATGTGTCAATGAAATATTAGCGATGTAGAGATCTGGACCAAAATGGCTATACTTTTGATGCGGACGATTATTGGCATCTTAACTAGGTTTTCTGTTGTTCTTTTGTAGTTTTTTTTGCAGACCTTGGGGGAATTTTCCCATTTTTTAGGGAAAAAACCCCATACTTTTCAGGTGGGGGAGTGGGGCCGATATTCGGCGGCAAAAATCGTAGATTGAGGGCCCTGACTGGGCTAAACATAGCTGACGTTGGTACCCCTTTCCAGTCGTTACGAATAACGTTTGTGCAAACACAGCGGGGACACATCAAGTGACCTCACTTAACAATATAAACGACGCTGTCTAAATGACGTCGTTTAAATACAAGAATATTTGGCGCGTAATTCACATTTTTTTCGAAAATGGCATATTAAACGTCGGTTAAAGATAAAAATTATAGTGTGTCATATAATAAAACATTTGTTGACTAGATGGCCATAGAATATGATCTGTGAAAGACATTGACCGAGGCGCAGCCGAGGTCAATATGTTTTTCTGCCAGTGAATATCAGATCATATTCAATCGCCATCGAGTCAATAATTGTATTATCTTTGGCCATTGAACGTGTTAGTTATTCACTGTTTGAGTTTACGTCTACAGCAGCATTGAATTGTCATATTTTAATTTACCGGTCTTAATGCATGTGCGTAAAGTGTCGTCCCGGATTAGCCTGTGCAGTCCGCACAGGCTAATCCAGGACGGCTCTTTCCGTCTACAGTGGATTTATGTTTAGAAGAAACTTCCTTGAAACAGAAAATACCATAAAAGCGGAAAGTGCCGTCCTGGATTAGCCTGTGCGGACTACAAGGCTAATCCGGGACGACACTTTACGCACATGCATTAAGTCCGGCTTTCCCACGACGCGCCTCATTTATCTTGAACAGTAACAGTCTTCCATTTGCATCTCATAATGTAAATTAATGTGAATTACATTATAGTTACATCATAGTTTTATTATATACATGTACATGTGGAGATGATTACTTATTGAGATTGGCATAGGGGTGTTTTGCATGTTTGCTTTATACAATGATACAATTTACTCATAATACGCTGCCCAGTTTTTCTGTTTGCCCAGGTTTCTGCAAGTAATTTGTGTAAGTGACTTGTGTAAGTGACTTCTGCAAGTAATTTGTGATAATTGCATGGAAATGACATAAAATATTACATTGAAATATAGCGAAATATAAAACATTCAAAGAAAAAGTAATATAATGTTTATAATGAGTTGTTATGGGAACTGCTGGATTTTACTAATTCAGCGTTGTGTAAGCCTTAATGCAGTTATTGTACACAACATTGTGTGTAAGGCCAGTTAAATTATTTTTTGTTTTAGATTTAGATTGTTTTTTCTTTTTTCCAAATTACCTCGAAAATAATAATGTTTTATGAATTCTGTATTCAAAGCAACTTCTTTTGACTCCTATTGACAAAACTCCCACTTTTGTTTATTAAAAGTTTATTTTCTAGTGTTCTAAAAAAACACTTTGATCCAAAGTTGCTTGGTGAAAATCGTAGATCAGGAACCGTGACATGCTTATTCCACATTTGATTATTGTTCTTATTAATTTTCTATATTAAGCAGCTTGTTGTCTGATGTTAATACAATGTTTCAAATTCTTCCCAATACTCATTTGTTTTTATAAAAATAGCTCTGAAACTGAGGCCCTGCGTGCATGTGGGACAAATAATGAGGGTTTTAAGTAGCGATATATTTGCGCTCTTAATATGCAGTTTTTTTCCGCATGTTATTGTATGTCATGCCAATGAATACTGGTTTGTGTGCTGCACATGCTCAGATGGACATAATATTAAAACACGATAATTTAATTTTATCATGGACACCATGCGGAACCTCAAAACTGCGCATGCGCAGTATAAAATAGATTCCTCGCATGCAGTTTGTTTGCATTTAGGGGTTATGCACAAAATAATTGGATTCAATATTTATTTTAGCACAAATCAAGATGAAAACTCTTCAGCATTGTTAAGGAAACATATCTGATTGACTGAGATCAACAAAATAGAGATCGACGGTAAAAAACGCTTATTCGGATGGGGTGGCGGATTTAGGCAAGTGGCGGATTGAGGCACTGCGCCAGTATCGAAATGCGAAATGCCTGTTTGAATTTTACTGTTCACACGTCATAAACACAAATTTTATTTACAGTTAAAATACACATGTACTTCATGAAAAGCCTTTGTTCGGCTAGAAAAGCGCGCGAAAATTATGCTGATATGTACAAAGTCCCGTCATCCACATGGAAAGCGTGGGTGTATTGATGGCCATGTAAAAACGTTGTAGCGCAGAGAACTGTGAGAACTTTACTTTTGAATAAAAGTTTCGTAGCAAATACCAACCAAATTTTTGTATCGCCATCGATGTGCAGTTAACATTTCCTCTTAAACAAAAATACTTTTGCGGTTTCGATAACGTTATTGTCGTTCAGATAGGTCAGTATTGATTTATGACATACAGGTACTGTGTACACCCTCCACGTAGACAGCGTGTAATTCGGCTGCTAATTAAAGCGACAGCAGTGAAAGGACGTCGTCATGGGTGGCACGCGCGATATAAGCTGATGACGTCAAACTGTTTCACTTTGATGTTGAACGGATCGGTTTATTGTTTATCGCACATAACATGTGTCAATGAAATATTAGCGATGTAGAGATCTGGACCAAAATGGCTATACTTTTGATGCGGACGATTATTGGCATCTTAACTAGGTTTTCTGTTGTTCTTTTGTAGTTTTTTTTGCAGACCTTGGGGGAATTTTCCCATTTTTTAGGGAAAAAACCCCATACTTTTCAGGTGGGGGAGTGGGGCCGATATTCGGCGGCAAAAATCGTAGATTGAGGGCCCTGACTGGGCTAAACATAGCTGACGTTGGTACCCCTTTCCAGTCGTTACGAATAACGTTTGTGCAAACACAGCGGGGACACATCAAGTGACCTCACTTAACAATATAAACGACGCTGTCTAAATGACGTCGTTTAAATACAAGAATATTTGGCGCGTAATTCACATTTTTTTCGAAAATGGCATATTAAACGTCGGTTAAAGATAAAAATTATAGTGTGTCATATAATAAAACATTTGTTGACTAGATGGCCATAGAATATGATCTGTGAAAGACATTGACCGAGGCGCAGCCGAGGTCAATATGTTTTTCTGCCAGTGAATATCAGATCATATTCAATCGCCATCGAGTCAATAATTGTATTATCTTTGGCCATTGAACGTGTTAGTTATTCACTGTTTGAGTTTACGTCTACAGCAGCATTGAATTGTCATATTTTAATTTACCGGTCTTAATGCATGTGCGTAAAGTGTCGTCCCGGATTAGCCTGTGCAGTCCGCACAGGCTAATCCAGGACGGCTCTTTCCGTCTACAGTGGATTTATGTTTAGAAGAAACTTCCTTGAAACAGAAAATACCATAAAAGCGGAAAGTGCCGTCCTGGATTAGCCTGTGCGGACTACAAGGCTAATCCGGGACGACACTTTACGCACATGCATTAAGTCCGGCTTTCCCACGACGCGCCTCATTTATCTTGAACAGTAACAGTCTTCCATTTGCATCTCATAATGTAAATTAATGTGAATTACATTATAGTTACATCATAGTTTTATTATATACATGTACATGTGGAGATGATTACTTATTGAGATTGGCATAGGGGTGTTTTGCATGTTTGCTTTATACAATGATACAATTTACTCATAATACGCTGCCCAGTTTTTCTGTTTGCCCAGGTTTCTGCAAGTAATTTGTGTAAGTGACTTGTGTAAGTGACTTCTGCAAGTAATTTGTGATAATTGCATGGAAATGACATAAAATATTACATTGAAATATAGCGAAATATAAAACATTCAAAGAAAAAGTAATATAATGTTTATAATGAGTTGTTATGGGAACTGCTGGATTTTACTAATTCAGCGTTGTGTAAGCCTTAATGCAGTTATTGTACACAACATTGTGTGTAAGGCCAGTTAAATTATTTTTTGTTTTAGATTTAGATTGTTTTTTCTTTTTTCCAAATTACCTCGTGTAAAATTCATATTGTGCTTAGAAGATGCTGGTAGATGTTTTCGCTTGTTTTCCAAATTAAAGGAAATTACTGAATCCAAATTGTGCTTAGTAGATGCTGGTATATGTTTTTTTTCTTAACATGTAACAGAATCTTTCTCCATATTGATGGAAAGTGAAATTGTTGCACCATACCTAGTGTTCAATCTAGAAGGGCAGAGGGGCATGGCGCTTGATTTGGAAAAGGGGCATTATGTGCACGGTGACACTGTTAAAAAGGGCACATTAGATTTAAATAGTTTTTTCTTGAAGTGTTACTGAATAATTCCTTTTATCTATTTGATGATTATTAAGTCAATTTAATAACACATTTTAATTTTCCATTATTATAAGTTCTTCTTGTTATTAAGTTATATTATTCATAAAGATCAGACAAATTATTTATTTTTTATTCATAAGTATTTCCAATGGGCAATCAAACAAGACAACTGTTGAACTAAAACGGTTTATGGGCAAGTTAAAATCATGTTTACTAATGGTAAAATCCTACTACGCTGGTGTACTTTTTATTTTTGTTGTTATTTGTTATTGTAGGAATTTTTTTTATTTTCATCAGTATGGTTTATAACAATTATGCTGTTGATGATGACCTTGCTACTACTATTTTGATGAATGATAAAAAGCAAAAGTCAAGACTGAACATTAAGAAAACAAACATTGAAATTCGGATTGAAATGATTTATGCAATTATGTTTTTCGAAATTATAGCTAGTGTTCTGCAATTCGTTTGTTTCAGGGATTTTTTGTTATTATTGCAAGAATATTGTATTTTTTCATAGTTTATTAATAAAGACGACATTGAGTCTACATTTATATTCATTTTGCCTTTGTTAATACGTTTATCATGAAAATCCAGTTTTCAGTTTAACAAACAATGGTATAACTATCGTGTGATTCTTAAACTATCAAAAGCAATAACACTTGAATTTACTCAACCACAGTTGAATATGCCAGAGGAACAGCTATAACGAGGCAAGATAACATTTGTTTGCTTATTTCCGATGGGGTCCTTAATACACAATGTATATTGTATGCTCATTACTCATTTGTTTATGGGCTGGTATTTATTAAGCTCTAGCATAATTATGTTGTGGATAAGTCAACATTTGAAGAAATTTAAGACTGGGCATACTCCATTTTTTTTCACTAAGGAGCATTTTTAATGCCAGCTCAGTTGTTTGTTTGTAGTTTTAAACTTTTAGTAAAAAAGCTAGTTATCAGAATTTGAGACGTGTCGTGGGAAAACTGGGCTTTATGCATGTGCAAAAAGTGGTGTCCAAGATTAGCCTGTGCAGTCCGCACAGGCTGAACCGGGACGACACTTTCCGCTTTTATGATATTTTTTGTTTCAAGGAAGTCTCTTCTAAACACAAATCCACTGTAGGCGGAAAGTGTCATCCTGGATTAGCCTGTGCGGACTGCACAGGCTGATCTGGGACGAAACTTTACGCACATGCATTAAGCCCGATTTTTCCATGACACGCCTCTTTTTTTTTGGTACTAATACTCATGCAATTAACATTTATAAATAATGCAGTCTTGAGACATTAGTCATAAAAATGTTGATTGCTTTTGTTTATACTAGCACAATGTTCAAATCAATGATATTTGTATATTGTTATATATGTTGTGTTTTCTTTGTCATGATTAGTATATTATAGGTTGTGTTAGCCATTTCATTTGTAACTACATATAAAGGCAAACCAATAATTATTTGTTAAGCTGTTCTGCTGAAGTACGGTTAATGGCAAGGGTTTTATTGTGTATATTTCTGTTAGTTTTATTACATTTTTGTTTACTTTCCTTGTTTTTTAATGTATATAATTATATAAAAAAATAATGTGTTACTATAGGCCTATTACAGTCTAATCAAATATTAAAATTCAGTCCATGTGTCTTGCATATTTTTCGGAAAAAACAGCAACAAATGCATCAAAAGTTTCTTTATTATTAATATCTTTATTAAACTAGGAGATTTTAGAACTACATGTAGTTCAAGCAACTGTTCTTTTTATCTTTTGATAATTATTTGTAAGCCAGGATGCTAGTCTATATGTGAGATGTGACGCTGCATATAATTATAAAATTTACTGCAATTTAAATATGTTAAAAATTAAACTATTTCCATTTCATGTATGAATAGGTTGTTTTATTTTAGTATTTACACACTATGTTGCTAGGAAATGTTTTTTTCTTAAATAAATTCACTCCGGATTAAGTATGTTTCAAATGTGTTTAAAAAAAATGACTTTCCGTTTTGCGTATGAATAGTTCTGTAAACTTAAAAAAAAATTGCCACAGGTAGCAACTGCTATAAGGAATGGCATAACGTTGCCACAAGTAGCAACTGCAATAAGCAACAATGGCATAACGTTGCCACAAGTAGCAACTGGTATAAGCAATAGCATAACGTTTGCAATAGATGTTCTAGTTATCATGTAACTTGCATTTTAATGGGACTTGTTCAGAGATTTTCAAATTTTTACAAAATCTCATTGAATGGCAGACATGTAACTGTATAAACTACAGCAATTGGGCAAATCAAAAACAAATGTTATAATATTATACAGAAAAATAAATACATGTAATTAAATGATTTGCCTTCGCCTGGACTCGTACCTATGACCATTGGCATCAAAAGTCTGAAATACTTACCACCGGCCATTCTGACTTTAAAACATAGTAGTGCATTTTTTAACGCAATGTAAGTAATACACACGTTTTTTTAAATACCGCTGAAACGAGTTACAAAAGCTTTATAACTATCCATTTCAATTGATGACTTTTCAAAAACCACACTATTTATATTTCAAATATATTTCTTTGTCAGTAGTGTTATTTCACTCGTTTATATATTATGTATTTTTAGCTCACCTGAGCACAAAGTGCTCATGTTTAGCTTTTGTGATCGCCCGTTGTCCGTCGTGCGTGTGTGCGTGCGAGCGTACGTGCGTCGTCAACTTTTCATTTAAACAACATCTCCTAAACCGCTTGGCAGATTTTCACCAAACTTTCACAGAAATGATCCTTGGGTGGACCTCTTTCAAAGTTGTTCAAATCTTTACGGTCCGCTGAATATGTAGGTCACCAGAGCTAAAAATAAATTTAAAAAATGAAAACTTTAAAAATCTTCTTCTATGAAACCGCAAGGCTCAGACCTTTCGTATTTGATATGTGACATCCTCTAGAGGTCCTCTACAAAGATTGTTCTAATTATGCCCCTGGGGTCAAAACGGGCTACGCCCCGGGGGTCACATGGTTTATATAGAATATATAGCAAAATGACTTTAAAAATCTTCTCCTCTGAAACCACAAGGCCCAGAGGTTTCATATTTGGTATGTAACATCCTATAGTGGTCCTCTACAAAGATTGTTCAAATTATGCCCCTGGGGTCAAAACTGGCCACGCCCTGGGGGCCACATGGTTTATATAGAATATATAGCAAAATGACTTTTAAAATCTTCTCCTCTGAAATCGCAAGGCCCAGAGGTTTCATATTTGGTATGTAACATTGTTTAGTGGTCCTGAACAAAGTTTGTTCAAATTATGCCCCTGGGGTCAAAACGGGCCACACCCCGGGGTCACATGGTTTATATAGAATATAGAGCAAACAGACTTAAAATCTTCTCCTCTGAAACCACAAGGCCCAGAGGTTTCATATTTGGTATGTAACATCCTATAGTGGTCCTCTACAAAGATTGTTGAACTTATGCCCCGGGGTCAAAACTGGCCACGCCCAGGGGGTCACATGGTTTATATAAACTTATATAGCAAAACGTCTTAAAATCTTCTCTGAAACCGCAAGGCCCAGAGTTTTCGTATTCTGTATTTAACATCCTATAGTGGTACTCTACAAAGATTGTTCAAATTATGCCCATAGGGTCAAAACAAACCACACCCGATTGGTCACATGGTTAATATAGACTTAAATAGGAAAATGACTTTAAAATTCTTCTCCTCTGAAACCGCAAGGCCTAGAGGTTTCATATTTGGTATGTAACATTGTATAGTGGTCCTTTACGAAGAGTGTTCAAATTATGCCCCTGGGGTCAAAACTGGCCACGCCTCGGGGGTCTCATGGTTTATATAGACGTAAACAGCAAAATGACTTTATAATCTTTTCCTCTGAAACGGCAAGGCCCACAGCTTTCCTATATTTGTTACGTAACATTGCATAGTGGTCCTCTCCAAAGATTGTTCAAATTATACCCCTGGGGTCAAATCTGGCCATCCGCCGAGGGGTCACATGGTTTATATAGACTTAAATGGCAAAATGAGTTTAAAAAATCTTTACCTGAAACCGCAAGGCCCACAGCTTTCCTATATTTGGTACGTAACATTGCATAGTGGTCCTCTCCAAAGATTGTTCAAATTATGCCCCTGGGGTCAAATCTGGCCACCCCCGAGGGGTCACATAGTTTATATAGACTTAAATAGCAAAATGACTTTAAAAAATCTTTACCTGAAACCGCAACGCCCAGAGGTTTGTTCAAGGTTGTTCAACTTATGCCCCTGGGATAAAAATAAGCCATGCCTCTGTGATGCAAATTCCAATTGGGTTACAAGGTCTCAGGTGAGCGTCCTAGGGCCCTCATGTTGTTTTTGGGATCTTTGACAACAATTTTGAAAATTGCAAAACTGTGAACAAGTCCCTTGATGTATCATGTATAACCATCATGTTGGCATTTCATAATTATGTTGTAGCATAATATTACTTTGTGGTCAAATGAATAGATTTATTCATGTACTATTGTTTTCTTTTATCATAAATGTCGAACATGCTTTTCACAGAACAAACGTGTTAAGCATATTGTTAAAAAAGTATTCTGGAATATCCTATACTTGTGTGCAATAAATACTTATTAAACACGTGTTCTTTGGTAGTTTTTATTCATTAGGAGCGAATAAAAATAAGAACAAGCATTGTCACTGTAAGTGATGAATGCCCCCAAAGATATGTTTTGACAGAAGAAAGAGTTATGGTCCATGTACTCTGCACTTCCTCTCATTGTCCTCTACCATTATATGAAGTTCCATTTGAATCCCTTCAATACAAATGGAGTTATGCTCCACACACGAAAATTAAACAAAGGGCAATAACTCTATTAATATTTAAGGAAGAGTTATGGTGTCCTTGTCTTCTGCACTTCCTCCCATTGTCCTCTATCATTATATGAAGTTTCATTTGAATCCCTTCAATACAAATGGAGTTATGCTCCGCACAAAAAATTAAACAAAGGGCAATAACTCCGTAAATATTGAAGAAAGTTTGTTTGTTTGGATTTTTCGCCGTTTTTAACAATATTCAGTCATATCATGGCGATCAGTTAACCTGATCAGACTTTTCCTGGGCAAGCTTAGCCGAACTAAGCTGTTTACCAGTACTAAGTGCACATACTTATGCCAGTAACTGACAACTGCCCTACTTGACTCAGAGGTAGAGGACGAATGGCCGTAGAAATAACTTCATGACCAATCACAACATAAGTTATGTGGCCGGGCTGGGGTTCAAACTTCCGATCTCCGGATTGACATTCCAGTGCTCTACAAACTGAGCTACATGTAGCTTGGCCCGAATAGTTACCGTCCTTGTGCTCTTGACTTCCTCTGTTTGTCCTCTACCATTATATGAAGTTTCATTTGAAACCCTTCAATACTAATGAAGTTATGCTCCGCACAAGACAATTAAACAAAGGGCAATAAATTTGTAAACATTGAAGGAAGATTTAAATTGTATGGTCCTTGTGCTCTGCACTTCCTGTCATTGTCCTCTATCATTATGTGCAGTTTCATTTGAATCCCTTCAATACTACTGGAGTTATGCCCCGCACAAGACAATTAAACAAAGGGCAATAACTCTGTAAATATTGAAGAAAGAGTTATGGCCTTTGTGATCTGCAATTCCTTTTATTGTCGTCTATCATTATATGAAGTTTCATTTGAATCCCTTCAATACTAATGGAGTTATGCTTTGCACAAGAAGCGTGATGGACAGACAGACAATGCGATTACTATATGCCCCCCGAAGTTCGCTTCGGTGGCATAAACATGGATTGTTAGAATTTAAAGACACTAGTTAATTTGTCTTATTATAAGATTTTTATTTGTAGAAATTACAAAGTTAGTGGTGAATAAAGGCAAGTTTATGTAGCGAGGTTTAGAAAACCTGAACCACGAAACTTGGTGAGTGGTTCACATTTTCGTGCCGAGCAAATAAACTGTTTATCCCATCATTTTCTGTCTTTATTTTGAAAATTTATGAAAGAAAACGAACTAATTAATAAGAAAAACCATAAATAACATCATGAAAATGAACAAGATGACTTCATGAAACCGCATTCATTTGCTTTATCCCAAATTGTTTAAATAAAACAGTTTATCTCACGGGGTGTTATGTCTTCAATGCCAGCGTAAAGTTGGGATAATATGTGTTCATATGTCAAATTGTGAGTTGTTTTACATGAAAGCAAAATTGTACTCTATATTACATAGCAATTAGTAGCAAGAGCTGTTTGTAAAACAGTTATGCCCCCTCTAGGTTACAATAGCAACAAGAGGGCCCTAATCGCAATGACTGGTCAGAACGTTTGATTTTATTCCGGTTTAAAGTCTCAAAATATATTATTTATCCAACTGACACATTCATCATTCAGAATTCGTCCATGCACGATTTATTAAACTTATTGTTATGTATTTTACTAAAAATAAAAGCAAACACGACATAATCGTTGTCACAACAAAACTGAGTCCAGCGAAAACTGGTTTGTTTCGTCACTGTTTTTCGGTTTATAAATTACGTCATTCGTTAGAATTGCGTCACGTATTGCGTAATTAGTTGAATGTTAAATAAAAGTACGGAAAGTTTGTTTGGTGTTTTTGTTAACATTTTGTGTAATAAAGAAAGGAACATGATTCTTTTCTTGTGACAGGATAATATGTATTATATACGATAATATACGGCAGAGCTGGGCCGGGCGTCTATAATCGTATAACGGCCCTCGGGCCCGGCCCAGCTCTGCCGTATATTATTGTCTATGTATTTGCATTTTCGGATATAACCGTTTCATTTTGACTAAATACGCCATTCGTTGTCATTGACGTCGTGCGATCAGATTCTCTTCGATTATCGAAAATCGGCCGCGACCAATTTTATTATATCGGCTCAGCGGAGCCGCGTAACGGCCCGTAATCGACGTCAAATGGTTACTATTTTTAGTAACAATATGTATTATATTCTATATAAACTATGTGACCCCCGGGGCGTGGCCAGTTTTGAACCCGGGGGCATAATTTGAACAATCTTGGTAGAGGACCAATATAGGATGTTACATACCAAATATGAAACCTCTGGGCCTTGTGGTTTCCGAGGAGAATATTTTTAGTCATTTTGCTATATTTTCTATATAAACCATGTGACCCCGGGGCGTGGCCCGTTTTGACCCCAGGGGCATAATTTGAACAATCTTTGTAGAGAACCACTATAGGATGTTACATACCAAATATGAAACCTCTGGGCCCTGCGGTTTCAGAGATTTTTAAAGTTCACACTTTTTAAATATATTTTTAGCAATGGTGGCCTACATATGCAGCGGACCGTAACGATTTGAACAACTTTGAAAGAGGGTCACCAAATGATCATTTCTGTGAAGTTTGGTGAAAATCTGCCAAGTGGTTTAGGAGATGTTGTTTGAATGAAACGTTGACGACGGACGCACGCACGCAACACGGACAATTGGCGATCACAAAAGCTCACCATGAGCACTTTGCTAAAAGGGCTAATTTTAGATAATCAAGGGCCATAACTCCAGTTACTGGGACAATTCGGTTGATTATCCAACTTAACCGAGATAATACGCCCACAAAGATTTTCACCAGATCAGCTATGAACTGTTGGACAGAAACGGCTAAAAAGGCCAATTTTAGATAATTCAAAGGCCATAAATCCACAATTCGTTGGGTGATTTGGCTGAATATTAAACTTGGCCGAGATATGCCCACAACATGTTCATGAAGTTTGGTGAAGATTTGATTAACATTGTAGGACTTAGAGAGCAGAAACAGCTAAAAAGGCCAATTTCTGATAATTCAAGGGCAATAACTCCACAATTCCTTAGCTGATTTGACTGGTGATCAAACATGCTCGAGATATTATAACAAACATTTTCATGAAGGTTGGTGAATATCGGAGAAAATTCAAGGGCCATAACTCTTCCTGGGGCAATTTGGCTGATTATTGAACTTGACCTAGATATTATTTTTACTAACATTTTCATGAAGTCTGGTGAAGATTGGATGAAAACTGTACGACTTAAAAGGGACCGGAAAAGCTAAAAAGGCCAATTATAGATAATTTAAGGGCCATAACTCCACAATTCATGGAGTGATTTAGCTGATTATCGAACTTGACGTAGATATTATACCCACAAACATTTTCATGAAGTTTGGTTAAGATCAGATAGACTGTTGAACTGATTTGACTGGTAATCAAACATGCTCGAGATATTATTATACCCACAAACAATTTCATGAAGTTTGGTGAATATCGGAGAGTGGAAACGGCTAAATATTTAATTAATTTTAGAAAATTCAAGGGCCATAACTCCACAATTCCTGGGGCAATTTGGCTGATTATTGAACTTGACCTGGATATTATTTTTACTAACATTTTCATGAAGACTGGTGAAGATTGGATGAAAACTGGAGGACTTAAAAGGGACCGGAAAAGCTAAAAAGGCCAATTATAGATAATTTAAGGGCCAGAACTCCACAATTCATGGAGTGATTTAGCTCATTATCGAACTTGACCTAGACATTATACCCACAAACATTTTCATGAAGTTTGGTGAAGATCAGATAGACTGTTGAACTTAGGACAGCGGATTTGAAAGCGGTCTACCGACAGACCGACCGACATTATCAAACCAATATAACCCGCCATCTTTGATGAGGGGGATAATAAGTGAAATGTCACCTAGTGACATGTAGTGATTGGCCATGTAAGGAACTTCCAACAGTAACGCTGTTGGTCTTGCTCTTTAGCGACGTTGTTAATACGACTGACTAATGGTTTTCGTTTTCTCTGTCTTTGGACTATATTTGTTTGTAGAAACGCTATACAGAACTGTCTTACTTCAGTTTCAATAAAACACAACAAAGTCACATGTACACTTTTGATAATTTAATTTTAAATTTATTTTTGTCTGATTCATAAAATACAGAATTGCATTCAGAAATATAAAATATAAAACGGCATGGGCTTTTCAACACTATGAGAATTACAGGAAAAGCACAGACACAACTTGCATATACGTTAGGAATTAATACTGGAGCTAAGAAGCATCAAGACAAAGACATGTATCAGTCACATGAAGCAAGCTAGAAATAGCTCAGGTATAACTGTATGGTAAAAGTTGAAGCAGAAATCATCTTAAGATATAATGTTCTGATGCCGTATCTACATAAGTTTCGAATCTCAAAAATAGTCGCAACTTAAAATATTGACCAATGAGAATGCCCAATACATCTGAGCTTTGGTTTCTATTGGTTCAGAATTTAAGATCAGGATTAACCTCAAGAACTTTTGTAGTCGCGAGGCCTGTTTGTGTCTTTTGTGTAAAAAGATCAGAAAAAGTACGATTATATTATTCAACAACTATTTACTGAAATGGTAGCTTAATTAATAACTAAACAGTCTGATTATTGTAATGTAAATATTGAATAAGAAAACATTCATCTGTTGCAAACCCTTCTACAACCACAGCGTTTTCAACAAAACGTTTTAAAAGAAATCAACTTCCTAAAGTACAGCTTTTAAGGACAATACAATGTTCTGTACTGCATTAACTGTCACTCAATGGCATACTTTTTATTAAATCAAACTAGTTTAACCTTTATTTCATGTATTTAAACTGGTTATCAGCATTCTCATATTAAACACTCAACTAAAATACACAGCACTGATTTCTATAACAAAACAGTGAGGCTACCTCAACTCGTAAAATTTGAACAGTTTCCCTTATATCTAACAAGCACACCACCTACATTTTAATAATTTTTCTGAATTTAGAACTGTTTTTTTTTAGATCTTAACTTATAACTGCAAGAACTATACTGAAAGAAGTCGAACTGTTTAAACATCAATGCCACCATAATCTACATGCAGTTTCCAGTTCTTAATCGACATGCAGTTTTTGGGTATATGTTAAAATGCTTGAAAAAGGTAGTTACATGAATCTATGAGTCAAAAGCAAGAGAAATACAAACGAGAATGGTTCACACTGGCAAGAAGTCTCTCTTTGGGTAATTAAAGCGACCAGTGTACATAAAATACAAATCTGATTCCCCATTCAATCAACATGTCAAAAACAACAGTTTTGTTTGGTTATGTATTGATGCTTACAAGAATTGAAAATAATGCAAGAACAGGCAAGACACTTCATAAATATTTTGTCATGGAGGATAAGCTTGGGAAAATTTGCAATATAAAGAGCACTTTAACGATAAGGACAATGGTCAAAAAACTATACAGTTTGGAAAAAAATGTGTGTTTTAAATGTTTAAGATTTACGATCAGCCATGCATTATATCTTAATGAAACTATTAACTTGAAAATCTTTGAACACATTTGAGCCAAACAACATAAACAGGGCAACATGTGTGGCTAACAGCAGTGGGTGAAATGCCTTAAGAGTTTAACAAGAATGTTCAGTTGTCACACTGTCTAGTCCACTCTCGATGCTTACATTTTCACTTGACACGAGTTTGGGATAAAACCATTCTTGGTTTATTAGTAACTTGATGCTCAATATTAGGTAACAAGGACCAGTATCCCTTGGGCTGCTTAGTAAAACCTAAGAAAAATGTCTTCAATTCAGAGTCTGCAGTTGCTTCAATTCATTTATTTTGTATTCAACAGTTTTATCGGGGTAAAGAAGTTCTAATGCATCTTTTTTTACCATATTTTATATATAAAATTTCTTTTCATAGATTTGAATTTTTCATTTGAAGTAAAACTTAAGATATTCCCTAGGACCTTTATGGACATGACACCAGGACATTTGTAAATGAAATCTGTTGCACTGAATTTAAGTCAGGAAATATTTAACTTTGCTCGTCTGTTGAGGTAAGATTATTACAGTAAATGACATCTTATAAATAACCAGTCAACGAAAATAGATCACTCCGCCTTTTTGTATGTCCAAGGATTTGAAGTAAATCGATTGGATTATGCAACCATGTGCTATTATTTACCACTGAAATATAAACCCATAATTGGTCAATACAATCCTTGATTGACATGTACCTACTGGTCAATTAGCATGCTGTTCTTGAGGATTCTATAAAATCAAGCTTGGAAAGATGTACCTGCAGTCTGCCACACCTGTTGCCCTTGTTATGTACAATTTGATAATGAAAATAAGTTAAAACATCCAACAAAACAATACCTTACATATACACATATAAAATATGGCAAATGAATCAAACACTAATTAAATGGTACAGAAAATACAATCATAACAACACAAGAACAAAGGATGTACAACTGGTAAAACGCAAGTACCGTCAAAATGTGTTTTGCTTGTAAAACATTTACGACAAAACGATTACTCTGGGCCGGTACTCATAAAGCTATTTTTTAGACTTGAAGATAAAGAATAGACTTAGACACAAGAAAAAACACTTTTACATTAGCAGATTAGCTGGTGCCATTGTTGTTAACAAATTGTTCTACATATAGAATGCTGGTTACCAATGTTGTTAACAAATTGTTCTACATATAGAATGCTGGGTACCAATGTTGTTAACAAATTGTTCTACATATAGAATGCTGGTTACCAATGTTGTTAACAAATTGTTCTACATATAGAATGCTGGTTACCAATGTTGTTAACAAATTGTTCTACATATAGAATGCTGGTTACCAATGTTGTTAACAAATTGTTCTACATATAGAATGCTGGGTACCAATGTTGTGAACAAATTGTTCTACATATAGAATGCTGGGTACCAATGTTGTGAACAAATTGTTCTACATATAGAATGCTGGGTACCAATGTTGTTAACAAATTGTTCTACATATAGAATGCTGCAATTGGAGTTGGCGAATATATCAAGTCAGATTCTAATTAACAGTGTTCTTCAAACAGAAAAGTTCCGAGAATATTCGTTATTCTCAAGTCTAAAAATCGGTAGGTGAATACGGACACAGCTGTGGGGAAAAAATTCTCTTTAAGAAAAAAGAAACATTGCTAAATAAACAATATCTTGTTGATCATTAATGAAACATAAAATAAATATTAATGTAAAAACACTACGCAAGGCACAATGACTACAACACAGAAATGTAAAATGATTCACACAGACTTCTGTACATACGTAATAAGTTAGCTAACATACAAAAATTCCTATATGCTCAGCATGGAAATTGTCAACACCATCTATGGTCAAACACACAAAATTTATCATGTTTGAAAAAATATTCTCTGTGTTTACAAAATGTTTTTATTTATTGAAAACAAATAAAACACAAGGATGTAAAACAATAACACTAAAATACTATAAATCTATCACAAATGTACTCTCAACCACAGAAGTCTCAACCACAGAAGTCTAGCAGCTGTCTTTAATAAATAAATGTGGTGTGTCGTGGGCAAACCACGCTTAATGCATGAGAGTAAAGTGTCGTCCAGGACGGCACTTTCCGCTTTTATGGTCTTTTCCGTTTTAAGGAAGTCCCTCTAACATAAATCCACTGTAGGCGGAAAGCGTCGTCCCGGATTGGCCTGTGCTGACACTACACATATGCATTAAGCCCGGTTTTCCCACGATGCGCCTCAAATTTGATTTTGGTGCATGTAGCAAAAGCATTTACGTAACACGGCATTGATTAACTTTGCAACTCGTTTCCTACTATAAAGTGAAGTCTACTACAAATGGTTAGGTTCTAAAACTTAGACTTTAAAAACTACCAGTAAATACTCATCACAAATTTGACAAAAAGCTGGTCAAAAGGGGCGGGTCTGCCATGTTAAAAAGTATGTTCATCTTCAGAACCATAGTTGCCAAATTGTGCGTCTTTACGTTTAATATATTCTGGGCTTTTTTTGGCCAATTTTATAGCCGTTGTTGGGTCATATTCCCAAATGGCAAAACTTTTTTCTTTTTTTTCCCCAAATCCAGTCCAAAAACTGCCAACTGATACTGGTAGTTTGACTTTCAGATGGTTGAAAATAAGAGGTGTTCAGTGTTGAAATAAAGACTGTTGAAGTTGTAATAACTGTTTTACTGATTTGAATACTGATTTTATTTAGTTTATCTATATATTCTCAAATTTTATTTATCAAACAATTACAATTTTTCCCAGTTTTAGGTGAATTGACACTAAAATTCCCAATTTCATGTATATAGGTCATATTCACAAAATGGTGAAAAAAAACCTGATTTCGGTCATCTTTCATTCAAATACTAGGTATCTGCTACATTTTTAAGAAAACACAGACAAAAATGATAAACTCTAAACAAACAATAATGGAATACGAAACGCAGTCTTTGGTGCTCATGCAAGACTATCCGGTAGAGTAATATCAAAAGTCTTGACAATCACATGTTAAAAGGTTCCGATTTGAAAATCTGCTGTTAAATAAACATTTATATAAATATAAATATATATTTACACAACTCTACACTATCTACAGTTGATGTAGCTCGTGCAATCAACACTGGAAAAAGAATTAATAAAACATTAACATGTGCCAAAAATGATTACAAAAATGGTTGAACACAAATAACATTTAGTTAAACGACATGAATAACACAAATCATGGAATTCTGCAAGCAAATAAATAAAACTGAGGCAAACGTTAGCCAAAGAAAACAAATATAATATTTTGAACATTTAAAATAGCTTAATAGTTTCTTCAATATTCTGAGTTCATATTTTCAAAATCACTAGAATAATCAATGAATGGTGAAATTATAACAAAATTGATTTAAATACCAATTTTAGTAGCATAGCACATCAAATTTAATTCTTTTCTTAACATATATATGCTCTGTAACATAGCACATACAAAGTATAAACTGTAAACAGTAAACACGCTAACACACATTCATTCCAACAATAAAAAATAACTCTTCAATGAGCAAAATCCAAGTTGCATACATTGGCCATGCTTGTCTAAATCCAGGCTTCTCACCAGAGGGAATAAAGACACTTGAGGACATTCTGTTTAATGCGTCAGCTAACACTAAGGAATCCAAACCATCACTGTATGAAACAAAATATCTCCGACAGCAGCTTGAGACCAAGTCAGAATAAAGAGGTACAACTAACGCATTAGATCCGGTCAGCTTGAGACCAAGTCAGAATAAAGAGGTACAACTAACGCTCTAGATCCGCTTCAACCATGAGCAAACTTCATTGCAAAGTTCCATGACAATGTTATTCAATTCAATGGTAAATCAAATCCACTGGGACTAGCAGTTTTACCCTTGAACTCTGTCCACTCTAATGACTTCAACATTGAACCAATTACTGTAAATTCACGAGACATTGCAAAGATCATTCAATTTTGAATCGTTTGGCTGTTGCACCATCACCAGCTGCGTAGTTATTGGAGACAGGCATCACAACAATAGTTTTTGCTCCCCCTAAACCCCCTCCGGAGGTAGCAGTCTTCACTGCCAGCGTCCCAGCATGGGAACCGGATGAGGTGATATTCAGGGCACCGTTCTGATTGGCCGTTGCCATTGTGCTTGTGGTGAGAACCATCAGCGTGGGACCAGTGTTCGCCCCGTGACTGTCTGCTGTTGTTCTGGTGATAAGGGAGGTAGCGCCACCCATGACTTTCGACAGTGGGGTCTGTATGAGCGTCGGGTTGCCCTTGATGGTGGTAACACTCGCTGTTTTGGCATGCACAGGTGGGTGAGGTTTCTCAACCTCTGACTCCGAGAAACTCATGGCTACTGCACTGCTTAGATCGACAAACTGAAAGCAACAACAAACAGCTCCTCAATTGGGGCCAGGAATTGTTGCATCAGTTATAAAATATGAGCTACAAGAGCTGTCAGAGGACTATTCGAAGTATTTCAGTTGGTACATATTGTGGATAGTGAAAGGGGCATACATTTGTTAAAATACACTATTTTTAAGTGAAGCCTTGTCTAGTTTATAAATTTTTGGAACGAAAACTTTAACCACAAAGTCTGTGTAAAAAGTGGGCTAACACTGTCAAAATACAAAACAGAGTTATGGGTAATATTACCCCTGATACTAGAGTTGATCACAAAGGTTAGTTCCAAGTTTCAAGTGAATAACTTATGTAGTTTTGAAGTTACCAAACTTTTGAATATAAACTTTCAACAGAAAATCTAAGTGAAAAGGGGGCATAACACGGTCAAAATAGAAAACATAGTTATAGGTAATGTCGCCCCTGGTACTAGAGTTGATGATAAAGGTTAGTTCCAAGTTTCAAGTGAATAACTTATGTAGTTTTGAAGTTACAAAACTTTTGAATTTAAACTTTCAACAGAAAATCTAGGTGAAAAGGGGGCATAACTCGGTCAAAATAGAAAACATAGTTATAGGTAATGTCGCCCCTGGTACTAGATTTGATAATAAAGGTTAGTTCCAAGTTTCAAATGAATAACTTAGGTAGTTTTGAAGTTACAAAACTTTCGAATATAAACTTTAAACAGAAAATCTATGTGAAAAAGGGACATAACTCTATCAAAATGCTAAAAAGAGTTATGGGGAATGTTCACCCTAATACTGGAGTTGATGACAAAGGTACATTCCAAGTTTCAAGTGAATAGCTTTTGTAGTATTGAAGTTACAAAACTTTTGAATATTAACTTTAACCAGAAAATCTATGTGAAAAAGGGGCATAACTCTGTCAAATACAAAACAGAGTTATGGGGAATATTGCCCTTGATACTGGAGTTGATGACAAAGGTTAGTTCCAAGTTTCAAGTGAATAACTTATGTAGTTTTGAAGTTACAAAACTTTTGAATATAAACTTTAACCAGAAAATCTAAGTGAAAAAGGGGCACAACTATGTCAAAATACAAAACAGAGTTTTGGGGAATTCTGCCCCTGACACTGGAGTTGATGACAAAGGTATATTCCAAGTTTCAAGAGAATAACTTATGTAGTTTTGAAGTTACAAGACTTTTGAATAAAAACTTTAACCAAATTCAGACGTGGACGCGTACGCCGACGCTGACGGTAGTAGGAAAGTTCACCTATTCTTCTAATAGTCGAGCTAAAAAACAATACATAAACCCACACGGACAATGTCAATTGTATCTCAAATAACTAATGCTTTTCTCACCTGTATCTCAAATAACTACTGCTTTTCTCACCAAGAGAAGAACTGCATGAATTTTTTGTGATACAGTAATTTTTGAAGTAGCTTAAACCACCCTTTATGTCAACAGCTATATTATGATGTATCGTATGTTAACCATAATGAACTTAAACAATCTCCAATATCACACAGGTATTTTCACCACAAAGGTAAAAGGGGAGTTCACAGTCTGCAGATGCCTACCTCTCCCATCACTGCTATGGGTGTCTCCCCAGTGGCGGAGGCCACCTTGTGTTCCACCAGATAGAACATGTACTCGTCATACAGCAGGCGGATCAGGTGGAATGAGCCAAAACTGGCCGCACTGCGCAGAGTTAGATCCCGGATAACCATTGAGCTGAAACATCCAACAAAAGCAAACTTAAACTTTCTCAAAAGACACAAGAATACTTGTTCTGACCAGAAACAGTCTCGAGTTTCTTAATAGGCTCAGGCTTTTGTGACAACAGAGCTAAAACAAATATGCTTAAACAACTTATCTGATGAGTTGATGGTTTTTATTTATTATATCAAAACCAACACAGCATTCCTACTAGCAAAACAATCATTCTAATAACGCTGTATAGGGTTTTTAGAAGCATACACAGACTAAAATTTTGCACTATGGCCAACTTGACCTTCAACCTACTTGAAGAATGACCACTCTTGTAGACTACAAGCAATACATTTTACATCGTGGCCTACCTGTAGAATGACCACTTGAGGAGAAACTGCCTGGCAGCCTTGGGAAAGTTGGGGCTACCCTCTTGCTGCTTGAGGACCTGGTTGACGACGCTCTCCAGCCAGATGGCCCACTGCTCCAGGGAGTTCTGGGCCTGCAGGGTCTTCTTGAAGTCCTGCTCCAGCTGCTGTACCGTGCTGTCCTCGCACTGACACACCCAGCTAGCTTGCTCCTTTAGGACACACAACATACATGGTTTGACGAGTCTTTATTGCAAACTAAGTAACAACTATGTTTTACCAGTAATTTGTACTTGAACATCGGTCTTGAAAACAAGAAAGTGTGCACATAACTTTTCAATTATTTTTGCTAATTAATTAACACTTGTCCTATACAATGTACATAATCTCACACTATGCTATTAACACACAGCCAGCCGATTTCATGTTTAAGCTGGCCTTTATGTCGAATAAAAGCAAGGAAATTAATACAGACATAAAAGGCATTGAAAGTAAGACCATTAACATTAGGCGCACACAAAAATAAGTTTGTTTCAGGTTACATGCCCAAACCAATCAGGGTAGGTAGATCGGGATTTTTTTTTTTTTTTTTTTGGTAAATGGTCAACTTGAAGATTCCAAAATTGAATAAATATTCAAAACATATCAGCAATATCCTTAAACACTGTAAGTGGATACTATCAAAACAAAACACTTATTTATCCAAACACACATTTATTGAAAAAGGTAAATAAAACAAAAATCAATCTGACAAACCCACTAAAATGTTCTAGGGTAGGGGCATTTTTTAAGGGTAGGTCGGGTAACCTGAAACAATTATTTTTTTTACCCCTTAAGACACCAACCCTTGGCAAGGCATGAGAATGAACATTTTTGAAAAACAGCTGAAACCCCTACAACCACCATTAAAATGTTGTCTTTTTAATTTGTTTACATAGATGTGACAAATTTCAACAACTTAACTGGTGAAAATGTTCAATAAGAAAAAAGATGACATCAGCTAAAAAGAGGATGGTTGTTGTGCCAAAACCCCACAGAACTGCCAACAAGCCTCGCACCTGCACATTGGCAAAGTCGACTCTGTTGAGATCGGTCAACATCTGGTTGATCTGTGACGTGTTCTGCAGCACTGCGCGCGCTGCCTGGGCCAGGTGGTTGAGGGAGGTGTAGCGGCGCAGGGTCTGGGCGAAGGCGCTGACCGCCCCCAGCTTAGTCTTCATCATCTCCTCAGGCACGTTGGTCATCGCTCCCTTCAGCCAGTTCTCCAGACTTTTGGCAAAGTTACGGATGGCTTGAGTGAGGGAACCTGAAAGAGGAATGATTTACAACTTACAAGCACACTTCCTAGGTATTTAGCATTTTGGTACTTCTGATCTGGGAATATTTTTCTTCCAAATGGGAAAAATAAATCATATTTGATATTGGGAATGCATCCGTTTACAGGACCGTGTCAAATGAGGAAAAAAATCACTGAAATTACATACAGTATGCTGCATCATCCAATATGACAGTATGTCACATCATCCAATATGACAGTATGCTGCATCACACTGTATGCAACATATTAACATAAGTGACACAATGAACTCATCTTTCATACAGATTCCTCTAAACTTGTACTCATAATCACTAGTTTTTTTATTGCTACATAACAAAACTAAAATCATTTTTACTATCTGTAACAAGCAACCTCAAGCTACTTACTAGGTATAGGCCGTAGCACATCCGGTATGAGGACTTCTACTAAGGCTTGATAGAACATGTAGTCGGACTTTCGTACATAGTTCTGTACTGGCTCATATTTACACAACAGGTAGAGCTTGTCCCTAGGCAATCTCTTCTCATAATCATTGTCTGGCCTGAAACGTGCAGTGAAACATTGACGCACAACTCTCTCATCCAATTTTAGTTAAAAAAACAAAATATCAAATAGTTATAGAAGATAAATAAATGTATGCTTTTTTTTCAGTTTTCCTGACAGGATTATTTGCTGTACCTGGCATTTGCAATAAACACTTGCCCTACTTGCTCTATACCTGTACCTGTCAGAAGTCTACACTTAAAGCCACACACAAGGTGAACATGGCCAAATTCAGACTCTACCACTAAAATGAGGCGCGTCGTGGGAAAGCCGGGCTTAATGCATGTGCATAAAGTGTTGTCCCGGATCAGCCTGTGCAGTCCGCACAGGCTTATCCAGGACGGCACTTTCCGCTTTAATGGTATTTTCTGTTTCAAAGAAGTATATTCTAAACATAAAATCCACTGTAGGCAGAACACCGTCCTGGATCAGCCTGTGCAGACTGCACAGGCTAATCCGGGATGACACTTAACACACATGCATTAAGACCGGTTTTCCCACGACGCCCCTCAAATGGTTATCTAATGACTGTCTTAGCAATTGTTTAAGTATATAACCTACGTCACAAACATTGGGTTTGCTGGATTCTGTTTATTGCAAAAACACTTCAGGTAAAACTGTTTACAAACACTCCAGGTAAAACTGTTTACAAACACTAGTTACATGTATTTACTGCCGGATTCAATTCGTCTATTCACCGTTAACATTTGGCAAGCTGTACGGTATTCTACATAAAACATGAGGAACTTCGGTAAGTTTCGTAGTGTTGAAAATGTAAACACCAAACTGAACTTCAAACTGTTTAAATTCCATTTATTTTATGAAAATGTGTAGAAGTTTTTAGCTCGTAATGCATTATTTTATGTTTATTAATTCAACATCATTCTTTAATGTTCAGTTTAATGGTGTTGTTAGTGCCTTTAATCACTGTAAAGAAGATTTTGTCAGAAACATAGAAAAATCTAAGATTATCCTATCAATGAAACCATCCAAGTGGTGAAAGACATCAAGTAACAGAGTTATGTTAAGACTGCCCGAGTAATGCAAGTGTTTGTCACAGAGACTTACCCTGAGTCCAGGGAGGTATTTCTCCAGAAGCCCTGCCAGAGAGCTTCTATCAGGGAGAACTGAAGGTTCACAACCACATCTACTATAGCCTGCAAAGGAAGGCAATGACTATCAACAGTGTGTCTAGATAGCGTGCAAGTATATATACATCATTAAGCATGATAATACAATTTTAGACATTTGTGTCGCATCGTGAGAAAACCGGACTTAATGCATGTGCGTAAAGTGTCGTCCCGGATTAGCCTGTGCAGTCCGCACAGGCTAATCCAGGACGGCACTTTCCGCTTGTATGGTATTTTCTGTTTCAAGGAAGTCTCTTCTAAACATAAATCCACTTTGGGCGGAAAGTGTCATCCCGGATTAGCCTGTGCGGACTGCACAGGCTAATCTGGGATGACACTTTACACACATGCATTAAGTCCGGTTTTCCCACGATGCGCCTCATTTGTTTTGCTGTTCAAAATATTATTAACAGTAGTTTTCTCCAAGCAGACTTGTTCATAGAGGATATTTGTTTAATGCAGTGTACGATCGTATTTTATTAAATGAGTGGTCATAGCAATAAATATTTTCACGAGTGGAAATATCAAGTTTCTATGACCATGAATGAAATAAAATATGATCTTACAGTGTATTAAACAAATTTTCTTTTTATTTCATGCTTTTGAACGATACTGGTTGGCTGAGTAGTATCCGTGATCTAGCAGTATCCGTGATTTGTATATTAAAAGATGTAAAAGCTCTCCAGCATTGAATGTTGAGTTTACACACATTACCTAGCAACTGTTCCAAACGCAGAGTAAGTTGTAGTCTCCAAAACTTCACATTTTTCAAGATATTTATATGTTTGTTTAAAATAATCTCAAAACAACTTAACTCGTCGCGGGGCATTAATGCGCCCGTCTTTGTGCATGCGCATAAATCTATAATTGGACCCGTATTTTTATTTTCTACTTCCCTATTTTCGGTTTACCAAGGGTGATCCCTAGGTTATTCACATAAAGCAGCAATTTTAGTATTCAAGCACCACCATCCATATATTCAAGCACCACCATCCATATATTCAACACGCATTTGTCGTGAAATGGATTTTCTTAAAAAGCTAGAATCGCAATTGCAAAATGTTTCCCAAAAAAAACTATTAACAAATAATTGCAATTTTAAAATGTTTACTTGATTATACCGCTGGTTTCGGGATGATTTTGACAAAATTTCAATGCAGAGGAGGCGTCTACTTTGATAATAACATGTTCATCTCCCGTTTACCGTCAGCAAATTTTTAAGGGGCGCCAAAGGGGTAACCAAAAGACCATTTTCAGGCATACACTTCTATTAGTAGTCGCATTATCACCGCTAATCTGGCATAGAATTTAATATTACATCATTATGATGTAGGTAATATAATGTAGAATAGTAGAGTAACTAAAATTTTGAGGTGTGTAGCACAAAATTCGCATTTTGAATTGAAAAGAAAAATCACTGATACTACTAGTTTTATTGTTTAAAGTAATGCTTATTGATTGCCCCTTTGGAGCCCCTTTTATGGAAAAAACCATATGACGTCATGACAAGATATTTACATCCTCGTAAACAGAAGGAGCCCAACTTTATACGGCAACAAGCTTTTCTTTAAAAGTATTACTAACACGATTGAAAATATAGAAAAAATACTAAAAAATCACGGATACTACTCGCCAACCAGTAAGGCGCAAAAAACATGAGGTGCGTCGTGGGAAAACTTGACTTGTGCATAAAATGTCGTCCCGGATTAGCCTGTGCAGTCCACACAGGTTAATCCGGGATGGCACTTTCCGCCTACAGTGAATTTATGTTTAGAAGATACTTCCTTGAAACAGAAAACACCATTAAAGCGGAAAGTGCCGTTGTGGATTAGCCTGTGCGGACTGCACAGGCTAATCCGGGACGACACTTTACGCACATGCATTAAGACCGGTTTTCCCACGATGCGCCTCAAATATGTTTGTTTCAGGTAACCCGACCTACCCTAAAAAAATGCCCCGACCCTGGAACATTTTATTGGGTTTGTCAGATTGATTTTTGGTTTCTTGACCTTTTTCAATAATTAAATGTTGTTGTTTTTTAAATAAGCGTTTTGTTTTGATAGTATCCACTCATAAACAATGTTTAAGGATATTACTGATACGTTTTAAACATTTATTCTGTTTCAGAATCTTCAAGTTGACAATTTACCCCCCCCCACCCCAAAAAAAATCCCGACCTACGTACCAACTTTTTTGGGCGTGTTACCTGAAACAAACATTTTTTTTTACGCCTAAATAAAAAAATGCGCACGATATGCTAAAGCATCACAAGTTTTGTGTATTGTGACATCATAAATATGACATCATTATGATTACAAAATTGTCGATCACTAGGGTATTCACATACTTTCAAAAAATAAACATAATAAAAAAAGTTAAAAGTAGTTCCATATAACCAAGAGTGAAATGATCAAACATGATCATTTCACTCGACTTAGAGTGAAATTATCGGGTTATCATTCACTGGTATTTTCCACTCATTCACCGCATAGCATGAAATAAATACATGATCATTTCACGATTTTAGTTTCAGCTTTTACTACATTTACACCAATGAACTGAAATAGAACTGTTGTGACGTGGTTGAATTTTGAATCGGGCTTGCTCAAACTCTCAGTTTGATACAGGTTTGATACAGGTGGGCTTGTTACATATTCTTTCTCTCAAGATAACTTGGGCTTGCATGACCAAAACTGCCAATTGACTGGTTGTGTAAATCATAATGATAAGTTTACAGATTTTGAAAAATAACCATTCAAAACATGGTTTTAAGGCAATCAAATTATGACAATACAGCCAAGCTCATCTGAGATATTTCCTTAATAACCCAATATTCACCATATTACACAGCATACAATGTCATAATGTTTTCCAAGTTCTCAAAAATATTGTTTCCTAAAAATACCCCTTATAAGAGGCGTCATGGAAAAACTGGGCTTAATGCATGTTCGTAAAGTGTCGTCCCAGATCAGCGTTGGCAGTCCGCAACAGGCTGATCCAGGACGACACTTAACGCTTTTATGGATTTTCTGTTTCAAGAAAGTCTCTTCTAAACATAAATCCACTGTTAGCAGAAAGTGTCATCCTGGATCAGCCTGGGCCTGTGCATTAAGCCCAGTTTTCATACGACACGCCTCAAATATATGACCGCAGTGGTGTAAAGGAAATGGCGAGAACCTTGTGATTGGGAGATTGCAAGTTTGATCCCCACTAGGGGAGCTCCGTTTGAATGATCTTTGTCAGGCTTTGACATGAGCTAATTTAAATATGAGGCGTGTCGTGGGAAAACGGTCTTAATGCATGTGCGTAAAGTGTCGTCTCTGATTAGCCTGTGCAGTCCGCACAATCTAATCCAGGACGGCACTTTCCGCATTTGAATTCAGCCCAGTTTTCTCACGACACGCCTCATATGTTTAAAACTATGAATACCTCAGCATGTTCTCTGTACATCTTATGGAACACCTTCAGATGCTCAATGTGTATGCCCTCGGGCAGGGGAAGGGAGGTAATCTCAATCTCGCCAAAGTTCGGAATGGCCCCTGAGGCATCCCCCAGGAACTGCTGGTGTTGGTGCTGCTGAGTGGTGGGCTGGTGCTCCGACTGTCCATCCACACCGCCATAACCACCATCACCGCCCTCGGATTTGGGGCGAAACCTTGAAATTATGAAAATTGTGTTGACTTGCTCAGAAAGAGTGACAGGACACAACAAACATTCCAACAGGACATACCAGATTTTTCTAAAGACAAATAACAAAATTGCTCTGCTTAAACCTCCAATAAGCAAAGGAAACAATATAGTTCTGACACTGACATTGTTCGTTATTAATAGTAAGTATTTATCAATAAAATTTTTATCATCGAAATGAAGTCACTTAACGTCACTCTGAAACAGGCTGTGCATAGTAAAATGTAGGTCCTGGACTGAGTAGTGTCTGAAAACATACATGCATACTAAGTAATCAAGACAACATTTCTACTGTCCACTAGCCCGAACCAGAGCCAAGTCAGTTAACATCACACAGTAGTTTATTACTATGTTACATTTTGACTCACTTTTTGCCTTGATAGAGGGGCTGCTGCCTCATTGGCATGGTCTGGTCGTCTGTGAACTGGTTCAGGGGCGAGTTGGCCTTGATACGGATCCCGTAGTAGTGGTACTTGGAATTACCTCTGAAATACAGTTATCAGATATTAGAAATGTAATAAATCACTGCCGATTTAAACCATAGGTAAATTTCTGATGAGCAACTAAGTATTTTATTTAAGTGAAATAAAGCAAATTATCTTGGGCCGGATGAGCCAAAAATAATGAAACAACTTCACACTCCTAAACATAAAGTATCGTGGAGGTTTGTTGTTACTTCCATCAAGGACATTATGTTTTTGCCCGCATTGGTTTGTCTGTAAGTTAGCAACTTCACGCTAAACATCATGATCGGATTTGAATAAAATTTCATTGGAAATGGGTCAATGAACAAATGATTAAAATTTGGTTATGACCTCCCCCACCCCCGATCACTGTCAGAATCCAGGAATTTTTTAAGGAATCTTTATTATTGAAAATACTGGTATGCTAAATAACTTATGAATTGCACATTATTGAAAATACTGTTATGCTATATAACTCATGAATTGCGCATTATTGAAAATACTGTTATGCTGTATAACTCATGAATTACACAGCACATGGGGCAATGAGCTGCCTCTGCACTTTCCAAACGGTTTAAAGTGTTCTGTTTTTCACTCTGATTTATCATACCAACATTGTGTGATCATTTATCATTGTTATCCGCATAGTGCAGACTATACCTTGTACCCAGCCTCCTAGTCCTCAGGCCCAGGAACACCGAGCGGATGAGCTTGCCGAACGATGCAGGGTTCATGGGGTCGAGGTTCTGTTCCTGACAATGGCGCAGGTAGTGGTTATAAAGCGTACTGCGGGGCAGGCTCACACCGTCTGCTGTCTCATAGTTGTCCATCAGCCACTGGACCTGCATTACAAACCAAACACACACACTGAGAGACTTGTTCATTATTATGTATTTAAACTACAGGGTAGTATATAAAGGGACTTATTCATAGATTCAAGGTTGGAGCTAAGAAATATAAATAATTAGCTTTTTTTTTGCATTAAAAAAAAATACCTGTTATTTATAAGTATTCTCCTCAGAAAGCAATAAAAATTATTTCATTTTAATATTTTTTTTCAGAATTCAAGTAGCGAATTCAAATTTGTAGTAGCCAATGGCTATTTTGGCTTCTGGTAAGGTAACATAAAGATTTTAATATTATAGTGGTCGAAATTAGCACTAGTCCTAGAGTTCGGCACTGGTAAATTCTGAGCTGGGCTTGCTTGCAATCTCAGTATTATATATGCAGGCTTGTAGCTTTGTCTTGCTCTCGAGTATTAAGAATTTGGGCTTGTGTGGCCAAACTGCTAATGACCAACATTAACTGCAAATTCTTGACATACTTACATTTATGCATTTTCTTAATACACTTGTTTGTTAATTTATTGTCGAAACAGCATTACAAAGCTTTATACTTTTATCATTTTAAATAAATTCATAAATGATGAATTGCTTCCAATATAGTTCTGTGTTGGGGTTTTTATTGAGATTCTTAAACGTAATGTTCTTTTCCTTTTGGAATCGGCAACAGAAAATTAGGAAATTGTCAATTTGCCAATCTGTGAATAGGTCCCTGGAAATAATATTCAATAATTTTTCACTGACCAAAATTTGGGTGGTAGTTTAGCAATATCATCATTTAACGGTTCAAATCTGTTAATATGGAAGGCTATTGGCACATTTACACGTTCTAAGCATAATAAAATATTGTCACTTAACCCGACAACAAGCCTTATTAAACATGATAATCATAACATTAACTGCAAATACTGATTATCAGTTTACCAATATTAAATTTTGATACATAACACAACATCTCCAAATCCGAAACATTTCAAAGTTATAAAGATTAAGGATGGCTTAAATACCAACCAACTGAATAAACTTCCTCGTGCAAATACAAAACCTTAGTTTACAAGGACAATGACAAATGGCTTTAACATCTGTGTTATTGTGATCTTGTCATATTGAGAGAATTTTGAAAACTTATGGCACGTGCTAAAATTTGCGACATAGGACTACAAACTTGATAGAACATTAAGACTCCTAGACAATCAATTTTAATTCCCTGATCAACTGCGGCGGCCGAGGGTTGAGTGCGAAACTATTGTATCTGATATAGAAATGTTAAGCAGATACAACAGTTTCACGCTCAACTCTCGTGCCCTTTTTGTAAATTAATCTGTTAAAATCTTCCATGAAAGAATCCAATATGACTTTATCTTACTTGAAAATCTACATATTTACTAAACACTGTCATGTTATTGTAGTCAGACAGTTATTACACTTGCAGCAGTTACCCTATTTACACAAGAGACAAGGACCTTTGAATTTGACTTTTTTGAAACGCAGAACACAACAGAAATCGCAACAGACAACAGAAACAATACCAGAGTCATTAACTGAATAGTATAGATTCATACCATTGATATGAAAATGTCAATACATGCGAAGACAAACTGTACATGCCACATTTAACATACAAAGAAAATCAATTGTATTCCGAACAAGGCAAACAGTAAAATTAATATTTGAGGCTCGTCGGGGGAAACCAGACTTAAAGCACGTGCGTAAAGGGTTGTCCCGGATCAGCCTGTGCAGTCTGCACAGGCTAATCCGGGATGACACTTTCCACTTTATGGTATTTTCTGTTTGAAGGAAGTATCTTCTAAACATAAATCCATTGTAGGCGGAAAGTGCCGTCCTGGATTAGCCTGTGCAGACTGCACAGGCTGATCCAGGACAACACTTGACGCACATGCATTAATCCCAGTTTTCCCAAGACACGTCTCATTTCTTTTTTGCCAGAAAGCAAGATAAGAGTTCTGCAAAAATTAATTTATTTCTAGAAAACAATTTTCAGCAGTTGTTATTCTAGCCTTAACACTGGTATCATCATGGTATCAATTCTGCAACCTTATAGCTAGTATCTGCAACTTGGTAATATGGCATCATTTCTGGAAGAAGTATTGGTAGCATATTTCCTAAATTCACAGTGACCATGTCCAAAAGTATGTTCTACACATATACACCAGATCATGTTCTTCAGCCAATACCAGCATGGTTGTTGTAAGACTAATGGCTTTATAAATGATAATCACTGATTCAATTGCTAGTCAATTATGTAAACAATTTTGTGGAATATTTTAAGTTTTGTACATCAATACCATTATGTCAAAGGGTGAAGAAAACTTTTTACTGAACAAATAATCTAATGTCAGTTGTTATCAAATGTGACTGTAAATGATTCACTGCCTAATTCTTAAACTTCACCACCAGTTTCATGCACTTGATGGGAGTACAATTGCAACACCAATATCTAACAACGTAATGCTGAACAAAAATATAACCACGAAATAGATTCACGTCACTGTAACAAGGTGGGCCTAACTACATGTATGAAACATAACCAATACATGCAAGTCCCTCGGCATGCAACTACTGTAAAAGCAAGCTGTACATCTGGACCCCCTCCCTGCTTCCAAATAGCAGACATGCAGCCTATGAGCTAACAACATTGATACAACTCCTTGCTCGTCCATCCACAAGGGCTTGATTTCAGAACGAAGTAAAATGTTTTACCTAAAATATGAAGTAGCACAATGGAATGAGCACTCTGTGTATGCCAGCAAGTCCCAAGTATATTTAAGAGGTGCATTTGTTGGCAATGGATTTATAAATGTCTCCTTTAACATGAATAATTGTGTCCATTAATAAAAACATTTTGATGAAAACAAATCCAAGAACATTATACATAAGAAAGTTCAAATATATTACAAATTATGTCATGAAGAGTTGAGACATTAGACATAAGAACTTTCATTGATAAATAACCAATCATTTTTTGGTAAATAAAAATCCAACAGAATACAGTTATAAAACTATCAAATATTATCTGCAAAACTTAAACTCTGATAGCAACCCAAGCCAGTAATCACTGCCACTAGCGCAGCACAAACCTATGTTTTACTCGTATGTAAAATATTAAGACTTAAACATAGATTCGAACTAAGCAATCAAATTAACATTAAGAAGCATAATGCTTCATTCTGAAAGTAAGCCCGTGCGGATGAAGGCAAGTGGGTGGGGATTAATGCAGATACATGATTCCAAGAATTACCCCGCTCTTCAGTGACGGGACGTCAAGGTTTACAGAGCTACCTTTGCCTTCCAGACTACTGGCATAGCGCGCCAGTGCCGACTGCTGGAACACACAATACAAGAGAAATATGCACAACTCCATCAATCAATCACTGTTTATAATGCACAATTAAAAAAAAAAAAATCGAGGGTCGAGTGCGAACCTGTTATACCTGCTTAGCATTTCTATATCTGATACAATAGTTTCACGCTCAACCCCTGCAATGTCAGTTATTGAAATTAGCAGTTCGGGCAAGCGGCCCGAAATCTTACATTATTACTTGACAGCAAGAAAAGATACAAGCCCACCTAGGTAAAACTGAGAATCTGAGCGAGCCCAGTTCATACTTTCACTCATGCAGGGCTTATGGGCTTGTGCTAATATCGACTACTGCAATGTGGTCAGATATACAATGGCCAGACGCTATAAAAGGTACATTACAGTGGAAATTTAAGTTGACAAATAACACACATTACATTTCCGAAATCATTCACAACCATGCCTTGATTTTGGTCTACTTTTCAATCAATGTATCACTAGAACAAATGAAAGCATTTTTCTTCATATGGCTGACCAACTATACTGATTCTTTGTAATTACATCATTCCAAACAAAAACGACAGGAACAAAAATGGATGCCAAAAAAAAAAAGAAACCCCAAAAATAATGAAACTGAAAATACACATCAGTTCACAAAATTCAAGACCATGCAATTCAGCAATGTTGCGCACAGAGGATGTAAACCACTCTGTGAATAATCTAAGTACTTGAAGGTTGCAGAGTAGCTCTGTAAACTGCGACTTGTTCACTGTACGTTTATACACAATCTATTAAGTAATCCATCAACTAACACAAAAAGTACCAACACGTCTTAATTACAAGACAACTAATTCATTGATCACAAAATATGAATGGGTTTGGTGATAAATCATGCAAGATCTGTGCAATTTAATGAACAGAAAAGAAGCATAGAAATATAATATATCTATATGGATTATCTACTGGTAATCATTTTAAAGGTATGATTAACTTGTAATTTGACACTGCTAAAGGCATGCATAAAACAATTCACTTGAAAATAGGCATAGAGATTTATTTATATTCATTGCCAACAGTCCAATATGGGTAGTCACCAATGTTAAACTTAAAGGCATAATTACATATGATCAAAAAGTATTAAAGGTGCACTGCAGAGATGCAAGTAAACAAGACAAGCTACTGTGCCAAGGCCAGGGATTTTTATGATTTTTAATTTCTCAGATTTCTCCGACATTTTTTTTTCACAATACACGACAACACCAATAATAATTCACAGCAACGTTTGTTATAATAATATTCCTTTTTTTTTTTCCAACAAAATCAGCGAATCCGAGAAACTAAAAACAACAAACTCTGGCCTAATGCAAGTTCCAAGTTTGCTGAACAATCTAACGGAAATATTAAAGATCGGAACAGATTGAACATAAACATGACATGCAGGCAAGTACAGAAGACTGCAGAATACATAGCACCATTAATTGAGGCATGTCGTGCGACACCCGGGCTTAATAAATGTGCGTAAAAAGTCGTCCCGGATTAGCCTGTGCAGTCCGCACTGTGCAGTCCTCACAGGCTAACCAAGACACTTTCCGCTTTAATGGTATTTTCTGTTTCGATGTAGTCTCTTTTAAACCTAATCCGCTGTAGGTGGAGTGTCGTCCCGAATTAGCCTGTGCAAACTGCACAGGCTAATCCGGGACGCCTGTGCAGACTGCACAGGCTTATTCGGGACGACACTTTACGCACATGCATTAAGCCTGGGTTTCCCACTACACGCCCCAATTATTTTCCATGGACCCAAATTTCCATGTTTTCACCTACTGGACACAATTCTGTACTTTTGAAATATAATAATGTTATTACATAAACCAATAAATTACCAAAATTAAACCATTACCAACATAAATACCTGTGTGCACTGTGTCTGATTGTGTTATATATCCTATATTTGCTGTTAACAATGGATACCTCATCTATAGCACATACAAATACTGGGATACCAGATTTTGCAATAAAATCGATGGCTCAGCACAAAAACTGTGCTATATAACTGGTATACAACACAGACTTAGCATAGTTTTGCACTGACCTATTGAAATATGGTTATTATACAAGGTAAACCAAGAACTGTTTCATTACGTTTTAATGATGTATTTCGACCATTTTATGCTTTACTAAGCAGATCTATTCCAATACAGCCTTTTTCAAGAAGATTTATCAATTTAAATGACCATTCTATAACACTATGTTCACAGCAAAATACACCTTGTATAAGTTACAATCAAATAAAACAAACAACAGTCATCGATAATTTATTTATTGTACACAAAATGTAATGAATTCTTTGTTGGTATAATTTTCTGCAATAATAATGTTTACAGTCCTTTATAGATGTGAAATAACAAGAAATCTGGTAATACAGAAATAATGATGCATGTTTAAATATTCTATAAGTATCTCAGGAAAAATAAGTTCATAACAAAATCAGTATTGCATTTTCATAACATCACAATATTGGAAACATTATCCAATAAGACTTTACATTGCCAGAAGTAATGTAAGAATATGCATTAAATAGATGCGTCTTTTGGGGTATATTATTTCCACAACAAAGTATTGCTCAGTCATGCTAAATAACTCAAGAACTTAGCAATAACGAACGGTGCAGTTACAATACCGACATGCACAAATAATCTTTATTTAATCTATATCAAATTAATTTTACTATATTGTTAAAAAAGAAACATGTTTCATGAGTATTTATTTATGTCTAAATGAACAACACCTATTTATACAGTTGGTATTTATATATCAAGTATATACCTTTTCTTAGTAAATACACATCGCAACTTTTTAAATTAATTTTTCAGGTAATCGATTAATTTTTCAGGTAATCGATGTGGATGTAAAATATGCCAGGTTTTAACACCAATAAGTATAAACTTTGACATTCATGGCTTTTACTAATTTAGAGAACTATTATAACAACTGAACATGAATATGTTTTTATTTACAACATGGTTACTTGATAAACCTTTGTGGAACCATGTTAGAAATGCTAAACATCATGCAAAGGGGTAACTGTAACAACATACAGGCGTGATTTTATGCAAAAATATTTTTATATATCACTTCTGTGACTGTGCCTTTTGTAACATATTAAAGAGAGACATTTCATTAGGCCAACATTATGTAATTCAATTTTTCCCCAAGTAAAATCACATGCCAACATCTTGCAATTTAACGTTGCATCATGCAAAATCACAGTTTGTGTATATGACATGTATATCTGCAACAAAGGCACCGTACAAAGCCTATGAACTGACAACTTATACGCAACTATTCTAGGAAACAAAAACATGCAGTTTTTCCCATATCCAATACAATGAACACATACAGCTTGAACAGTAACGGGTCAGCATTCTGTATAACATTTGGGGAGTATAATGTGAAATGCTAAATATGGATGATTTCATGTTTATGGCATTTATACAACATTGACATGACGTGATTTCATAGGCGTAAACATTGAATGTAATATCCGTTTACAATAAATGTTCTGAAAACTTCATCACATGTAAAGAGCTAGTTGACATTGTGTTTTTGTTTGTTTTGTTGTCGTCGTTTTTTTTTTTTTCAGGAAAAAATCCTCAGCAAGCCGAGAAAAAGAATTTCTATACACCAGCGGGCCATTGTGTCCATACGATCAACCGTCATGTCAACTAAAATGCAGTGTTTGATACCAAGAATGACAATTAATTTAGAATACTTACTTCTTGACTTCGGTTGTATAATTCATCCTACAAATATACAACCTCGTATTTGACACCAGTCACAATGAAAAATAAGGACAGCTAAACAATTTGCTTGCAGGTTGTGCATAACCGGGCCTAAATGCATCTGCATAAAGTGTCACTTTCCGCCTACAGTGGATTTAGGTTTTAAAGGATCTTCCTTGATACAGGAAATACCATAGAAGCCACAAGTGTCCTCCTGGATTAGCCTGTGCGGACTGCACAGGCTGATCCGGGACGACACTTTACACAGATGCATTAACTCCGATTTTCCCACAACATGCCTCATTTGCTTGCTACTCAAGCTCCATTTACGAGAAGGTATCCATTGTTGACATTGATATTTTAAAACCAAAATCTACAGTGTCAATGTACTGTGCACCACACTGGAGGCAATGAAACTGCTGCAATACATGTATGTTACACCATTATTGGATTAAATTGATAGAAATATTGTATCAAAACAACTACTAAAGTGTAGCACACTATTAGATTAATATTCTGCTGAAGAAACTTTGCTATATTCTAACTTTTAAAGGAATGCACTCAAAACATTATGAAATTCCTTATTTAACCTCATACAGAATCGTCTTTCATTGATTAACGATGTAGAATTGTAACAATATTAACACGTAGATAGCTACACGACTACTTGATCTACAAGAATATTTTCAGATGTTTATATTTCAGTCGAATGAGCATATTTTACGACTCAGCAAACATTTCCATTTGTAGTATCATGTTTCAAACAGTTTATAAACATGAATTGCAGCAGTTTCGAAGACATTCAAATAACTAAGTGCCAAGGCTATCAATGCTGGTACTAGAAAACTCATAGCAAATAGTAACTGCTAAATCGAAGAAAGCAAAGTCATGGATATTATCAAGTTTCCTCATCTATTTTCCCAATAGTTTTTTTCGCATTAGACATGTTAATACATGTTCTAAAATCTACAAGACAGAGCTGCTATTACTAGAACAGTGTATTAAAGGCATTAAACAGTGACTATTGAGCAGAAATGTGTAGCAAGATGTTTACAAGGCCAAAGGTACAGATAATGGGGTGTGGGTGGGGCTTGTATAATCAGATGGCACTGGTTACAAACCACACTAAAATCACACACACGTGTTTATTTAAGACAGAAACTTCAAGCATCCCTCTACCGTTCACTTCAATGCAACAGTTACATTTACTCCAAACTTGAACACCATAATATTAGAACAAAAGTAATGAAAAACTGTATCCTAAGTCTACATGAGGGGCGTCATAGGAAAACCGGTCTTAATGCATGTGCGTAGTGTCGTCCCGGATTAGCCGGTGCAGACTGCACAGGCTAATCAGGGACGGCACTTTCCGCCTACAGTGGATTTATGTTTATAAGAGACTTCCTTGAAACAGAAAATACCACATGCATTAAGTCCGGTTTTCCTACGACGTGCCTCACATGTATTAGAGTCTGATTTCTAGAACAGTGAGAAGGCATAGCCACAAAATCAATGGGACAAGATGACTAGTATATTTTAAGCGAATGTTGTTTCAATCACAATTAATGTTATATTTTAACATTCATTACTTGCAAAACATTTATTTGAAACAAAAATGCCCATCGAGTCAACTAGTCTAGTCCCCTTAGTAATTGCAAACAGTGCAGCTAAATCCCCTTGCCGTGTTGCAGGGGGAAATGGCCCATTGAGTCAGCTATTCTAGTCACCTAAAGGAATTGCATGACACACTGTTTACATTAGCAGAAAGCCCCCTTACTGTTGCTGGGGAGGCCCTGGTGGTGTGGGTAAGGGGGGTCCCCTCCCCGTCCATGGTGCCCCCCTGGATGAGATACGTGTTGCCCTGCTGGGTCAGGATGTGACCTTGCATCATGGTGCCCATGTTGGTCACCTGTTGGCAAAACACACGGTAATAACATGCGAGTTGTACACTAATTACTAATTTTAAATTTTTAGCACCAAACAATTGAAAAATTACTTGAGGAAAAGAGAATAATAACAAGAGTTATGTACCATTGTTCAATTACTTACTATATTCGATATTTAAGCACAAATGTGCAACACTAATTTTTGACAAATATCTGTTCTATAGACTATGGCACCCATGTTTGTCACCTGTTGTCAAAACACAGAGAATAATAACATGTGAATTAATGTTCATTGTTCAATTACTATATATTCAATATTTTTAGCACAAATTTGACGGACATTTTTTTTAACAAATATCATTTCTCTAGACCTGAGACTATGGTGTGCATGTTTTCACCTGTTGTGAAAACACAAAAGGATAAACAATTACAGGAGATCAAACACATTTACATTGTTCCATTAATTTGAAATATTTAGCAGAAAAGAACATTTTCTTTACAAATATCAGTTTCCTAGACCTTACATGGCCATGTTTGTCACCTGCTTTGAACAGACAGAGGACAATAATTATAGGCAGCGAGAAATAACACATGTGCACACTGTACTATTAATATGAGTATGTGGGCTATTTATTATTACAAACCTCAGATCTCTTTACCTAACAAACATGAGATAGCAACTATAATTTCAAAGAATGGGTAAAAACGCATTTTTGTTTAAGTACCGTTTTATGTGCAAGCTCGGTACTTTAACACGCATTTATAGTGTTGAATTAAGATCATAAATTCTAGCACATACATGTATGCCTACCTGGCCAGTGCTTGTCTGGTAATACGTGTTCGAGGGATTGTATACAGTTGCCTGCCCATAGTCCCCAGAATATGCTTGTCTGCAATACAAAAACAACCTTACTGTAACTGGTGTTTACCAGCAGGATTTTGCATTCAACGTACGACTGATAGAAATATCTGCTAAAACATTGGCTTTCTAAATCATTTAAAGCATTAAGTAGTCTCTGAAAGTCGTCGAAAGCCAGTAAATCTGTACGAGGTCCAGTGAAAATGACCAGAACACTGGCCCTCCTGTCTGGTGACAACTTCTAGTCAAGTACCTTCTTGTAAGATAAATCTTTTTGAGTGGCCAGTAATAATTAAACGATTACCAGACTTTGTGGACAGAAAGGGTTTTGGGACTTTCGCAGGCACTGCTAGCATGTGTAACAGTCATCGGCTATACTGGCGCTATCATGATTATGTCAAAACGCTGCTTTCTTCGACATTATTTGTTAAACACTTGAATATGAAATAAGTGTATTATAAGGAAACCACTGTAATACTTGTGAAATAACTACTTATTTGTCTGTACAAGTAGTCAAATGGGCAAGAAAAACCTGAAATAATTGCATATGTCAAGAAATATGTTGAACACAAATGTAATAAAATTGCATGAAAGTCATAAATTATTGAATTGGAACATCATTTATCAAGTTACAACAATATTGTAACATCCAAATTTACTATATTTTCTAAAATAGTTTCATTATTTTCAAAAGTTACAATATTTATAAAATATATTCATCCTTTTATAAATCGACCAGTAAGAAATAAACCAACCCATCAACACAACCAACACACAACATTTTGGCAACCTTGAAACACAGAGATGAGAAGTAGTTTTTTACAATGCTTGTTGAAAATTATATTTGAGGCATGTCATGGGAAAACCGGCTTAATGCAAGTACGTAAAGTGTCTCCTCGGATCAGCCTGTGCAGTCCGCACAGGCCGATCCGGGACAGCACTTTCTGCTTTTGTGGTATTTTCTGTTCCAAAGACATCTCTTCTATTCATAAAACCACTGTAGGCCGAAGGTGCCGTCCAAGATTGGACTGTGCGGACTGCACTGGCTGATCTGGGACGACACTTTACGCACTTGCATTAAGCCTGGTTTTCCCACGACATGCCTCATTTATAATTACACATGTATATTACTGACAAAGTATTCAAGTATTTTCCTGACAGAGTATTCAAGAACGTTTACAGGCTCAAGACCTACAACAGTAAATCTTTCCAGAAGACTATTTAATTTACAAAAGGCTGTACAACATTTGTATCAATAGTCATTAAATTGACGTTAAACAGTTCCCACGACTGCTTCTTATCAAGCAAACTCAAACATCAAAGACACAGCACACCTGCATTTTTTCCTTCCCAATAAATTTATCCTATTATGAGGTGATACTTTTTTGGAAACTGAATGAAATATAAAATACTTTTTCAATTTCACACGTTTAACTAATATTTTATGTAATACAGAATTTTCAATTTAAGTAAATAAACTGCATTGTTAAAATGTGATAAAAAAGGGGGAAATTTTCAAGTGTAAAACTGCTTTTTTTAAATAACAGCACATTATTATAGTATAAAGGGACTTAACCTCAACTACTGGGAAAAACATTTATGGAAGCTTTTAATTCAAACAAACAACATATAAACTGGACTGAAAGAATCTCTGTCCAAGGTTTCGGAAGATTAACACACAATTCCAAGTCGAGCCACAAGACGAAACAACACTAGAATGACAACACAGTGTTCTCTTTACCCGTCATTGTTCCAGCGAACCCTGGCAAACAAAATAGTGCACGATTAAAGCAAGACCCATGCTTAGTTAACCAAATACAATTATACATTAAATTGCAACTTATATAACGAGAAACCTACCACAAATTCTTTAATTCATTAACAAAACCTCAAAACAAGGATATCAAATTAAGTGAATGAACAAAGTCAAACTTAAAACTTAACTAATAATATTCTAATAAATCACATGTACAAGCGAAACACATGCTGTTGAAAGTCATTTTCGTACTTTGTTCACAACAACTGCCCATAATGATGTTATTACAAGTAACGAGTTACATTCAGATCAATCTTATAACAACACACAAGAAAATGGAAGAAGACCATTTTTTTTTATGTTAACACTTGGATATAAATTTTGTATATCTCTTTAATTTTTGTATACAACAGTTTTATACGTAAATTTATTACTAAATGCTCAACACCAATGGTTTCTTTGCTACACGTTCCACGTGGTAACAGGAAATTTAATACAGATTGATGTGCCTCGTTGAAGTTATATATAACAAAATATATTGTCAAAGACACAAAAGATATATGGGTCATTGATATCTACTATACCAAATAGTGTGACACTAGTCTTTCAAAGACGTAAACTATACATTAAGAGGAGAAATCTTTAAAACTTATTTCCACCAAAAGAAGCGTGTATTTGATACTGACAACACCATTTCGAATGCCAGCCTCAATGTTAATGCTGAACCACACACACTGACACAGTACAACTGGGGAAAAAGCTTAGATATCCGTATTGATGTCACATCACAGCAATACAGTTACGATGATGCTCGTGCATTTACCACGTGAAGCGATTGACTCTAGATAAATAATCATTATTCATGCTGTTGCTGTAAAACAAACACACAAATACCACATCACACAAAGCAAGACATCTAGTTTAGTAACCACCGGCATTCAAATTGATGGAAAAAGTAAAAATAAAATAGAAGGTTCCCAAAAGGGGGGGGGGGGGGGCGTGATACCCCTAATTTTAGCAAAGACACCCACAATTCTTACGAAAAAACTTGTGAAATTCAATTTTACTTCAAACTTTCAAAGAAATGTGAGCACAAAGGGTTTGGTTAACATCCATTATGAAGTGCTGGGAACACTGGAATATATAATGGAAGCTACTTTTTGTGCTGTTGTGAAATAGTAAAAATACCTAAATAAAAAATGATGTAAAACCACAAAAACCGCACACTGATTTGTAATCTTATAATATACCACATTCACTGTTGAATAAACTAATAGTTTTGTAATTATTCCTTGAAAATATATGTATATATGCAGATTTTCATTTAAACAGCATTTTTTTAAAGCACAAAGTCAAATATTGCATACCGGCAATATTTGTACAAAATGTAACAAATACCGTTGAAAGTTGTACGTGCTGAATTACAGACATATCAGGTAAGATTTAAAAGAAGAACCTATTCTGATAATGAGCAATTAGGTTCAAGTTTGGCACCCGGTGGCAATTGCTAAACTAAATCTTTCGTAAACACAACATACCGGCTAGCAAATTGCACAGCTAACTGACAAAGAATGCTACATCTATTGAAAATATATAAAACTATTACTACTTGTTTCTACAAACAGTCAATGTGACCATGGCTCAGAAACAACTTCTCAAATAATTAGTATTTTGACTTACAATATATTATATAATAATTCAATTTTAAATAATTTCAAATTCTAAATTTACTGAGACAAACATTCACGAGACATCAAGTAAGACAAAACCTTTGATTTTCATTAAAACACTTAGTATTACAGCAGACACCAGGGCAGATTGTATTTTTAAATTTAAAGACATATCAAGATTTTCAATGCATATAACTTTTGAGAATTTATTACAGTAGATTCCGCTTAATTGAATAGCCCATTTGTCACGCCCGAATATTCAAATAAATGGAGTATTCATATATGCGGAATCAGTCATATTTCAATTATTTCAATGTTAATCAGATATGTTATGATCTTATTTAATCCATTTTGATGATATAATGTCCAACCTGTTACGTAACAAAATGTTTCATACTTTAGAATGCTAATAAATATGCAGAAAAGCGTTCATAGATGTTTGTTATCCATTATACGGTGCATTTGAAAAATAATTCACTTGTAATAATCACTAACAGGCTACATTGCTTTCTAGATGTGTATGCGCTGTACTTGACCAGCAAATTACACCTATTAGTCACGTGACATTCAACAGACGCTGCATTCATGCGTGGTGTGAAATGATAACAAAGGCGGTCATAGAAGCGTGACTGTCAAAACTTGCGATATGATACGTATCCTCGGAGATTATGAGATTATCGAGCGGACAATACGCCTACAACTGATAATTGGCTATTCAATTAACCGGAGGACACCATATTTTCTATCAGATTAGGCGGTATTTTTACAATGGGAATGAATGCAAACGGTTTGGTGGTTTCAATCTTTATTCAATTAAGCGAAATATTCAATTATCCGATATTCAATTAAGTGGAATCTACTGTATTTCAAACAGGCAGTTAGCTCAATACAATGTGGAACTCGGGAAGGGCAAGCCATGCTTTGTAAGACATTTGGACACTGCACCACGAAACAACCAACTGTGCGGTCACCAACACTTCTAGTCAAGTTAGTTCATACATTTGACCGTTTGTAGATGCGTAGATACTGGGGTCATTGCCTTCTACATACTGTACATGCGGGTAGAGCTGGCCTCCCTGGTTCAGGATGTTCTCCTGGTTCTGATTCTGTTCCGCCAGCGCTTCCGCTACGGAGGCTGAAATATTGTGTAAACCTTCATACAACTTGAGGCAGTGATGGAAATTATTTTTTAAAGCATGGGCAACCACCTTCTGTGTCTGGGTTGCATATTTACATATAGAAAATTGTGTGTAAAAATTGATGTTAGGGGCTGTGGCCAACAATTGCTAGAGTGGTGAAAAGTAATATGTTTCCAGATTTTCAAAACGCTAGTTGCCTGGATGGACTACCAAACTTTGAAATTGACTCGCCCAGACAGAAATTTACTCGCCCCGGGCTGACGGGCAACCATTAGTTTCCATCCCTGCGATGGATAGACAAGGCATTTAGCCATTTAGAAAGCCAGTACTTCATTGTTTCATTCATGTTGTCTAACCAGTGTTTGTTAGAGATCGAACAATGTCGTAGCAGTAGTAGTCAGGGTTGTCATTAAGATTTTTTCAAGAAGGCTCAATTACAGATTGAGGAGGCCAGAGCTTCAAATGTGGCGTGAGTGATCTAGGAGTTCTGTGTATGCCCCCCCCTTAAAGTTTTTGAAATTTAGATGCAAAATCCCAGCATTTTAGTGAATTTGGACACATGATTCATGATAGTTTGACGTATTAAATTTACCCGTTTTTACTTAATTAATTTTAATAGATCAGATTTTGTATAATTAATATTGAAAACCCAAAAACGAAGGAAACAATAATGAAGCTGTTAACTTTTGTGCAATTTTGTATGACTTGACTTCCTAAATTCATAACACATTTTAAATGATTTTTACAGATTGGACTACATGTACGTTAATAGTCTAACACTTTTTGGGAATTCGAAAATGTTAATTATATATTTATTATATTTTGTTAATTATTAATTAATGATATTAATTCATGAAGTTTTTTTGTATCAATAAAACACTGGGTTCAAATAACCTTGCAATTAATTTTCCAATTTGAAGAACAAAAACATCCGTTAAAAACATGAGTCATTAGTAGTAACACCTGTTAAAACTATGAACGACATTGTGACGTCATCAATTAGATGAGCTTCCAAATCTGCAGCCGTCAGCAACCGTGTTGGTTTGACTTCAGAAGTCTTTGATGTGACAGCTCAACTGGGGCCACTGTCTAGCAGTTTGTAGCTATTATGTTAAACGCTCGCCACATGGTCAGTGTGAAAAAGCATTAATCAATACTACTGTACCTTAACAACACAAGCACTGTCGATAGAGCATTAATGAATTAGCATTCTTAAGAAATATCAAGGGTGACAACAAATTTGAATGTTGTTTATTTGTATTGGATAAATTGTAGATTTTAAATGGGGGTGACGAAATATACATGTCTTGGAATTAAAATGGCAACTGTGTTAAGAGGGAAAACTTATTGGATATAAACATGAATATTTACATACAAAATATGGATTATATTAGTGTGTGTTGAGGTTAAAGACTGACTTTCATAACAAGGTACTCAATAATTTATTTTTATTTCTTTTAAAATTTGAGCCGGCCAATATATCGTTTGAAACCGTCTATTTGGCCGGCTGCCGGCTCTTAAATGACAACCCTGAGTAGTAGTAATGGTAGTAGTAGTAGTGGTAGTAGTGGTAGTAGTAGTGGTAGTAGTAGTGGTAGTAGTAGTAGTAGTAGTAGTAGTAGTAGTAGTGCTAGAAGTAGTAGTAGTAGTAGTGGTAGTAGTAGTGATAGTGGTAGTAGTAGAAGTAGTAGTAGTGGTAGTAGTAGTAGTAGTGGTAGTAGTAGTAGTAGTGGTAGTAGTAGAAGTAGCAGTAGTGGTAATAGTAGTAGTAGTGGTAGTAGTAGTAGTAGTAGTAGCGGTAGTAGTAGTAGTGGTAGTAGTAGTAGTGGTAGTAGTAGTAGTGGTAGTAGTAGTGGTAATAATAGTAGTGGTAATAGTAGTAGTGGTAGTGGTAGTAGTAGTGGTAGTAGTAGAAGTAGCAGTAGTGGTAATAGTAGTAGTAGTGGTAGTAGTGGTAGTAGTGGTAATAGTAGTAGTGGTAGTAGTAGTAGTAGTAGTGGTAGTAGTAGTAGTGGTAGTAGTAGTAGTGGTAATAATAGTAGTGGTAATAGTAGTAGTGGTAGTAGTGGTAGTGGTAGTAGTAGTAGTAGTAGTAGTAGTAGCAGTAGTGGTAACAGTGGTGGTAGTAGTAGTAGTGGTAGTAGTGGTAGTAGTAGTTGTAGTAGTAGTGGTAGTAGTAGAAGTAGTAGTAGTAGAAGTAGTAGTAGTAGTAGTAGTAGTAGTGGTAGTAATAGTAGTAGTAGTAGTAGTAGTCGTAGTAATAGTAGTAGAAGTAGTAGTAGTAGTAGTGGTAGTAGTAGCAGTAGTCGTAGAAGAAGAAGTAGTAGTAGAAGTAGTAGTAGCAGAAGTAGTAGTGGTAGTAGTAGTGGTAGTAGTAGTAGTAGCAGTAGTAGTAGTAGTATTAGAAGTAGTAGAAGTAGTAGTAGTAGTGGTAGTAGTATAGTAGTAGTACTAGTAGTACATGTATGCCAGGCACAGGTAAATTTTGACCTAGGCTTGCTTAGATTCTCAGTGTTATAAAGCAGGCTTGTAACATTTCTGGCTCTCAAATAATAATAATAAACATAAGAATTCAAGCTTGCTTGGCAGGACAGCTTATTTTGATGACTGCAACATTTACTTAGATGATGTAATCAAGGAACAATTTACTCGAGTCAAAGAACCATTGTTATGCTATATTTTACTTGCCATTCAGTTCTGGTTTTTATAATGAACTAACGTTTAAAGGACTTACAATAGCTCACTTTGATAACAAAAGCTTTAGTATCAGATCAAAAGATATATGCCTGTGTCAATGTCAAACAATCAATTAAATGTGAAACGATGATTCAAGTTCATCAGTTTCAACTTACTGGTCACAATAAACTGCTGTTGGCCGGAATGGGCCGAAGCTGGTTGGATAATGGTCGCCGTTTTGGTGGCTTGGCTGGGCTGGCTAGAAGAGGGCAATTTTGAATTCTGAAAATACACCATTGGTAAATACAATGACTAGTACTGGTATACTGTATAAAAAAAATAAATAATACTAATACATCCGTAATGTGTGAATGACTGTGTACCCTTTGTATCATTTTGAGGTACCAAATTTTGATGAACAAGTCAAACATTTTGATTTTTAGAGTGTGTTATATAAACTACAGCCATATGTAATAACAATAAAAGGATTGTTAATGAATTAACATTTCTAAAATCTTTTGAAGGAAAACATGTTGTAGCCAAACATAATTTAGTCAAGTTGATGTAGCTATTGGTTATTTTGACAAAAGGTAGATGGTAGATAGTCCTAATAAAATAAAAATTTCCATAACTTCAAATATTGAAGCATAAACATCACTAGTTAAATTTGTATAGGACCTTCAATAAACCAGTATTCACGGTAACAACTAGCCCGACAGCCCGGGGCTAGTGAAATATAATTAGGGCTAGTAGAAAACTGAGTACTGTATATAGTCAGACTAGTGGACATTTCTATGATTGCATAATGATTCAGGCAAGTGGATTAAAACAATTAATGTGAAGACTGTAAACAATATGCCATACTATGCTGGGAAAGACTCGAGTTCAAGTCAGTAAAGAGAGGAAACGAGACCAAAACTGTGTGTTACCTGCGTAACTTGGTGTACTTGTACAACAGTAGGGTTCATGGCTTGCAGGTCAGTCACGTAGGTCTGCGTGGCCATCAATTCCAGATCTGGAAGGTCGTCATCGGAATCAACTGCAACAGCACCAGTCGTAAGTGTAAAATTTAACATCAGATGCTTCAGGTTAGTTTTTTTATTATCTGTGGTTTGATTCTATACCACAGCATCGCTATGTCTTCCTGCTTTAGCAACAAATCAGGACAAGAAAATTAAATATTATACAGTATATATCCTATTTAATGCCACCCCCATGAATTTAATAAGCCCACAAAACAAGCCTTATTAATGCCCCCATTTTGCTTTAAACACTAAAACAAGAAGTAAATGCAACTTTCTGTTTTTTTTCTAACCAATAGTGCAAAAAAACGATTCTAGGTTATGAAGTGTTAAATTATTGTATTACACTTACATTCACAGTGCTGATACTGACATGTATAATTAGATGATGATTATTGTAATATAACTTGAAACTATACCGCACAATTTTAAAATAATAAATAAATGATGTTAATTTTAATATAAATATCCTAATAACATTGATATAAATGCTTGCTGGCCACGGTCGCATACCAGCCAGTGACCTTTAAGTTTATAACATCTTTAATGCATCAAACGTACATCCATTTCTCGAAGTTTTCTGGACTTTTTAAAACACCAACAAAATGCTTTTTAAGTCATTTTAATATACTGCTTAGGAAATGAGAATTTTTAAGGTATATTCCAATAATGTGCTTTACAATAAAATCTAGATTAAACTATGTATCTATGCAACAGGTGAACTACAAGTAGTGAACCAAATGTTAAATCGTGTTATCAACTGAAAATATTAAAGTTACCTAGACAACAAAAACTGTTATCTGAAGTTGACATGAATGATCACTGGCAAGAGATAGCAACCAAGTAATATAAACACATGATTATCTACTCAATTGCACTGTGCACCTTTACAATGAAAATCCAAATCAGGTTTCCTTACTAATCACGTTTCAGCACTAATTTAAATAATGTAAAATAAACTGAGGCAAAGAATCATTCCAAAATAACAATGTTAGATATCTTGCACATATCTCTACATTAAGGTTTATTACAATAACATTATTCATAAGCAAATCTGAACTACTATGAGAATATAAGCATCTTTAAACTTCCGTCTGTTAATGTAATAATTTTCAATTATGATTATTTTCACATGTTTGTGCTCCTTGGACACCACTTGCACAATGGTAAATTCTTTACAAAAAGGTGAATATCCAAAAATCTATGGTAATTATTTGAATTTGTAATGAATTGTTTTAATTTATTTTATTACTTACTTATTCAGATCAGGGATCTCACTAGGATTTTAAAATAAGTGTCCTGGGACTCCTTCTCCCTAAAAAGTAGGAGTCCCAAATAGAAAAGAAATAAAATTTAAGTATGTGATGCGCGAAAGTGAATGAAATTTTTACAATTTATGCATTTATACAATATATCACAGTTATAAATAAAATAATAATCATGATAATAATAATTATTATTATTACTATATATATTATTATTCTTTATATTATTTTATATTGGGTTATGTAATTATAATGATAATATATAATACTTAATCATGTCTTATAAAACAATATTTTTGTACCAATATTAAATTATAAAACAGGTAAATTCTGGACAATTAGCAATTGATGGTCTAAACTTGTTGACTGATTTGTAATGTGTAGGCCTAGTCAAATGTTATGATGCGGTGATTACAGTAAAGCATAAGTGACTGTCAAGTAGAGTAATTGTGAAACAGGTTAACAACACAAAAATGTAAAAAGGATATTAAACACTAAAGTATGTGTTTGCATGTGTTTTACAAATGTTTGTGACCTGTAAAATCGGCGACGAAAATTTTTGCGAGGTCGCGAAAATATGTGACATTGCAAAATTTTGTACTTAAATTACCGCCAATAATGTAAGTGTATGTCTTGTCATAGGTGTTATATACTCGAAAGTTCCTTAATGTATGATTATTGATTGATGCTTTTATATCCGTCAAAATTCAGCCCAAGATTTTCGTATAAAATTTCTGTCAAAACAAAAAACTCCTATCACCGTATCACTGAGATTTAGTTGTTATTCATGAAATTGGATTGGCAATATAAATTAATAAAATCAGCAGAATCTGTTTTTCACTGGCTTTAACAATGTTGTTTGTTTTAAGTTGTCAAATATGTTCAAAAACTGATCTAATTGAGGATGCCTTTTGTCACATTTCGGCGATTTCGCACATTCTAATTGACTTGTGCATTAAAGTACAGATTTGAGTGACAAATGTAATTTACCAATGAAAATTAACAGTAACTGTCCTGAATGGTGTGGGCGGAGCTAAGGGGCTGCTGGGGCGGAGCTAAAGGACTAGACTTTGACAGCAGCGGCGTGTACTGGGGCTGATATTGATTTTATCGCGACTACTGCAGCCACTCATGTATGTGTTAAGAAACAGGGTATACGCAGTAAGCCAAAAAGCATGCGTCCCAAGGACTCTTGGCATGGGTTTGACATGCGTCCTTTTGAAAAAATATGCGTCCAAATACGCTTGATTTTGCGTTTCCGAGATCCTTGCAGATATTTATATTTCACAATGATTCTGTTGGAAATTATTTTATAATCAGAGGTTCCAAACAGGTTTTCATAAATGAAGCCTGAAATGTATTTTACATTTCTATGAAAACTGTATTCTATGTCGACATTATAGTATTGAACTTTAAAAAAATACTTTTGTCTTTTGATAGTTAAAAAACAGAAGATATGATTCTCATGGATTGAATAGAATAGGATTTTTCCACAATTATTTTCAGAGATTTCATTAGGTGAAAAATTCATAATTTTTGACACAAGTACATTGCAATTTACACACTTGTGACTTGCAAAATTAGCTTCCCTGAGTGCAAATGTTTTCCATTTGCAGTAGGGCTGCTGCTAGTATCTGAGTACTCAGATACTCATTTCTGGCTGGGAATCTAGTATGAATACTCGTAATTGCCAATATCATTTAATTGCAATCTTAAATTACATATTTACCTTATATTGATTTTCATAAAATTAGTAAATTAATACACAAAATAAACCTTTTTGAGACATTATATTGCAGTTTAATGTGTGTGCATGTCTTAGTTTTCCAAATAGCAGAATGTGAACACAAGGCACGTGACTACAAGTAGAGCTGCAATATCGAGAGCGATACATTCGACGTTTTTTAAAACCTGCATTTTTCACCAACAAGAATAAATATACCTAAATATGAACTGGTGTACGTAAATCCAAAACCAATGGCGTCATACACACGCGCAAGTACATGACATGGCGGAACAACAATACCGCAAACCACCAGCAAAATTTACATCCCCACTTTGGATCGTCACTTACCCAGCAATCCACAGCCCTAATTTGCAGACTTTCAAAGCATTACAAAATTATATTTGTGTAAACCTATTTATTTAAGCTCGATTGCATCGAAAGCCTTAGGCTTATAGAGACACTCTCGAGTCCGTTTCCTGGGTAGAACCAGTACTTAGTGTCTTTGTGGGAGATCTTGAGAACGCTCTCGGAGTGGGGATCGAACCCGGGACCTCCCGATTGCTAGGCGGACATCATATCCACTACGCCACCGCGACCTTATTTATATTATATAAATTATTATAAAATTATATTATATATATATATTATGAGCGACAAAATTATATTTATCTTACTTATTGTGGTTTTGCAATTAATTTTAAGTACTAAACAAACTGCCATTTGCAGTGAATTTAAAAACTATTAAGAAACAAATTCATGTGACTTTGAGCCCTGTATTTTTCAAATCAACCCCTCAAAATTTCAAGCTGGGTGTCACTTGACTCTTTCTTTTCAAAATCTACTGAAATCTTTATTTTCAAATCAGTTCTATTTATAACTTAATTAAGCACTAAAATATTACATGTAGCAAAATATTGCAGAACAACTAATAAACTCAATGAAAAAACAACAACATAAATACTAATATACTCAATAGTTTATACTGAATTACTTAAAAGTAAATAATGCACAACAAATGTGTTACAAATTAAAACTGAAAGTAGAGTTAAATTTAAATCTTATTCATATTTGAAAAAGCAATTGGAAAACAGATTCATCAACAATAATAAACAGAGTTTGCAATAATCATTCAAGGGACACAAAAGGTTTCTTATAACAGATGTACTGAAAATTATTCAAAACATGTTTACATTTGATTTGCATGCTGTATCCTGTCAAGTGTCTAAAAATAGATCTACTTCAAACTTGATTTATCTTGTTATTCAGAATGTTTCTCAAACTAAAGTCGTTAAGCAAATAAAAGAATCGTATGCTGAACATAAATTAAGCCTATTCACATTATCTTAGACAACTTTATCATCTCTTAGCAACCCGACTTTCCCCCATGGTAGCGTCTACGCATCCATGGTATTTCGACGCTTTGATCTTCCATCTTGAATGCCCCAATTTTATCAAATAAGATAAAGTTCATCAAGATAAAAAATAAATGATTACACATCGTATCCATTATTCAATAATCAGCTCCAGAATCCTTTTATAACATCCATATTTCAAAAATACCGCCAAATAATTAAAATTTAACATAAAACTCGTTTCCAACGCCCATTCAACCAACTGCGCTATCGCCATTTTGACAACGAATAACAAGACACAATACAAACAAAAACGGCTATAGATTTTATTAAAATAACTCAAATATAGCATTCGAAATTTCTAAAAATGGTGATGCTGAACACATCACATGATAATCTACGTATAAATGAATGAAAATCACCTTTGTCGTTGGTGGGTAACAGTCGTCACAGCTACCGTGTCTATGGCGTTTATTCCTACGGCAACAGTTGCCAGACTCTCCGCGTCACTAAATTTGCAAATCCATCCGCGCTGTTACACCGGAACTTAACAGAAAAAGAATTAAATCGAGCATTTTGATACGAAAGCATACAAATTATGATGTTATTGTATACTATAAGCGGTAATTAGTGGTGTTAAGCTAAAATCTAATATGCAATAATACATTTAACATCAAACTATTTTCTCCGCGTAATAGAAACTGAACGTCGGCTTGAACTAATTTTGGAAGGACAAAATGGCGACGGTTGGGCAAGCTGTATCATGACAACTATGGAATTCCGTTGAACTTTTGAAAAATAAACATAGTGAAAATGAAATATGCGTTCCTTAATTATTTGTATTGCAGTTTACATTTTTATACAACGTAGATGGCCACTGTGAAATGCAATAAGGTTCATTTTCTTGAAATATTTTCACCGAAGGTCACATGCTTGCGCATGACGGTTGTTTGTCACGTGATAGCAAGGTGCTCGCAGAAGCTTTGCTAAAAGCTGATTAAACAAGCTTGTTGGGCTATTGTCGGTTTAAACACTATTACCAAAGTCCACTGGACAGTAGCGTATGCAGTAAGTCGAACGCGCTTAACAACACATATGCATTGTGCTTATTTTGTTACACTTAAAGTAATCTTAAGGATATGTAGTTAAATGTGACACAAATAAACATCTACGTACAATTATTCACGGACTTAAATTTCTCCGTTAATATTGAACTGTTTTTAATTTGAAAGGTATATTATTATAAGAACGTGTTGGTTATTAATTCCGCAAATTTTTAAGCAAACTTAACTAGACAATTCTTTCAATGAATTATTTACTTACATTGCTATGCTTGAAGGTAGACTCAACATCTTAATCCGAAATGCATGGGCCTATCTTTCAAAGCGATATACTGTTGTTTTAATGGCGTTTCTGCTTATTTGCTTTGACGTAACATATATTTATGACATTGTCCACCCCACTTGTATTTTCCCTATGATTTTGTATAGTCGTTGCATAAACGTAACGTACAGATGCCTAGCTAAGGCTACTTTGATTTTGTGTATATGAGAATTATATTATATAATTGTATGTGTTATCTGTTTATACAAATGTACTAACTAACACTTAATTGTTCTTGAAAGTGTCTTTCGCTTGAAAAATATAAACAAGGCATTCAATTAAAGTGTTGTTTAGTTTTAATGCAAAACACGTCTCGTACCATAAATACTGGACAAAATATAAAATCAGGTTCGATTCCGAGATGCCCCACCCTTTTCTATCAGCAGCTGTTGACTATAACATATAATATTAAGTTCGATCGAATAATAATTATGATTTAAACGATATTTCCGTGAGAATGGTAAGTAACTGTATTTTTTCTATTACTGTGCACGTTAAATCTATTAACCGTGGCCTATGCCGAAGACGTTAGGTAAGCGATATATGCTCAGTACAACACCTGTTTGACACAATAGAACACATGTGAACTTCAAATAAACTTCCGGTTGCGATTAAAGCAAACAATTATGTACCTATCAATATTCCCCCCCCCCACACACACACACCAGGGGGTGGGGGTGGAGCGGCGGGCTGACCCAGAGGAATTTGACTAATTTTATTCTTTAGGTATAATTGTCCACCCTAGATCCAAGCATTTTTGTCTAAATCCCCACGGTGTGATATGCTTTTGGGGCCCAATATTACCGGGATCTAAAATCCGACGAAGTCTGTTTCCCGGGGCCGAAATTATTCGGCGTCCCAAATTCCCGCCTGTCGGGAATCGTTTTCAGTCTGAAGTTCCGTGTATATTGGTAGCTGCAGAAGTTCCCGGTTGCGGATAAAGAGAATAGACTTAATAGCAGCTGATAGAATATTGGACAAATGTATTAAATAGATATTAGCGAACGTTCTCTCTGCACTTAACAACATCAGGGGTCGTATTTCAGAAACATCTAAAGTTGCTCTTAAAATATTTTCACTTTAAGTTCCAATCTTTGTAAGGTAAAATTGTTAAAATTACACATTAATTAATGAATCAAATTACAGTTAAGGAAATATTAGTTAATAATAAGTTGATAATTGTTTAACATTTAGCAGAAATTTAATGTATAAATGGAATAAAATGCTTAAGAAAAATGCGATTTTAAGGCTAAGGATAACATTTAACTTAACATATTTATGGAATACGACCCCTGGTAACTGCCTAACAAGAATTAGTGTTGTTCTTACTTTATTAAATGCGTATAATCGTGCTCTATATACATACGAAAGACGATCACATTTTAATGATATGAATTTCTTATCTTGGCTGTGCGCGTATAACAACTGATGATTTCACTAGAAATACTTACCTTAATGACCGTGAACTGATAAGAACTCACGATTTTGATCGTAGATAAGGAATTTCCAGTCCAGAGTCCAGTCTAGTTTGACAAGTTTCCGCCAATATGGAGGTACACGTCGGCGTCATTTTGCTGGCTTACTGCGCGTTCACCCAGGCGTTTGTGTTTGACAATGTTCACTTTTCGGGCAATGGCGAATGTAAGTTATTCAAATACGTTATCGAAATATATCATTGTCTACAGGAATCACGCGTCTTTCTTGTGTGGTTTTGTTACCTACAGATGTCCTTATGCAAAATGCCATATGATTAATACGCAATTGTTTGTTTTTTTGTTGCTTTTAAATTATGCGTTTACCGTGAAAATTAAGCAAACGTACCGGTATATTATATATATTGTTATAGTGATACCTTTTTTAAACTAATGTTCATAAATTACTGGGAAATGTTTTCAAGTACATTCGTGTATACATGTATCATCATTAGGCCCTATTATGTGGTATGTCGCATGGTGACAAATCAAATGAAACAATCGCTATCTAGTCGTACGTACAATACGTACTGTACATTCCCCGCCCACTTATACATTATAATTAAATAATATCCATAACTACTACCGATTCAAAGTAATGCACCTATCAATATTTTCCCCCAGGGTGGTGGTGGTAGCGGCTTGATGTTCCAGGAAAAATTGACTAATTTTATTCTTAGGGGTCTTATTCCCCACCCTAGAGCCAAACACTTTTGTCTAAATCCACACAATGGGAGATGCTTGGTGTATCAAATGGCCCGGGTGGGGCCCTTATATATCCGGGATCTCGAACCGGCCAAAGTGTATTTCCCGGGATCCGGAATCATTCGACGTGTCAAATTCCCGCCTGTCGGAAATCGCTTTCAGTCTAAAGTCCCGTATATGCCCGCCGCTCCACCCCCTGGGGAAAAATATTGATAGGTTCATAAACAATATACAGTAGATCTACGGCGCAAGCGAAATAAACATGCCGCCATGTACAATATTACTCGGCGCCACTCGGCACGAAGCCTCCGAGAGAACGCAATCGGAGTCACGCCGCGTAATTTCGTGGTGGATATCAGACACCACTCAGTGGAACTCCGCGTCTAGGTACGCCAATTACTCGAATCGAAAATTCTGACTTCGCGACAGCGAGTGAAATGATGCGCTTTGCTTGAGCTTTACTGTACATGTATTCGACTTTGAATCTCTCAGCACCTACGTTCTGGCGAAACCAGGCTAAGACGTCCATCTTGAAACGCGCCCGGGAGCCGCGGATAGAGCATGCCGCTAAGAACGTGATCATGTTCCTGGGGGACGGGATGAGCATCCCCACAGTCACGGCGGCCCGTATACTTAAAGGGCAGCTGGCGGGACACACCGGGGAGGAGGACAGTCTGAGCTTCGACAAATTCCCGTACACGGGGCTGTCTAAGGTAAATTTAATGCACCTATCAATATTTTCCACCAGGTGGGGACTACTTTTTTTTTAGGGTCTAATTCCCCACCCTAGAGCCTTGCAGTTTTGTCTAAATCCCCACAGTAGGAGAATTGTTTTGCATCAAATGGCCTGGGAGAGCCCAATATTACCGAAATCATGCTAAAATCTGACCAAGTCTATTTCCCGGGACCCGGAATCGTTCGACATGTCTAATTCCCGCCTGTCGGGAATCGATTTCAGTCTAAAGTCCCGTATATGCCTGCCGCTCCGCCCCGGGGGAAATATTGATAGGTGCATAATTTCGCCGTTCCAGTAAGTCGTTATAATTGAATACTAAGCAGAATCGGACCATTTGAATCATTCCACGCACCGGTTAGTTGAGATAACAGATATGAGGGCAATTCCTTTGCTTTTGCAGTTTTATCGCTGCCTTGTGATCCTCGTCAAAGTTATCTTGTCCCGTACATGACATCGTTGTTTCCAGTCCCGAAAAGTTTATATCAATATGCGAGAACACGATAGGAACACAGTAACATAGAGCGATGGCTCGAAGTCGAAAACATTATGCGAAACTGCGAAGACACGATGCACATAGTTTCTCTGTCCAAAGTTGCTCTATCCACTATACATTAAACATGTCGTTGTTACAAATAGACTGTTAATTTTACATGTACAAATTACACGTGCAAGGAAAATGACCCATTCATTTATTGTTCAACATATATGTTTCAATTGCTATACTTTTGTATTTGTCTTATAGATCTATTTATTTTTATCACATGCTATACCTTGTTTCCCGTGTAATACAACCATTACGAATATTTTTATCTTACACATGTGTAAGATCACATTTTGAGCGTTTTCATTGGCTACATATTCTTTGACTGACCAATGCATGACGTTATTTTTTTGTGAAATGACGTCGTCAACATGAAATGACGTCATGCCAATACACAGCTTTCAGGATTTATCAACATGTTTTGATAAAATTAGACGTTTTTATTTCGTTTAAAAGCATGTGATAAAAAAGATCGGACACTAGTGGTCATTTCATACCATATTTTATTAAACTCGTCCAGGAAATTCGTTAGTAAGCTAGCCAAAGGCTCGCTTACTAACAAAATTCCTGAACTCGTTTAATAAAATATGGTATGAAATGACAACTCGTGTCAGATCCTATATATGTTTTTGCCTTCAATAAGTTAGTCCATTATATGCAATTGCAATAACGTATGTAACTACATTAAATCAGTATCAGTTTCTTTTTGTACATCCGTTACGGTATTCTTTCAATCTATTCGTATAAAAACATTTCCTGTTGTGTTTCTACAGTCTTCACCCTGGCATTACTGCGTCTTCTCTGTACATCCATGGTAACAATGTACTTACTGTATATCCAGTGACGCGACGGCGTGTTTTCTGTACATCCATAGTGACAAAGTAGTTAATGTATATGTTCTGCGCAATATTGGAATTGGGACGATTCCAGAATCGCCCTGCGCGTTTTTGGAATTCCAGTACGGTCCGCTTTTATTGGAATTCCAAAAACGCGCAGAGCAGTTCTAGAATAGTCCGTGCGCACAGTTGGAATCGGGACAAAGTTGGAATATATAAATCGACCACGTTTATTAATTTAGGTTAATGTGTCGTCATCGTCATTCCAATCATACACATATTGAGTACATTATGTATCACAAAATTCTTTGCATTTCATTAATGAACAATTATAATCGTAATTTTATATAAAATCCCCAGTTTTCTGACTTTGTGGGTCAGATTTATGAAGCGGAAAACTTTAGCATACCTTTAATTTTGAAAACAGTTATTATAAGCATTCTGGAAATTATACTTCAACGCAATAAAAGCGTGAATATTCAAATGGTTTTCTTGCAGTCGAATTAATCGATTAGTGTTTGCATTACTAAAGGGCTATGCTTTATTATTTTCCACCACAAAACATACCATGCAGATTCAAAGGCTAGACTAAAGTTTTTATTTTTTTTATTTGCACATAACAATAACACATAATACATTGAATGACAATAATAAAAATAAATTATAACCGTCATTTAACATGTAAAAATGGTTGACAGAAATTGTAGAGCTTATTTTAAAGCAGAAACATTAGTTGTATTCACGGTTATTTAAACAATAACTTACACCAAATCTCAGAAAAAATAAATATCGTACGGACTAAAACTGCTTAAATTTCAATGTCATAAAATTAATATAAATTAATATATTGGCAAAAACTAAAAAATACAACACAATATTATAAACAGTAAATAAAGCAACCCAAGTAGATGTCAAAATACATTTTTAACAAAATCATTTATTTTTTGTGTTAATTATATTTAACATTTATTTAATATTTAACCACCGCAGTTTTATGAATACATTGTATTAGTTTCAAAGAAACATTTTCTCTATGTAGTGGTATTCTTGTTTGTTAAAATAAAAATGAATTGATTAATTGGTATTCAGTTAATTAATGAAGAAATCACGTTTAATATTTCAACATGAACATTTTAAAATAAAAAAAAATATTTATATCTTTTGTGAGACATTACAGAGGCAAAAATATCAAGGACAAATAAAGTTACGGAGCGGATATACTTTCGATCCGCTCTCTCACATATTTGTAAACGGACTCCGACCGACCGACCGTACGACCACTCACTCGCTCGCTCGCACGCACGCACTCACACACTCGCTCGCTCGCACGCACGCACTCACACGCGCACTAACTGACTCACGCACCGATTCACTGACTGATTTACTCAATGCTTAACAATGCAAAACAATATGTCACATGTTAAAACTTTCTATTAAAATAACATATGATTATTGCGTTTTTACAGATTTGTTATTTTTGGATCTTTCCCTAAAACTATGAAGATGGGTGTGTAGCACCTACTGTGAATGCCTGAAATAATTATTCACTGTTATAAGACAGTATATTGAACCAAATATTTTATATTTCTTTGTGAATAGTGACAGAATACATTGCATTAGTTTCAAAGAAACATTTTCTCTATGTAGTAGTATTCTTGTTTGTTAAAATAAAAATGAATTGATTCATTGGTAATTAATTAATTAATGAAGAAATCATGTTTAATATTTAACATGAACATTCTAAAATAAATATAAAAATACTATATTTATATCTTTTGTGAGACATTACAGAGGCAAAAATCTCAAAGACAAATATTAAAGTTACGCAGCGGATATACTTACCGACAGTTTTGACCCGCTCTCTCATATATTTACGGATTCCGAACGACCACTCGCTCGCTCCATCACTCCCTCCCTCACTCCCCCACTCACTCATTGATTAACTTACTTTACATACATAGGGAAAGATCTAGAAAGGTACAGAGTGCTGCTAAAAAGGAGCGGGGGGGGGGGGGGGTAACCGGATCAGGCAATTGACATTTTTAATAATTTGCATAATCTATGGTTTTTAATAGTCTAATACTTCTTATATTTATATTATGTTTTTTAAGTATAGTCCATTAATTTGTGATTGGATATTTGCCAAAATATGTTGAATTTCAAAAGATATTCAACATTTCTATGTTGACAAGCTCAGAGGGGCAGCGGGGGACCAACAAAAGGAGCAGGGTGCAGCACCCTGCTATTTCACTCTAGATCTCAGGGACTTGATGTTATACAGCTTTTGAAAGTTAAACGACGTTTGCATCGATGAACACTGTGGGGAAAAATCGTCAATACACCGTCGTTGATACAAGAAATGAAATGTTCCCTCATTTCGTCCTGCTTATACATGAGCGACGTCGGGTCCTCCCCATCACACAACGAGACTGCATGTGCGATGGCAAACAAACCACAGTCTCTGCCTCCTTCTTGCTGCTGAACGTTCAGAACGTTTATTGTAGCTGCATTGCCGTGATACAATCGCAGCTGAGTGCTTGTTACGTCGTTAACTGAAGATGAGGTCAGTGAATGGTACATTTTGATGAGACCGTCAACGGCATTTGCAGCGACGGTAGTCCAGTGATTGCCGTTGACGTGCAACACCTGTATGTACGGCGTTGTCACACAGCCTGTCCACCCCAGTCGCGAACAAGCTCTTTGACTAATCTGTTAACGAATTCCCGTCCGTTGTCTGAATGTATTATTCGTGGAAGCTCTAAGTACGGAAACACCCGTTCATTCCGACCATTGGCAACTTCTTCTGCCGACTTTCGTTTCAGTGGTCATATCACGTGAAACTTGGACCAGTGGTCCATGAAGTGAGCAATATAGTGATAGTCACCATCTGGATTGTGTCGCATGTCAATCAAGTCGATCTGTATGCGGGTTATAAACCCGGACGACACAATTGGTTTTAGCTCAGCGTGTTTGGACGGCGTCTAATTTTACATCCACAATGACAGCGTACTTACTGCATAATACGTGGCATGACGGCATCTGATCGATACACCAACAGCGACAACGTACGTACTGTATATCCAGTGACGTGACGGCGCCATGTCTGTGCATCCATAGTGACAACTTACGCGCTGTACACCCAGATACATGACAGCGTCTCATCTGTACAAGCATAGTGACAAAGTGCATGCTATTTATCCTGTGACATGACAGCGTTTTATCTGTGCATCCATAGTAACAACGTACATACTATTTATCTAGTGACCTAACGGCGTTTTATCTGTGTATCCATAGTGACAACGTACATACTATATATCTAGTGACCTAACGGCGTTTGATCTGTGCATCCATAGTGACAACGTACATACTATTTATCCAGTGACCTAACGACGTTTTATCTGTGTATCCATAGTGACAACGTACATACTATTTATCTAGTGACCTAACGGCGTTTGATCTGTGTATCCATAGTGACAACGTACATACTATTTATCTAGTGACCTAACGGCGTTTAATCTGTGTATCCATAGTGACAACGTACATACTATTTATCTAGTGACCTAACGGCGTTTAATCTGTGTATCCATAGTGACAACGTACATACTATTTATCTAGTGACCTAACGGCGTTTGATCTGTGTATCCATAGTGACAACGTACATACTATTTATTTAGTGACCTAACGGCGTTTTATCTGTGCATCCATAGTAACAACGTACATACTATTTATCCAGCGACCTAACGGCGTTTTATCTGTGCATCCATAGTGACAACGTACATACTATATATCAAGTGGCGTGACTGCGTCTTATCTATACATCTATAGTGACAACGTGAGGCGACGGCGTCCTATCTGTGCATCAATTGTAACAAAGTACTAACTGTATATCAAGTGACGTGACGGCGTTTTATCAGTACATCCATAGAGACATCGTACTTGCTGTTTATCCAGCGACGTGGCGGCGTCTTTTATGTACATCCATAGTTAGAACGTACATATTATTTATCCAGTGACGTGACAGCGGTTTATCTGTGCATCCATAGTTAGAACGTACATATTATTTATCCATTGACGTGACAGCGGTTTATCTGTGCATCCATAGTGACAACGCACATATTCTTTATCCAGTTACGGAACAACATTTTATCTGTACATCCATAGTGACAACGTACTTACTGTATACCAAGTGACGCGACGGCGTCCTGTCTGTACATCAATAGTGACAACCTACTCATTGTATATCCAGTGACGTAACGGCGTCGTATCTGTACATCACTAGTGGCAACGTACTTACTGTATATCCAATGACGTGATGGCGTCATATCTGTACATCCATAGCGACAACGTACTTACTGTATATCACGTGACGTGACGGCGTCTGATTAATACATTCATAGCGACAACGTACGTACTGTATATCCAGTGACGTGACGGCGTCTTATTTGTACATAAATAGTGACAATGTACGTATATACACAGTATATCCTGTGACGTGACGGTGTCTTATTTGTACATCAGTAGTGACAACGCACATGTATACGCTGTATATCCAGTGACATGACGGCGTCTTATTTGTGCATACATAATGACAACGTACTAACTGTATATCCAGTGACGTGACTGCCCTATATGTACCTCCATAGCGACAACGTACGTACTGTATATCCAGTGTGACGTGACGACGTCTTGTCTGTACATCCATAGTGACAACGTACTTACTGTTTATCCAGTGATTGCGTCTTTTCCGTGCTTTCATTGTGTTAATGCTCTTACTGTATATCCAGTGACGTGACGGGGTCTTATTTGTACGTCCATAGTGATAACGTACTTACTGTGTATCATGTGACGTAATAGCGTCTTATCTGAATATCAATAGTGACATAGAACTCTAGTGACGTGACGGCGTCTTATCACACTCTGTACATCCCAAATTACAACTAACTGTATATACTGTTACGTGACGGTGTGTTATCTGTACATCTTCATATGTGTATTATTTACAATAACTATATCATGTTAATAAATAGTATGTACAGTATGTGTATAGCGGTGTCATGATGCAAATGTATTGTGGCGATTACATGGATGTTAACCTATGGAAAATTGTACAAGAGAGATCAATGCTAAGCTATGCTATGGATGACTCTTAAAATATTAATCTAAAACGTAGCAATAGACTGACCACCAAATAATTAAACACTATCCCATTATATTGTATTTTACTTATTTCTCAGACCTATTGTCAAGACTCCCAGGTGACGGACTCGGCCGCCTCGGCCACGGCGTACCTGTGCGGAGTGAAGGCGAACATAGGTACCATCGGGGTGGACGCCAGAACGCACTATGGCGACTGTAACAGCCAGAAAGGAGCTGAAGTGACGTCGATTCTGGACTGGTCAATGGCTGCAGGTACATGTACTCAATCGTAGATTCCGAATCTCATCAATATCAATACAATATATACGCGTGATTATCATGACTGTCGCCTACATCGTCGTCAGAATTATCACAGTCCTCCTTTTCCTCCTCCTCTACCTCCTCCTCATCAACATCATCGTCACCATCGTTATCGTCATCATCACCATTATTTTTTATCAACACCCCAATAAAATATTTATGTACAAGTGCTGTTACTAGTGATTTGCTACTAGTCATTTATTTCGTTCAGTTATTAATATACATGTACTGTATTTTTGTTAAATCATTAATCCACATACTGGTAATCTCTCACACAATACATTCGCGCACTTATACCGGTATATTTCCGAAATGTTAGGTAAATCTGTCGGCTTCGTCACCACTACGCGCGTCACGCATGCCACCCCCGCCGGTCTGTACGCCAACGTTGCCGCCCGGGGCTGGGAGGGCGACTACTACACGCGCAACGTCGCCGGCGGGTGCAAGGACATCGCGGCGCAACTCATCGACGACTACCCGAACGTCCAGGTAGTATAACTAGTCTTTTTACGAAATCCGTTAACTAATTGCTTTCAAATACACTCATTAACGTATTCGCACACTAATGGAAATCGGGCAACTTCGTCCGGTGTCTTCCGGTATACTAGTAGTTGAGAAGAAGATAATCTCTTGCATTGAATGATCAATCGAACTTTTCATTAAATCAGTTTATCAGTTTAACGTCTCCCATAGTGCTTTCTATGTATTTTTATGTAGTTCTTATATTAGAAAAGCCGTCAGTTTGATTTTAAAACTACATATTTTATTAGAGGGGCTTATCGACTGCTAAACCGTTGTAACATTTTCAAAAATAAAATTATATTTTATGTACTATTTATTTAATCATATACCGGTAGGTCTCGTTTTTATAAACAAACAAACAATATGTTTTATACATAAATATAAAAAATTGTCACCGTGACACTTTTCCCGGGCGCTTGAAAATTAGTACATTGTAGTAGTATATCGATTTGGATGAAACAGCGTAGGAAAATTTTCATGGAAGTGCGCGATTTTGTAGGCGTGAGTTTGAATCCTGCTGGACAAATATTTTTTAGGCATTGTATATATTGTTTTCTTAACAATAACATCACTGTATTATTGCTACTAGAAAAATATATTCGTGAAAAATTGAATATGTCTTGTTTTAATATATATTTATGGGAAATACCGTCGATACGCCCCTTTAATGGGAAGAAAATCAGTTTCAAACGCATGATAAATTTCATTTATTTAAACATGGATTAGAAACACTTTAAAGAAAATCAAAACAGGCAAACAATTTCTCAAATCTCTTCTGTTTGTCGTGATTCTATGCGCGTTGCATACACCCGTTACGCATATTGACAAATACCAATCTCGTTTTTTGTCTTACTTTTTCGTATAAAAACTAAGGGCATGTACATTGTTAAAACACTTGTTTGTTTTTTCTTCTCTGGATTTTCTTTCTTTTCGGTACTCAAAATAGAAATAATAAATGTTATAAGTGTCTGTATGCATGATACTATTATGAATGGTGTATATATGTACATATGTTATCAGATGTCATGTGACTACTATTATATTATTTCATTTGATCATTTTACGAGAAACATGCATGTGTTTAAGTTACGAATAAAAATGTTCAATCTTAAATATTGTAAACCAGGTGATCATGGGCGGTGGACGCCAGTTCTTCATGCGCTCCGACCAGACGGACCCCGAACACGGCTCGAACGCGCACTACGGACGTCGGGATGGCCGGGACTTGATCCAGGTAACGGTGGTTAGGGACCAAGCACTATGACCACGAAATGTTTGATTCCTAACATAGCAAGATGGCCGGGACTTGATCCAGGTAACGGTGGTTAGGGACCAAGCACTATGACCACGAAATGTTTGATTCCTAACCTAGCAAGATGGCCGGCACTTGATCCAGGTAACGGTGGTTAGGGACCAAGCACTATGACCACGAAATGTTTGATTCCTAACCTAGCAAGATGGCGGGGACTTTATCCAGGTAACGGTGGTTAGGGGCCAAGCACTATGACCACGAAATGTTTGATTCCTAACCTAGCAAGATGGCCGGGACTTTATCCAGGTAACGGTGGTTAGGGACCAAGCACTATGACCACGAAATGTTTGATTCCTAACCTAGCAAGATGGCCGGGACTTTATCCAGGTAACGGTGGTTAGGGACCAAGCACTATGACCACGACATGTTTGATTCCTAACCTAGCAAGATGGCCGGGACTATATCTAGGTAACGGTGGTTAGGGACCAAGCACTATGACCACGAAATGTTTAATTCCTAACCTAGCAAGATGGCCGGAACTTGATCCAGGTAACGGGGGTTAGGGACCAAGCACTATGACCACGAAATTTTGGATTCCTAACCTAGCAAGTCGGCAGGGACTTTATCCAGGTAACGGTGGTTCGGGGCCAAGCACTTTGACCACGAAATGTTTGATTCCTAACATAGCACGATGGCCGGTACTTTATCCAGGTAACGATGGTTAGGGACCAAGCACTATGACCACGAAATGTTTGATTCCTAACCTAGCAAGATAGCCCGGACTTTATCCAGTTAACAATGGTTAGGGACCAAGCGCTATGACCACGAAATGTTTGATTCCTAACCTAGCAAGATGGCCGGGACTTTATCCAGGTAACGGTGGTTAGGGACCAAGCACTATGACCACGAAATGCTTGATTCCTAACCTAGCAAGATGGCCGGGACATTATCCAGGTAACTGTGGTTAGGGACCAAGCACTATGACCACGAAATGCTTGATTCCTAACAAAGCAAGATGGCAGGGACTTTATCCGGGTAACGGTGGTTCGGGGCCAAGCACTTTTACCACGAAATGTTTGATTCCTAACATAGCACGATGGCCGGTACTTTATCCAGGTAACGATGGTTAGGGACCAAGCACTGTGACCACGAAATGTTTGATTCCTAACCTGGCAAGATGGCCGGGACTTTATCCAGTTAACAATGGTTAGGGACCAAGCACTATGACCACGACATGTTTGATTCCTAACCTAGCAAGATGGACGGGACTTTATCCAGGTAACGATGGTCAGGGACCAAGCACTATGACCACGAAATGCTTGATTCCTAACCTAGCAAGATGGCCGGGACATTATCCAGGTAACGGTGGTTAGGGACCAAGCACTATGACCACGAAATTCTTGATTCCTAACCTAGCAAGATGGCCGGGACATTATCCAGGTAACGGTGGTTAGGGACCAAGCACTATGACCACGAAATGCTTGATTCCTAACAAAGCAAGATGGCAGGGACTTTATCCAGGTAACGGTGGTTCGGGGCCAAGCACTATGTCCACGAAATGTTTGATTCCTAACCTAGCACGATGGCCGGGACTTTATCCAGGTAACGATGGTTAGGGACCAAGCACTGTGACCACGAAATGTTTGATTCCTAACCTGGCAAGATGGCCGGGACTTTATCCAGTTAACAATGGTTAGGGACCAAGCACTATGACCACGAAATGTTTGATTCCTAACCTAGCAAGTCGGCCGAGACTTTATCCAGGTAACGGTGGTTCGGGGCCAAGCACTTTGACCACGAAATGTTTGATTCCTAACATAGCAAGATGGCCGAAACTTTTTCCAGGTAACGGCGGTTAGGGACCAAGCACTATGACCACGAAATGTTTGATTTCTAACCTAGCAAGATGGTCGGAACTTGATCCAGGTAACGGTGGTTAGGGACCAAGCACTATGACCACGAAATGTTTGATTCCTAACCTAGCAAGATGGCCGAAATTTCATCCAGGTAACGATGGTTAGGGACCAAGCACTATGACCACGAAATGTTTGATTCCTAACCTAGCATGATGGCCGGGACTTTATCCAGGTAACGATGGTTAGGGACCATGCACTATGACCACCAAATGTTTGATTCCTAACCTAGCAAGATCGCCCTAACTTGATCCAGGTAACGGTGGTTAGGGACCAAGCACTATGACCACGAAATGTTTGATTTCTAACCTTGCAAGATGGTCGGAACTTGATCCAGGTAACGGTGGTTAGGGACCAAGCACTATGACCACGAAATGTTTGATTCCTAACCTAGCAAGATGGCCGAAACTTTTTCCAGGTAACGGTGGTTAGGGACCAAGCACTATGACCACGAAACGTTTGATTCCTAACCTAGCAAGATGGTCGGAACTTGATAGAGATAACGGTGGTTAGGGACCAAGCACAATTACCACGAAATGTTTGATTCCTAACCTAGCAAGAGGGCCGTGACTTTATCCAGGTAACGGTGGTTAGGGACCAAGCACTATGACCACGAAATGTTTGATTCCTAACCTAGCAAGATAGCCGGGACTTTATCCAGGGAACGGTGGTTAGGAACCAAGCACTATGACCACGAAATGTTTGATTCCTAACCTAGCAAGATGGCCGGGACTTTATCCAGGTAACGGTGGTTAGGGACCAAGCACTATGACCACGAAATGTTTGATTCCTAACCTAGCAAGATGGCCGGAACTTTATCCAGGTAACGATGGTTAGGGACGAAGTACTTTGACCACAAAATGTTTGATTCCTAACCTAGCAAGATGGCCGGGACTGTATCCAGGTAACGATGGTTAGGGACCAAGCACTATGAACACGAAATGTTTGATTCCTAACCTAGCAAGATGGTCGGAACTTGATCCAGGTAACGGTGGTTAGGGACCAAGCGTTTGATTCCTAACCTAGCAAGATGGCCGGGACTTTATCCAGGTAACGATGATTAGGGACCAAGCACTTTGACCACGAATGTTTGATGCCTATCCTAGGAAGATGACCGGGACTTTATCCAGGTAACGATGGTTAGGGACCAGGGGCCATATCCACAAAGCTCCTAAGGAAAATCGTAACTTAGGTCATCTTTAAGTGAAAATTAAAACACAATTTTCTATGTGCAAATCAATATTTCATTCTTATGTAAAATACAAAAATACTACAAATATAAAGCATGTGTTGGTTATTTACCAGATTAAAGCTATTTAAGACAGAATAAACTTTAAATGAACCAGCTACAGACGTAAGGAATTTTATGATTTTAAGATATTTACTTAAGTTTTCACTAAGGAGCTTTGTGGATATGGGCACTGGCCCTATGACCACGACATGTTTGATTCCTAACCTAGCAAGATGGCCGGCTCTTGATCCAGGTAACGATGGTTAAAGACCAAGCTCTATAACCACGACATGTTTGATTCCTAACCTAGCAAGATGGCCGGAACTTGATCCAGGTAACGATGGTTAGGGACCAAGCACTATGACCACGAAATGTTTGATTCCTAACCTAGCAAGATGGCCGGAACTTTATCCAGGTAACGATGGTCACGGACCAAGCACTATGACCACGAAATGTTTGATTCCTAACCTAGGAAGATGGCTGGAACTTGATCCAGGTAACGGTGGTTAGGGACCAAGCACTATGTCCACGAAATGTTTGATTCCTAACCTAGCAAGATGGCTGGGACTTTATCCAGGTAACGATGGTTGGGGACCAGGGGCCATATCCACAAAGCTCCTAAGGAAAATCGTAACTTAGGTCATCTTTAAGTGAAAATTAAAACACAATTTTCTATGTGCAAATCAATATTTCATTCTTATGTAAAATACGAAAATACTACAAATATGAAGCATGTGTTGGTTATTTACCAGATTAAAGCTATTTAAGACAGAATAAACTTTAAATGAACCAGCTACAGACGTAAGGAATTTTGTGATTTTAAGATATTTACTTAAGTTTTCACTAATGAGCTTTGTGGATATGGGCACTGGCCCTATGACCGCGACATGTTTCATTCCTAACCTAGCAAGATGGCCGCGACTTTATCCAGGTAACGATGGTTAAGGACCAAGCACTATGACCATGACATGTTTGATTCCTAACCTAGCAAGATGGCCGGCACTTGATCCAGGTAACGGTGGTTAGGGACCAAGCACTATGACCACGAAATGTTTGATTCCTAACCTAGCAAGATGGCCGGAACTTTATCCAGGTAAAGATGGTTAGGGACCAAGCACTATGACCACGAAATGTTTGATTCCTAACCTAGCAAGATGGCCGGGACTTTATCCAGGTAACGGTGGTTTGGGGCCAAGCACTATGACCACGAAATGTTTGATTCCTAACCTAGCAAGATGGCTGGAACTTGATCCAGGTAACGGTGGTTAGGGACCAAGCACTATGACCACGAAATGTTTGATTCCTAACCTAGCAAGATGGCTGGAACTTGATCCAGGTAACGGTGGTTAGGGACCAAGGACTATGACCACGAAATGTTTGATTCCTAACCTAGCAAGATGGCCGGAACTTGATCCAGGTAACGGTGGTTAGTAACAAAAGACGGTCAGTATACCAGGGCCAATACCAGAAATCTTTTTTTACGTCTCTGTGAAGTTTACATGCTGTTTTATATATGACCTTTTTCTCAGTTATATTTTTTTTTATTGGTTTCATTATATGTTTGAAAATACTGGTGTATATGCATTATAAATATATATAAAATATAATACATTATATTATTTTGTTTCTGCAATATATTGGCTAACTCGTATGTATATTAATTTGCTATTCTGAATATACATTATAAATGTTCCCATCATAAACACTATCTGATTGGTTTACTTAAGGTTAAAAATATATTACGAAATAAAGAAATAAAAAAAAAAACACTCCTCGGCTAGAGGCCTTTGGCTGACAAAAAGCCTCTAGCCGAGGAGTGTTTTTTTAGCAATTCCATTCTGGTCATTTTCGACAGTTTAAACATACGCATTTAACTCTATATGAGGAAAAACATCATATCGCCTTTAGGGCGAATTGTTACTCTTTTCTTTCGAAGCACACGTACGAAATATTATAAAGATCTTCCGCGGAACGTTTTTTTACACAGTTTTAAGTTCTAAAACTCCACACACTTATTACATTTTAAGCATTTTCTTTCTTTATTTCGTGTGTTAAGTCTTATAATTAATCAAATAAGAACGCAGCCGTTTCAGCGATTCCTATTTGATCAACTTCACCTCTTTTAGGAATGGAAGAACGGACAACACAACCTAAACCGGAACTACCAGTTCGTTTGGAACGCCTCGGCCTTCAACAGCGTGGACCCGGCGACCACCGACTCTCTCATGGGTATGCTTCTGTTATTTGCCCCCTTTTTTTTAAGAAGTGACTATGACATTTAAAGTGGCAAAAATAGTCCGTAGTGTACCTAAGGTTTTGTGAATTTTATATGGACTTTTAACATTCTAGTTTGTAATGACACGTGCACGAGTAGTTTGTTTTGTTTGTGTAGGTTTTGTTGTTTAACAAAATATTCATGGGAAATGTAACAAAATTCCGTTCAGTTCAGTTCCCATGTTGGCCGTGGTTTATATTCAGCGACCATCGGGACGCTTCAAAAATATAGTATCACTGTCCCTATGACTATATCTACATTTCAATTTCATACTTTGTAATAGCTTAGTCTAAATTGAGTCGTCTATGTTCTCAAAATATTCACCAATGAACAACCTGTGTAATCTTTGAGCTTTTCTTTTCGCTGGCTTATATCGAGGGTTTACAATCAGAAGGTACTGACTGATATTGATTTCAATGGCCGATAGTTATGGAAGCATCCTAATGCCACGGTCTATATTATTTTGGTACTCCATTATCTCATAATTAGGAGATAATAAGTCCTAATTAGGAGTTACTATGTCCTAATTATGAGATAGTAAGTCCTAATTAGGAGATAGTAAGTCCTAATTAGGAGATAGTAAGTCCTAATTAGGAGACACTAAGTCCTAATAATGAGATATTACGTGTCAATTAGGATATACTAAGTTATAATTATGAGATATTATGTCCTAATTAGAAGATACTAAGTCCTAATTAGGAGATAGTAGGTCCTAATTATGACATACTTACTCTTAATTAGGAGGTACGAAGTCGTAATTAGGAGATAATTAGTCCTTAATAGGACGTTTTAACTCCTAATTAGGACTAAGTATGTCCTAATTAGGAGGTACTATAAAAGGACTTAGTATCTCGTAATTAGGACTTATTATCTCCTAATTAGTACTTATTGATCCTAATTAGGACTTACTATCTCTTAATTAGGAGATATTATATCCTAATTAGGACTTTGTATCACCTAATTATTTGGACTAACTATCTCCTGATTTGATTAGATCTTTGTATCTCCTTATTATGAGATACTATCTTCTAATTAGGACTTAGTATCTCCTAATTAGGACTTAGTATCTCCTAATAAGGACTTAGTATCAACTAATTATGAGATGCTATCTCCTAATTAGGACTTAGTATCTCCTAATTAGGACTTAGTATCGCCTAATTAAGACTTAATATCTCCTAATTAGGACTTAGTATGTCTTAATTAGGAATAACAATCTCCTAATTAGGACTTAGTATGTCCTAATTGCGAGATAATGGAATACATAAATAATATAGACTGTGGCACTAGGACGCTTCCATAGTTAGTACCTTCAGGTTTTCAACCCGCGATATTTAAGATAAATACCATGATTGCGTTTAAGAATGTTTGCAGTCACGTGTTGTTGTTGTTGCTGTTGTTGTTGTTTGACGCTTCTGTGCAAAAACAGCCTAAGGTATAGACCTGCTCCAGTCGCATTTCGAGAGAATATAGAGGATATTTGTTTGTTTCGGTAGAATATCGATATTATTTCTAGTGTGATCATATAAATTTTTATTTTATTTTGTTTAAATATTTTTTCTATGATCAATTATGAATTTTATTTCACTGATATTTCCTTATAAACAACCGGAAGGCATACAATAAAAGGGGGTTATGTCCGAAATTTAAAGTAGGTAATCTTTTCCCGGAACAAGTCCAGAGTACTTGCCAAAACGACAATTTTGTAGTCGGGGGTGCTAGAGTATTGTGGCCAATTCGACCCTACTGAACTGCAGGATATCGTGGGTCTTTAAGTATATATTGGACGGAAATATTTAAATGCGGGCCAGTGTGCCCATTACGACAGCAGGCTAAACGTGCTGAATGTAGTTTGTCCTGACTCAGTGCTTTTGTAAATGTCCATTTTTGTGTTTTGTGGTAACTGTAGGTGTATTAAGTGTTTCAATTAAATGCATTTATATATTTTTTGCTGTAAAAACGTGTAAAAACGTCCAATAAAACCAGATTTAAGCGGTGTCTCCTCCTATATAGCCAATACGATTATTTGAATATATTTACATAATATATCCAAAAACTTATGTTTTATTTTATACATTAAAGTGTAATTTACATGTACCTATTATTTTTATATAAATAATGCAGAGATGCGCAAAACATTCAATTCATCCAGTTTGGCTCGCAATATAACGACCTGTATAGCCTGCAGTTAAGTGCTGCCCTATATTGGAGGAGTTTGCGTGTCTCGGGTGGATTGATAGGTAGAGTCAACTGACAACTGTTTAGAGCTGGCGCCGATTTCTCGAAAATTCTTAAGTCAAGAAGATTAAGAATCGGTTTAAATAAAACAAAACGGGTTCAGCTAAATACAGCAGTTTAAACCATTTTCTTGGACGTTCTTAGTGTATCCATTATCTTGCCTTTTGGGTTATATTATCTATGTTGATATGCTGGATATTGTTGCAAAGAAACCTGTTTTATTATTGTTTGAGTACTTGCACACTTGATAATCCTTTTCCTCCCAGGTCTGTTCGAGTACTCGCACATGCAATACGAGTTTGAGCGACACGACCCGAACCACGAGCACGCCGGGGAACCGTCCCTGGCGGAAATGACGGAGAAAGCCATCCAGATCCTCAGCAAGAACCCCAAGGGCTTCTTCCTGTTGGTTGAAGGTAAACATTGCATTAATAATGATTGTGAGATGGTAGTACTACTTATATATAGACGCTAATGATAATAAAATGATGATGCTTTTGAGTATTGAGCTAATATACCGTAGTTAATGGTTATGATGATGACGTTGATGATGATGATGACGATGAAGACGGCACGACGTTGACGATGATGATGACGATGGTTATGACGACGATGATGATGATGATGATGGTGATAATGATTATGTTGATTACGATGATGCTTACGATGACGACGGCATTAACGACGACTACGAAAATGATGATGATGGTGATCAACAATGTTGACGATGACGACGATGCTGATGACGATAACGACGACGACGACCAAGATGATGATGATGATGATTAACACAACAAATGTGACAGCTTTCATAAATGTGATTATTTTGCTGTACCTCAAGGCGGCAAAATCGACCACGGCCACCACGAGGGTAGCGCCAAGCTGGCCCTCCATGATACCATAGCGTTCTCCGACGCCGTTGCCAAGGGTGATACGTTGACCAACGTCAACGACACGCTGATCGTCGTCACCGCCGACCACGCCCACACCATGATCATTGCCGGATATCCGTCCAGAGGAAACCCAATTTTTGGTAGCGATATATATTTTACTAGCATCTTGCAATAGAGATCGTAGACATGGATCGATATATATCTTTAAGCTTTTAATTAGGGATGTCAACGAATAATCGACTATTCGATTAATCGAAACCTGACCGAATATTCGAATAGAATATCACCACTCGAATATAAAATTTAAAATGAAATAATCTAAAGAAATGAATTGTTTTTAATATATCTTCTGCCGCTGTGATATCTTGTTTTCACAGTTTGCTACTTGGACACACCATTTTAACACCTTGGGCGCTTGAATTTAATTAAATCAGTTCTAAAACAAACTGTCACATTGTTGTGTACATTTCCACAGCTGCACAACACATGAGTGGAATGAAAACTGTCTGAAGAAAATGTGTGAATAAAGTCCAAACTTAAACTGGATAAAGCTCAAACTGCTCGATAAAATGAGTATTTTTTGCAAAGGAAGGTTTGTTTTGTGCTATTTTTCAATACGTATTTTCATTTACATATACATATTTTTATTATATGTAATAGAAGAAAAATATAGTTTATTCAAAAAGATTGTACAATGTAGCATATAAAAAACGAATAAGGCCAAAATGGCCCATGATCGTCATAAATAACGATTATACAAATAGGAACAAATGATATTATCATGCTTTAAGAAAGAGAAATACATTATATATATATCTGCGCGTACTATATAAAAGTAGTCTGTACTGATTTCTCGTGCTTTACAAAAATTATTTGTATCTAAGTAATACACAAAAGTAATCTGTACTTTATCATCATCATTTACAAAAATAATGTATATCTTAGTAATACATAAAAGTGATCGGTAATGTATTCTCATGCTTTATTCAAATACTTTTTATCTTAGTAATACATAACAGTGATCTGTACTGTATTGTCATGCTTAACAAAAAGAATTTATATTTAAGTAATACGTGAACGTTATCGGTAGATCTACTGTATTCTCATGCGTTGCAAAAATAATTTATATCTAAGTTTAACATTAAAGTAATATGCACTGTATTCATACAAGTGATCTGTACTGCATGTATAAAACGGCATTAATCATCATATACTGACAGTATTTGCCATTTTAAAAGCTCTACATGCATAAACAGCTAGTAACTTGATAGTATTTGGATTATGTGAGGAAAATAACTATGTGGTTTTTAACATGCTTGGGTAACGTCTTTAATATACTGATATATGTATTGTATTTTTGTCTTGTTTGTGAAGATGTTACATTAAAAAATGAAATGATATTCATCTTCGAGAACAGGGCAAACTGGGCAAACACTATATTACTAATATCGGTATTATCCCACCTTCCCTTCTCGATGTTAACCCATTTAAGGTAAAACTGAAGTTAAAAACAGAAGATATTTATATAAAATAATGCCATTGAATAGCCATTTATGCGTCCTTACACCTTGGACAAAAGTGTCAGTAATTCTTTGCAGAAAAGAAACCATTGAGTTCACCAACACCCTGTGCCAAGCAGACATGATAGAATCCCAATGAACTTAGAATACATTTCACTTGACTTGCCTAGTTGGTTTGTAGGGGATTACTTTCAATATCGTCTAGCATAATTGTATATATCATTTTAATGAATTTATGTTCTGGAGAACAGATCACCTTAAACCAGTACTTTATTATATTAATTTACTCATAGTTAAAAAGTCAAGTATCCCTGTCTCCGATTATATGAAGTCATTTTGTGTGCTGATTTTGGCACCTATTTAATAACACAATTTAAAATAAAATAAGCAATTTTATTGTTGGTTTATTGACATTACAAAGGCATTTGATTACATTGTAAGGGATATCCTTGGTACAGAATGCACAGACTCGGTATTCGAGGACGACGCTTTACAGTTGTAAAAGCAATGTATACTGATGTGTACACAAAAGTAAGACATCATAATGATATCGGAACTGCATTTGAGAGTCATTTAGGTCAAGACAAGGCGAGTGTTTTGTTCACGATTCTTCTTTCTTTGTATTTCAATGACATGGAGGATATATTGTACTCAAACGGTGTAAGTGGTATGTATACAGGCATGTTAAAATGCTTCCTACTCGTGTATGCGGACGGTGAAGGGCAAATACGTTATCTGTTGTTCCCATTTTCGCTCGACATGCAGCTTGTGCTTCCAGCAATACATGATAATTTTCAGTCCAGTTTGATTGCCTTCTTTTAATCAAATTTGTAAACATTTTACCTATGACACATAACATAGTTATCACTCTAAAATTATTTGGGTCATTTAAATCTCCTTTCTCATTGTATTGGTACAATAAAACAATCGGTCCATTTATGTGGAAAATATTCAAGACATAATATTTTGTTAAACAATTAAAGCAAATACGGAGGAAGTTCATCTCTGCCATTGATTATAAGTTCATTTAAGATCATATCTGGTCCCTAACTTTTTCCAGTTTTTATATTGGCAGTCCCTTTGAATATTTTTTTTCAGCAGTAAAGTATTACTGTGATAAGAACCTCAACAATGTTTACTTTCATAAAATTGTTGCACAATGCTTTAGTAAACTTGTGTGGTCAACAATGTTATTTTCTCGCTCAAAATGGTTTAAATGCATACAGTTATAACATTTATATAAAGCAATCTTGTACACGTTTGGTCATTATCCGTTAAGTTTAAAAAATAGTTGGGACTTTATCACCTAGAAGTTATGGCTTTATCAATTTTACATTATATTGTCCCACGAAAATAACAATAACGCGTTTTTGGTGCATTTAAATAACATATGAATCAGATATACAAAGAAGAATGGCTGATACGTAAGGCCGTACATTAAAAATTGCAAAAACATTAATTGATCAGTACTTTTTTTACATAAAATATTGCCAACGTTACTGATTTTTCTACATTCTTAACCAAATTCATACTAATTTGGTCAAATAATTGCCATTATGAATCGTTTGTAAAAGCGCATTATACATACAAAATATCACTGTATCTTGATGGAGAGTAAGTTGGTTCCTTGTTCCTAGTTCCTGTTTCCTGATTCGAATAAGGAAACAGGAACTGGTTCCTTATTCCTTATTCAAGCTAAACATATTTGATATAAGCTTTTTATGCCCCCCCCCTTCGAAGAAGGCGGCATATAGCAGTCGTACTGTCCGTCTGTGCGTCTGTCCGTCTATCCGAAGCATTCTTGTCTTTGCTATAACTTTGTCATTTATTGATGGATTTTGAAATAACTTGGCACAATGTCAACCATCATAAGGCGACTTGTCGCGTGTAACACCCGTCTCCCTACCTCAAAGGTCAAGGTCACACTTAGAGGTCAAAGGTCAAAGTGGAGTTTTGAGACAAAAATTCTTGTATTTCCTATAACTTGGCCATTTATTGATGGATTTTGAAATAACTTGGCACAAATGGTAACCATCATAAGACGACGTGTCGCGTGTAACACCCATCTCCCTACCTCAAATCTAAAGGTCACACTTAGAGGTCAAAGGTCAAAGTGGAGTTTTCAGACAAAAGTGGAATGAGGGGGCATCTGTGCCCTATGGACTAGTTCCTTATTCCTTATTTAAACCGAATAAGCAACTGTTGCTTTGTAACTAAATGACCTAATAGTACCCTATTAATACGAAAGATACATCTAATTGACAAGTAGAATTTTAAAGTAACTCGAATACATTTACTTTATGTATTACGATAAATGTTCATGTTTCTTCTACGCGCTTGAATAGGATTTCTTGTTCAAACCGAACTGGCATATTCTACTTTGAATATTAACTTCACATCAACCAAACTTAAAACCTATAAAATTATGTTTCATGTAATTAAAAAATGACATAAAAATGCATTCTAGCACATTTCTACTTAATTGTTTTTATTTATACTCCAGTTCCTTTTTCGCGGCTTAATAAGGAAAAAGGGAACCAGTTCCTTATTCCTTATTCAAGCCGAATAAGGAACTGACATTTTCTTACATAAAAATAAATTAAACTGAACCAAATATATAATGAAAACCATTGTATTTGAATGTTGGATATTAAAAATAGTTATTGCATTACATTTCTACTTAGTTTTTTTTAATGATAACCCAGTTCCTTTTTCGAGGCTGAATAAGGAAAAAGGAACCAGTTCCTGTTTCCTTATTAAAGCCGAATAAGGAACTGGCATTTTCTTACTTAAAAAATACATTAAAATGAACCAAAGAGTACTACATATCAATGAAAATGATTGCATATGTAGGTTGGATATTACAAATATTTATTGCATTACATTTTTAATTAGTTTTATTTAATGATAACCCAGTTCCTTTTTCGCGGCTGAATAAGGAAACAGGAACCAGTTCCTGTTTCCTTATTCAAGCCGAATAAGGAACTGGCATTTTCTTACATAAAAATAAATTAAAATGAACCAAAGTGTACCACATATAAATGAAAATCATTGTATATGTAGGTTGGATACTAAAAATATTTAATACATTACATTTTTAATTAGTTTTATTTAATGATAACCCAGTTCCTTTTTCGCGGCTGAATAAGGCAACAGGAACCAGTTCCTGTTTCCTTATTCAAGCCGAATAAGGAACTGGCATTTTCTTACTTAAAAAATAAATTAAAATGAACCAAAGAGTACTACATATCAAAGAAAATCATTGTATATGTAGGTTGGATATTAAAAATATTAATTGCATTACATTTCTACTTAGTTTTATTTCATGGTAACCCAGTTCCTTTTTCGCGGCTGAATAAGGAAACAGGAACCAGTTCCTGTTTCCTTATTCAAGTTGAATAAGGAACTGGCATTTTCTTACATAAAAATAAATTTAAATGAACCAAAGTGTACATCATATCAATGAAAATCATTGTATATGTAGGTTGGATATAAAAAATATTTATTACATTACATTTTTAATTAGTTTTATTTAATGATAACCCAGTTCCTTTTTCGCGGCTGAATAAGGAAACAGGAACCAGTTCCTGTTTCCTTATTCAAGCCGAATAAGGAACTGGCATTTTCTTACATAAAAATAAATTAAAATGAACCAAAATGTACCACATATAAATGAAAATCATTGTATATGTAGGTTGGATACTAAAAATATTTAATACATTACATTTTTAATTAGTTTTATTTAATGATAACCCAGTTCCTTTTTCGCGGCTGAATAAGGCAACAGGAACCAGTTCCTGTTTCCTTATTCACGTCGAATAAGGAACTGGCATTTTCTTACTTAAAAAATAAATTAAAATGAACCAAAGAGTACTACATATCAAAGAAAATCATTGTATATGTAGGTTGGATATTAAAAATATTAATTGCATTACATTTCTACTTAGTTTTATTTCATGGTAACCCAGTTCCTTTTTCGCGGCTGAATAAGGAAACAGGAACCAGTTCCTGTTTCCTTATTCAAGTTGAATAAGGAACTGGCATTTTCTTACATAAAAATAAATTAAAATGAACCAAAGTGTACATCATATCAATGAAAATCATTGTATATGTAGGTTGGATATTAAAAATATTTATTACATTACATTTTTAATTAGTTTTATTTAATGATAACCCAGTTCCTTTTTCGCGGCTGAATAAGGAAACAGGAACCAGTTCCTGTTTCCTTATTCAAGCCGAATAAGGAACTGGCATTTTCTTACATAAAAATAAATTAAAATGAACCAAAGTGTACCACATATAAATGAAAATCATTGTACATGTAGGTTGGATATTAAAAATATTAATTGCATTACATTTCTACTTAGTTTTATTTCATGGTAACCCAGTTCCTTTTTCGCGGCTGAATAAGGAAACGGGAACCAGTTCCTGTTTCCTTATTCAAGTTGAATAAGGAACTGGCATTTTCTTACATAAAAATAAATTAAAATGAACCAAAGTGTGCTTCATATAAATGAAAATCATTGTATATGTAGGTTGGATACTAAAAATATGTATTACATTACATTTTTAATTAGTTTTATTTAATGATAACCCAGTTCCTTTTTCTCGGCTGAATAAGGAAACAGGACCAGTTCCTGTTTCCTTATTCAAGCCGACTAAGGAACTGGCATTTTCTTACATAAAAAATATATTAAAAGGTCGCCGGATGTACCGTTGGCCTGCACGAGCGAGAAAACGCGTTTTCGGACTTAGAAAATCTATGAAGAAAACACGCAATTACAGCGCGTATGCGCATAGGTTTTTGATTTGAAAACATAATAAAATGTTGGGGCATCTCGATGAAACTTTCCAGTCTACTAGAGGCACATCGGCCGCTGCTTCCGGTGCAGTATCGCCGTTATGGTGACAGGTTGAAATCGCAGTGCATCCTAAATCATATCCCTTCGTAACTGTTTACGTATAAGAACAGAATGAGATATCTAAGACATGTCTAGTATTCAGCTATCGGATAATCTTGAGCAAAAGTTATGGTCTGATAACAATTTAAGACTATATCAGAGATCAAAACATAAAAAAACTAACATTGAACATAGCCAATAATAACGAATATAAAGCTGCGCTATGCTAGAAGTCCATGATCCGAATTTAATCGTCCGAAATTAGATAGATTTATTTCGGCATAGGTAACATAGTATGGTTTACATATAACAAATTTATAAATAATTAAATAAAACACAATGCGTTTATACTAAACAAGTAAAAGAGGTTAACTACCGGTGCGTATGGGATTAAGAGAACCATTATCCTTTTTTTTCACATTTTCGCGTCTGAATAAGGAATAAGAAACCATTTCTGATTTATTTATCGATGTGAATAAGGCATTGGCTTAAAACAACAATTTGTTCTTGACTGTATTAACCATTTTTACTGTTAATTTATAGTTAGCTTAAACATGTTTATTTTTATTGGCAAATACAGTATGTAACAAAAGGCACAATACAGAAAGTATTATAAAAGGATCAATACGAAAGGAATAATTCTTATAGAGTTTCTCTCCTTGGGGTAATATTTACACATACAAATGGCAGTATTTTAAAAACAAAAGTTAATACCAGAAATAAGAAATATGAGTGATAAATATGTAAAGTTTTGGAATAATTGAGGATAAAGGATTTGTTGGTACAAGGACTAAAATATCAAACAGCAACAGCTACTCATGACTGAGTCAGAATCGAATTGTAGGAAAATCGCCTGATTTCACTGATAACTTGTTTGACACGTAGAAAAATTTCAGGATTTTCTGGTTCGCCAAGATATGCTTTGCCGAAAAGAAGGAGTATCGAGATCTACATCTCTAGTTAGTCTGGACATACTGTTAGTTAATGTAGTACTATGGACATTTGAAAAAGAAGTGGTAATTAGATTCGATAGCTCCACACGAGCATAGTGGAGAATCGATGATTTTTTTTTGCATAACGATGTTCATTAAGCGCACTGGATTTGGTCCTCAACTGCGTGTGGGGTATTTGAAGATATCGTTTGCCTATGTAAAAGTACGATGGTGTTTTATATAAGCTTTTATTAAGCTTGGATTTAAATATATTCAACGATTCAATATTTTTAACATCTTCTAGTAAGATATTTATATTTATATCTAATTTATAGTTACCTCAGGTATCGACCATTTGAATGTGTATATCCGGAATTATAGAAACTGATTAAGGAACTGGTATTTTTAAGCGAGTAGTAGCCTATCGTTCTAATTAAAAAAGCGTGGAAGAGACACGACACATACTCTTATGTTTCAAGTATGTGTATAAATGTAATAATTACCCAGAAAATGCCCATTACAGTTAGAATTGAAACAGACCTGTCAAGTCAAACGCTTTCAGCGTGAGAGTCACGCTTTTGAGCTTCGAATCACGCTATCATGCTTAACTGAGTGTTTCTCACGCTTTTGATAAGTTTTAGGTCAAAAAGTATATTAATGACGATTCCAGACTTCGAATACCACTTTTAAGCCATTATCACCCGAGTTCCATTAACTATTAGTATTAAATGGTTGGGTTCTAGTTTGGTAGGAAAATAAACAAATAGACGATGTCATTGATATTTTGTTAAACCGTCACATCATTTCTTTCTGTCAGCAAAATGGATGAAAGTACGCCTAAAAAACCGACCAAAAAGCTATCGGGGGCTGCTAAGTATAACACCGAAATCATAAACGGCATCATATCCCGATAAGGCGGCGTCGTCATTTACAAAATTATTCTTTATAGTTCGCTGATGTTTGACGCTACAGTATTGTCTGACGAAATCCCTTACCATTTTAGCTTCTAGTTTGGAAAAACAGCCAAACAATTTTTGTAATGAAACGACCCGATCCGGTCCATGAACATCTACCAAATGCAGTCTATTCTGAAATGCTAAACCATTGGGACTTCAAAGTCAAACCTTCTTCGTCTTTAAATCGAACAGTGTGTGTATTATAAGACAGTGTTATTAAGCAAATAATAATCACACATGTACGCACTCACTTTTTTTCCAAAGTTTTCATTAAAATAGCTTTACTATGCAACAAGGCGATCTGCGAAAATGTAAATAAGTTGACCTCTTTCGCGTTTTAATTATTGTTGCTTGAATAAATGTGTTATTTTATAATGGCTTCAAATTTCATGGTATAAATAACTGTGTATTTATTAAATCTTTAGGGAGGCTTCGCCCCCCATTCCCCCTGACCCAAAGTGACAACCGCCCGTGGAACACACCGGTCTCACTCTGACAAGGTCTGGAGCCTTGACAGCTATGTTGAAAACGAAACTTATTTTCTTAGCATGTATTGATTTGCCTATATTACCAACTAGCGCACTGTTAATCTAGATTCACAGCAATGTACTGTATGATAATAACTGTGCCCACTTTTAAATTACTGCTCTTTCCCAATAAACCTAAGTGAAGCATAAACTAAATACGATTATTCACACATGAACAGTTTTCAAATGTTCCCAATGAACTGAATGTGAAACACGACAATAATATTTTTCTCATTGTATAAAAAGTATTACCAATTAACGGCAATGTACTATACGGTACGATAATGTGATCTTAGGAACGGTGGTTCATAGCATGTTGCAGTTAGTGAATTATACGTCCGTATGTATGTTCTAGTTTGGGTGCATATATGTATGTAATTTGGTATTGAATATTCCAAACTGTGACGCAATTTCGGGTGCGTGTATTAGTTGATATCCCCCTCCCTCCACCCCCCCCCCCCCCCAAAAAAAAAGGTGCACCTCAAAGTTAGTACGAACGGACACAATAATGCATTGAAGTTTTTTTTAACAACCTGATAATTAGACTGGAGTAACATTTTGACTAACGATTGAGTTTATCATGCCTAAGTATAACATACGTGGATATTTCAGACCGTAATTTGTTATTAGTTTAAACATATTTATTTCTTTTGGCAAATACAGTGTATATCAAACATGCACAATACAGTCATTGTTAGAAAAGGATTGAAACGAAAGAAATAATTCTTATATAGTTTCTCTCCTTGGAGTAATATTTACACAATAAATGGCAGTGTTTAAAAAATACGTTTTCATAGAATATGCCAGAGATAAGAACTATACATGATAAATATGGAAAGTGTTGAAAAACAAATTTAAGGATGAAGGATTGTTCATGCAAGGACTAGAACATGAGGCAGCAACAACTGTTTTATTTGTTATTAGATGCGTAGCTGAAGTAAGACCGAATGTTATTTTTTCAGGTATATCTTCGGAAACAATCTACGCATTTACGCATGCAATGTTTGCAGCTAAATGACACAATTATTATAATTAATATTATTATCGTCATCATAATACTTGTTTTCAGTGTTTCATGTTAAATAAAATATATAGTAGAAATGTGACAGAACACAGCCATATTGCATAGATAAGCTTAATAACACACACAACCTCTAAAAATTTAATATCCGAAAGTGTTGGTCCGAAATAAAGGCTACCGAATAAGGAACTGTGGCCAGTTCCTGATTCGGAGGCCTTAATTTCGGACGATTAAATTCGGATCATGGACTTCTAGCATAGCGCAGCTTTATATTCGTTATTATTGGCTATGTTCAATGTTAGTTTTTTTATGTTTTGATCTCTGATATAGTCTTAAATTGTTATCAGACCATAACTTTTGCTCAAGATTATCCGATAGCTGAATACTAGACATGTCTTAGATATCTCATTCTGTTCTTATACGTAAACAGTTACGAAGGGATATGATTTAGGATGCACTGCGATTTCAACCTGTCACCATAACGGCGATACTGCACCGGAAGCAGCGGCCGATGTGCCTCTAGTAGACTGGAAAGTTTCATCGAGATGCCCCAACATTTTATTATGTTTTCAAATCAAAAACCTATGCGCATACGCGCTGTAATTGCGTGTTTTCTTCATAGATTTTCTAAGTCCGAAAACGCGTTTTCTCGCTCGTGCAGGCCAACGGTACATCCGGCGACCTTTTAATATATTTTTTATGTAAGAAAATGCCAGTTCCTTAGTCGGCTTGAATAAGGAAACAGGAACTGGTCCTGTTTCCTTATTCAGCCGAGAAAAAGGAACTGGGTTATCATTAAATAAAACTAATTAAAAATGTAATGTAATACATATTTTTAGTATCCAACCTACATATACAATGATTTTCATTTATATGAAGCACACTTTGGTTCATTTTAATTTATTTTTATGTAAGAAAATGCCAGTTCCTTATTCAACTTGAATAAGGAAACAGGAACTGGTTCCCGTTTCCTTATTCAGCCGCGAAAAAGGAACTGGGTTACCATGAAATAAAACTAAGTAGAAATGTAATGCAATTAATATTTTTAATATCCAACCTACATGTACAATGATTTTCATTTATATGTGGTACACTTTGGTTCATTTTAATTTATTTTTATGTAAGAAAATGCCAGTTCCTTATTCGGCTTGAATAAGGAAACAGGAACTGGTTCCTGTTTCCTTATTCAGCCGCGAAAAAGGAACTGGGTTATCATTAAATAAAACTAATTAAAAATGTAATGTAATAAATATTTTTAATATCCAACCTACATATACAATGATTTTCATTGATATGATGTACACTTTGGTTCATTTTAATTTATTTTTATGTAAGAAAATGCCAGTTCCTTATTCAACTTGAATAAGGAAACAGGAACTGGTTCCTGTTTCCTTATTCAGCCGCGAAAAAGGAACTGGGTTACCATGAAATAAAACTAAGTAGAAATGTAATGCAATTAATATTTTTAATATCCAACCTACATATACAATGATTTTCTTTGATATGTAGTACTCTTTGGTTCATTTTAATTTATTTTTTAAGTAAGAAAATGCCAGTTCCTTATTCGACGTGAATAAGGAAACAGGAACTGGTTCCTGTTGCCTTATTCAGCCGCGAAAAAGGAACTGGGTTATCATTAAATAAAACTAATTAAAAATGTAATGTATTAAATATTTTTAGTATCCAACCTACATATACAATGATTTTCATTTATATGTGGTACATTTTGGTTCATTTTAATTTATTTTTATGTAAGAAAATGCCAGTTCCTTATTCGGCTTGAATAAGGAAACAGGAACTGGTTCCTGTTTCCTTATTCAGCCGCGAAAAAGGAACTGGGTTATCATTAAATAAAACTAATTAAAAATGTAATGTAATAAATATTTTTTATATCCAACCTACATATACAATGATTTTCATTGATATGATGTACACTTTGGTTCATTTAAATTTATTTTTATGTAAGAAAATGCCAGTTCCTTATTCAACTTGAATAAGGAAACAGGAACTGGTTCCTGTTTCCTTATTCAGCCGCGAAAAAGGAACTGGGTTACCATGAAATAAAACTAAGTAGAAATGTAATGCAATTAATATTTTTAATATCCAACCTACATATACAATGATTTTCTTTGATATGTAGTACTCTTTGGTTCATTTTAATTTATTTTTTAAGTAAGAAAATGCCAGTTCCTTATTCGGCTTGAATAAGGAAACAGGAACTGGTTCCTGTTGCCTTATTCAGCCGCGAAAAAGGAACTGGGTTATCATTAAATAAAACTAATTAAAAATGTAATGTATTAAATATTTTTAGTATCCAACCTACATATACAATGATTTTCATTTATATGTGGTACACTTTGGTTCATTTTAATTTATTTTTATGTAAGAAAATGCCAGTTCCTTATTCGGCTTGAATAAGGAAACAGGAACTGGTTCCTGTTTCCTTATTCAGCCGCGAAAAAGGAACTGGGTTATCATTAAATAAAACTAATTAAAAATGTAATGCAATAAATATTTGTAATATCCAACCTACATATGCAATCATTTTCATTGATATGTAGTACTCTTTGGTTCATTTTAATGTATTTTTTAAGTAAGAAAATGCCAGTTCCTTATTCGGCTTTAATAAGGAAACAGGAACTGGTTCCTTTTTCCTTATTCAGCCTCGAAAAAGGAACTGGGTTATCATTAAAAAAAACTAAGTAGAAATGTAATGCAATAACTATTTTTAATATCCAACATTCAAATACAATGGTTTTCATTATATATTTGGTTCAGTTTAATTTATTTTTATGTAAGAAAATGTCAGTTCCTTATTCGGCTTGAATAAGGAATAAGGAACTGGTTCCCTTTTTCCTTATTAAGCCGCGAAAAAGGAACTGGAGTATAAATAAAAACAATTAAGTAGAAATGTGCTAGAATGCATTTTTATGTCATTTTTTAATTACATGAAACATAATTTTATAGGTTTTAAGTTTGGTTGATGTGAAGTTAATATTCAAAGTAGAATATGCCAGTTCGGTTTGAACAAGAAATCCTATTCAAGCGCGTAGAAGAAACATGAACATTTATCGTAATACATAAAGTAAATGTATTCGAGTTACTTTAAAATTCTACTTGTCAATTAGATGTATCTTTCGTATTAATAGGGTACTATTAGGTCATTTAGTTACAAAGCAACAGTTGCTTATTCGGTTTAAATAAGGAATAAGGAACTAGTCCATAGGGCACAGATGCCCCCTCATTCCACTTTTGTCTTAAAACTCCACTTTGACCTTTGACCTCTAAGTGTGACCTTTAGATTTGAGGTAGGGAGATGGGTGTTACACGCGACACGTCGTCTTATGATGGTTACCATTTGTGCCAAGTTATTTCAAAATCCATCAATAAATGGCCAAGTTATAGGAAATACAAGAATTTTTGTCTCAAAACTCCACTTTGACCTTTGACCTCTAAGTGTGACCTTGACCTTTGAGGTAGGGAGACGGGTGTTACACGCGACAAGTCGCCTTATGATGGTTGACATTTGTGCCAAGTTATTTCAAAATCCATCAATAAATGACAAAGTTATAGCAAAGACAAGAATGCTTCGGATAGACGGACAGACGCACAGACGGACAGTACGACTGCTATATGCCGCCTTCTTCGAAGGGGGGGGGGGCATAAAAAGCTTATATCAAATATGTTTAGCTTGAATAAGGAATAAGGAACCAGTTCCTGTTTCCTTATTCGAATCAGGAAACAGGAACTAGGAACAAGGAACCAACTTACTCTCCATTGTATCTTGTGCGATATTTTAAATGTTGAAACATACCTTAAAGATTATGGTAATAAGTAATTTGTCCGACATGTTTTCTCTGAAATATGATTTATCATCTGCAATTTGGTTTACCGACGTACAGGGGGTGTAACTTTAAAGGGACTTTGTGAACGAAAAGGGCCTCAAGGGGGTAATTTGTATAAAAATATATAAATATATGGCATATATTAACGGTTAAAATATGGCAAATATAATGGGATTTTTTTTTTTCGGCATTCTGAGAACTAAATGTACCGGTGTAATACGGGTCATGTTTGTTTGGCCCTTTTCATGTTTTTGCATGTTTACATTTTGACGACAGAATTGTGAGTATTTTGTATAACCATAGTTACACACATTTACTTACAAATCAAAATAGCGCAGTTGGTTAGCGCTGTCTACTGTCATTTCTCCATATGGCTCATAAGTCGTGAGTTCGATTCCCGCTTGGGGTTTTAAATTTTTACATTTTTGCTGATTTGTTTTATCAAATATATCATTGTGCATTATATTATTTATTCTTTATTTAATGTTCGTGTCTTAGTATAGCGTATTTCTATCATCAAATATCACTTATAGTGCAATAGAAAACCAATTTTTCGATGACATAGTCCCTTTAATATGAGATTCGCCTTTCTGTGGCACCGTTAAATAATGAATAAAATATATATGGCCTCACTGAGATTCCCATTTCTCTGTGTACAGGAAAAGTAGATGACGGTTCAGGAGGACTAGAATTAGGGGCTGACAAAAAGCCGTACACTACCATACTGTACGGTGACGGTCCGGGATATAGTCTCGTCCAAAACGCTCGACCGGACATTACAAATGTTGACACAAGTAGGTTATTGTTTTCAGGTATTGAGCAAAAATGGTACGTTATTTGTGAAATCCTCGTTTAAGAAATTTCAGACAGCGATCGATAACTAGAATCGAAATCTTGGACCTACATAATGGAAACCACTTTCGGGTAACATTATTGTAATTGGTAAACTGACGTCACGCGGTAAACTATATGTAGATGATTGGACATCAATTATTTAGAATATATAAAACATGGCTTTTGCTCACATCCATCTCGGATAACTACATACTTTTCGAGAACGGTTAACGGCTATATTAAACATCTTAAAACATCTGTGTCTGCAACTTTTCGAGAACGGTTAACGGCTATATTAAACATCTTAAAACATCTGTGTCTACAAATTTCATTAACCAGGTTAAAAATAAATCATTATACATTATGGCAGATTGTTTTTTCATGCATGAACATAATTATGGCATTTAAACAAATGACACATTTTCATTATTTTAGCTGATAAACATTACCATCAACAAGCGGCCGTTTCAATGTCAACCGAGACGCATGGCGGCGATGACGTAGGCATTTGTGCACGCGGCCCGATGGCGCACTTGTTCACGGGAGTTCTCGAGGAAAACGAGATTGCTCACGTGATGGCCTACGCTTCCTGCGTGGGAGACTACAGCAATCCGAACGACTGCGCAGCTTCCGTGGCGGGAAAACGATAAATTGTCGTCTGCACATTGTATTGCTATAACTAAATATCACCAGAACTGGCTATATGACACGACCCGATATATTCCTCTAATGACAAATGTGTATTTACTATAAGGTATTTACTGCTCTGCATTTGAGCGTATGCAGCTTTCACGTAACATCGTAATTTGGCGCCATTTTCCACAAACAAATGAAGACACAATCACCGTAGAATGAGACAGAATACGTTTTATTTAACAAGCTATGTTCACTAAGAGACAGAGGGTATTTGTTGGTTTCGGTAGAATATCGATTTTAATTCACGAGTGATCATCGACATTTATATTTTCACGAGTGGCGCAGCCATGAATGAAAAAAAATATTTTCTATGATCACGAGTGAATAAAAAGTCGATATTCTACCGAAGCCAACACGTTTTATTTTTATTTTATGTTTTTTCCACCTTTTTTTAAAATTTCATTTTCATTGCAAGTTACGTGGGTTTTATTGGAAAAAATCGCGGGACTCATTTGACAAGTTTGAGTCCGGCATCGTTGACGGCCCGTTTCATTTACTGTTTTAAATCAGGAACCAGTATGAAACAGTGAAAATTATCAGAGTGGTAATTTTCACTGTTTTAAACAGTGATTTACCAATTTCATTTCACTGACATGTCCCTATAAATTACATGAATGCATATAATAAAAAACATTTATAACACAGACCAGTGAATAAGAACTCGTAAACTTAACACGTATATATATGTACTTACAACTCGCTTACTCATGACTCGTAGAACTCATGTGCTTCGAACTCATGTACTCATAACTCAGGTGTATATTAGTCGAGTACATCATAACTTATAATATTCTCAGGCCTCTCTACTTTTCTCTCGTGAATTAAGAACATGTTTGCTCAGAAATTGTGTACTCAGAACTCGTGCGGTGTACTTAATACGTAGAACTACTTAGAAATAGTTACTTGTTCTTAGAACATGAGTACTTAGAGCGCAGGTAGTCAGATCTCTTCTACTCCAAAAGTGTGTACTCAGAACTCTAAATTACCGTTCTATATTGCATATATGTAATTATACGCGATTAATAAAACGTTCCTTATTAAATTTTAGTAACAAAATACAATATTTATATTACATCTACTCATAATTTAACTTCAATGAAAGACATAGCTATTTATTCACAAGAAAAAAAAACACACACAGACACTCTACAATATTTAATCATATTTACAATGTAAGTACATGTTTATTACACAAAATAGCACAAAGCATTTTCAAAAGGCATGTCGTGAAAATCAACACTGCACAAGTCGTGTAAATTGTACATAAAATGCCTTAATAAGCAATACATAGTTAAACACATAATGTATGAGGCGTGTCGTGCGAAATCGGGCTTAATTCATGTGCGTAAAGTGTCGCCCTGGAATAGCCGGTGCAGTCCGCACAGGTTAATCCAGGACGACACTTTCCGCTGTTATGGTATTTTCTGTTTCAAGGAAGTCTTTTCTAAACATAAATCCACTTAACGCACATGCATTAAGCCCGATTTCTCTAAGATACACATCGAATGTACATAGACTGAGGCGTTTTCGAGCATATTGGTGATGAGACATATCAGGCAGTCGAAATAAACTTGTACATATATACTCAATGAAACGCAAACTTATGCACATGGGGTATCAAAAGATGTAAATGAACAGATAGAGGATATTTGTTGCTTTCCATGTATGATCGTATTTCATTTCACGACTGTTCATAGAAAATGAGAATTTCACGAATGGAATTTGATTTAGTTGGAAAATATTGCGGGGCTCATAACGTCATAACGTAAAAATAATGACGTCATTTCATAATTTTAAGTCGCTTTCATTTACTGTATTAAAACAGTGAATTACCAACTGTATTTTACTGATATTTCCCTATAAATCACTGGAAAGCATAAAATAAGTTGGGATAATAACTAATAACAGTACACTTTATATAAAATAAATGTGTCGGTCCAACGGTGCAGTATATCCCAGTGTATTTATACTTTACAATACGGATACATATTTGACTACTGAAAATTACTTCGAACTTAAAACAAATTAAGATTTATAACATTTCCTGTATTCCTTCTTTTGCAATGACCACGGTATATCGTATCACAAGCCATCCTGATGCGATAATGTTATCCTTCATTCTTAGAGTCAGATAAAAGTTATCCCATGTAATACACAGTAAGTGTCAACACGGAAAGAAACAATAAGTACACGTTAGTTACCCCATCTTTAAATAATTACAGTTATTAATATATGAATACTCGCAATAAACGTATATATGCATCCTCTTAAGATTTCTAGTAGTGAACATATCGAAGGTACGAAAATACAGCGGTCCCATAAGTTACTGGTCGCTGATATGCGACATCCGGTTTGCCTCATCTCGCCGTGACGTCACATCCGTCGTCTGCAGTGCCGGAAGTGCTCACAGGGCGTACTCGTAGTCGTTGATGACGATCAGGACTACCATGGTGGTGGTGAGTGCGGACAGGAGAATCAAGTGAGCCGCCAATACCGTCTGCTTCAACGCTTTGCTCTGGAAAAGTTTATATATTATACATAAGTGCTCTCGACGTGTGAGAACGTGCTATTAATATAACACTGTGCTATTAATAATAATCCTGATCACGGCACCAAAAAGTTTGATCGTATGTGGTAAAATAACTAAACATGAAGGCGGAAGTGACGTCATGTACTATAGAGAACGCCACGACGCAAGACGTTATACACAGTAGCTTCAACGCTTTGCCCTGGAAAAAAATGTATTTATTATACGTGGTGCGTTTGACATGGGAGAACGTGCTAGTAACGTAATGCATTATGTAATGTTCATCGCATTACTTTAAAGTATATTGTATGTAATTAAACAATCTGAAAATTGGCTGAGCTGGTTGGGCCAATTTTTTGCTGGATTGCTTGGGGCATTTGTTTAATAAGTTTGTGATAATCAACAATATCAAAAGTGTAGAAAACGTCTTCATTGATGATTTTGAATGCATTTGGTACATACACAAGATGATTACTAATTGGTTGTACACTTCTGAGTTGTTGCTTCAGGTTGCTTATATTCATTTAAAATAGTGATTTGTTTTGCTAACGCACCATATGAAACACCAATCTACTGTAATTGTTGTGCGTCCGGAAGATAAAACAACCAAACAGAACCATACCCACCCCGCGGATAACGTGGGCAGATGTATGTACAATTTGAAACTCCTTAAGGCGGTCCCTTACCGTGTGGTTGAGGTCAAGATAGGCGGCGATGCTGTTGTTTTTCCGAGCGGCCCAGGGTCGCACCTGCATCTCGTACAGGTACTGCTTCTTCCGCTCTATCGCTGCACAATCGAAAAAAACAACGTGACTTTGAAATGCGATTTACCATAATCTGTATGAGGTCAATTAGAATGTATCGTATGTGCTTTTCTATACATAGTCCGTAGATTTTAATTTTCTTGTATTTCGTAGCATCCCACACGTTTAACTTACCTTTCTAAATACATTATTATATTACTTAATCCTCATATACAGTGGTATCGCTTTACATTTCAGTACTAATTTCAGTACTGACGTTTCTTAATCCAAGTTTACGCATTTAGCAGTACTTTTACATGATTGCAATACCTTCTATGTATACACGTTGTTATTCATACATTGAAGCTTTACTTTCTAAATTAATGCATAAATCGGTACAATATCAAATCCCCGCACATTGCTACACCTATACTTTGCTTAAATCATGCAACAGCCACAGTGACAATTTCAACGGTGCGTACTTAATCCAGGCTGTCAACTAAGATACCAATACAATATAGGAACATTAAAGGAATATTTTCACACACAAATATAGGACTTTTTGTCTTTGTTTCTGGAAAATATAGGACTGTTATAGTAAAAATACTTGATTATAAGGATAATATGGGATCATATTATAGCCTGATAAGTAATACAGTTTGTGTTTTAATGATCAAAACATTTGCTAAACATATTTATGGAAATAAATGTGCAACTGAGACATGCATGCCATGGCCTAAAAATACAAGTATTTAAGTTAGATGCGAGCGAAGCGAGGGGAAAAAATCAACGTATAGGTTAGCGAAAAACTGTTCACAGACCAATTTCAGAAGCGTGAATGATCACATTTTTAAAAAATATAGAAACACTTTAAAATTTAGGAAAATATAGGAAATACAGGAGGTTTTTCTAAATATATAATTCCTTTGAAAATATAGGAAAATATAGGAACATAGGAATTGTTTGACAGCCTGTTTATCCACGTGTACACAAGGGCGGTAATTCATACACTGCAGACTTACTTTTCTTGGCGTCGTAGCTCTTGAGCGCCTCGAGGAAGAGCAGGATGAGGATCTGGTAGACGGTGAAGCCGATGAGGAGGAAGGTGAAGAAGGACGGCACGAGGAAACTGGCCAGCCCGAACCCGGCGTAGATGGTCACCACTGCAGGCGATGGGAAGTAGAAATGAGGTTACGGGCATCGCGTGTATGATCGGACCACAAGTCAGAAGATATGTTAATTAAATGTGGAAATTATGAGTTGTAAACTTTACATCCGGTGAAATGCGGACAAACAGCGGTGCATGTGGGGACAGAAAAACGTTCAGTTAAACTACTGCTTACAATTTAAAATAAAATTATTTGTCAAAATTACGATTACGAAATCGGATCGTTCTAGTTCATCGAAAATGTTTTAGTGTTTGTTGCTTAATCATCAATAAATTTTCTGTTCCGTTCAAGTCATTATTTTGAGACAAATGTGATCAGATATCGATAAACTAATTTCTTACAAATGTGTCCACGTTAATCCGAATTTAACTAATATGGGTCATTTCCGCTATAGCAAGTTGGATTGACGTGGGAACTTACACGCTCATCAACTTTGCAGCCCCTACATCTTACCTGCCAAGACGTGGGCCCCTATTTCCACGATCCAGTAGAGACAGTTGAAGAACGCCCGACTGGACGAGTCCTCGGAGGGCCTTAGGCAGAGCAACAGGGGCTGAAGACAATCCAAATGGCATGCAATATTGTTGCAATACAAGTTCGATTATTCATCAAGTTTATTTGTATATTTTCTCATTTCTCTCAAAATCTCATTTGATTTTGCCTATTCAATGTTATAGGTCGCACTATTTGAAACAAAACACCATCGTTAACAATGTTTTGTTTAACTGGTGGGTCAATACATAAATTGTACCATCAATGGATTCGTGTAATAATTTTATTTGCAAAAATCAGCTGTACATGACCATTTCAAAAATACATGATACATTTTCAGTCATGCTACTAACAATATCTGAATAATAAGTAATAGTCATTTGGTTACTAATATTAGTGTCAAAATATTCTGAGTGAAGTTGAAACCTTAGCTTTGTTTTCAAACGGAAATTATCTATGAAATCGTAGTAGGCCATAGTAAATTGCACTTACATTGAGCAGCGCCAGTAGCGCTACGACCAGTCCCATGATTGGATGTGCACCGTTGAAATTGGACACTGGATTCTGAAAAATAAATTCATAACAGAAAACATAAATTTAGTTTAACAATATGTATTGCATTACAAACATCAATACAATACAATTTCAAACTACAAAAATACAATTGATTGTATAATATAAGTATACATAAAAGTAACGCATTTATAAATATGTGTCCGTTTATAAGAATGAATGCGTGAAATATTTTAAAGTTGTTTCTACTCTGATTTATAAGACTGTGTGATAGAGGATTATAACGTTCACGTGTTTCGGAAAAAATTCCCGCAAAAAAGATTCAAAATAATAACCACAAAGACCAGAAATAGTTGACAATACATACTTCGAAAGTATGAAGTCATATGTACCCATACCAGAATACTCATACATTAAACTGATGCCGTCGACGCCGACCCCTACAAAGATGGTGGCAATGTCTACTCAACGTAAAAACACTCTGAACGTTTGCATTATTTTTAACAATTTTTTTTTTATATAATTTCATCGAAGTTAATTTCCGAAACTATGACGTCATAGTTTCACACAGTAAGCTGATTCCATCGACTCCGACAAAGATGGTGGCAAATCCGATTCAATATTATATCAAAACACACTGAGCGTTTGCCTAAGTCAAAAAAGATAGCTTATTAATTTCCTCAAAATCCCCATACCTCATACAGTAAACTGATCCCATCGACGCCCACAAAGATGGTTGCAAAGCCGGCGATAACGGCGGCGGTGGTGAGCATGACGAAGAGCCAGTGAACCTTGACCCAGAGCTTGCTGCCGAACATCTTCTCGCCCCAGTAGTACGGCTGGAAGTAGCGCCCGATGATGCTGGCCACCGAGGCACACAGTATCCAGCCGAAGATCATGAGGGCGGCTGTGGAGAAATAGGCAAACATTCTCACGATGGTATGTTACTATAAAGAATCAACTTTCGAACCAGGGTACATGGTAAGTAGCCAGTGTAACCCGTTTTTGGTTTAATTACTTGAAGAAATTCAGTATAGATACTGCTTACCGAATGGATAATCATTGTTCAAACTAAACATTGCGAAGATTCTCACCGTGAATTTTGATGAACAGTGACGGAGCGGTGATTAGGTTTGGGGCGCTGCGCACGAAGTCGACCGCGTTGTCAGAGACGTGGGGAATCTCCGACATCGTGTGGGGCAACATTATACCTGCAACATATTAACAATACGCCGTTGTTTGTCTGTTAGCAACTTAACGCAACAAGTTATGAACGGATTTGCATACAATTTTCTGGGAAGGTTGAAAATGGGCCAATGAATAAATGTTTAGTATAAGGTGGTGATCCGGATGACCGTCTGGATTCTGGAATTTTAAGAGTTTTAAGAGCTTTTATTCTTGTGAGACAGTGTAAATCGGCTGAAGTGGCGGAGGTCTATGCTCTCCAAGTGATATCCAGTTTACGTTTTGAACTGTTTGCACTTGCAGCACATTTTTTTCTTTCACCCGTACCTTTCTTGGATTTCCCATGGGCAAATAGCAGCGTCCATTGCTGGTCAAGGTCAAATATCCGCTCGTCGTCTGGGACCGAACGCTGCCTCTGGAACGAGCATACGAACATGCCGTCAACGAAACTCGCCGAGCTGTTCAGGAGACCATGTTTCGGCTGAAAAAGGAAATGCAAATTGTTATGACAAAGACAACAAATAAGCAATCTGGAAGCACAATTACCGGAAGTTTGTAACCCTGCTTTGAAAAAACGCTATAAATCCAATAATTAAACTCAAAGACGTTTTTGTAATAACGGTTACGCGTATATCTGTTGCATTTGAATTATACCTGAACGGGAAAGAGAAATACTCTTTTTAAATAACAAACTTGCTTACATTTCTGTGATTCAGTATTTAAACGTTGCAATTTTAATGTACCTGTTTGACTTTGACGTTATTTTTGCCGTCGTTGAACGAGTGTTTGACGTCAACTGTGCCGTCATCATTTGCAACACACTGTACAACGCTATCGTCTCCCTGGAAAATAATAACGAATGTCTGATGCTTCTATAGATGATAGCTCATACTTTTCATTTTCCTGAACTGCCTACTTCCCAAGATCTGCTAACCCATTTTACACGGACGTTTGCATGCCTTAGACGTAAATTTTAATGTTTCAAATGCTTTCCAGAATTACTGATGGATAAAGCAAGTATAATAAGTTATGAAATGCCCACTACCTCCCACGAAGTACAGTTTTACTTTGAAAGAAAACACACCCACCCCATAAAGAATACCTTACCATTTTGTCGTCTTTTGAAAATGCCAAAGCAACCCATTGGTTACTGTTGCCCGGCAGCATTGCCCGTATGTCGAACGTCACGTGATCTCGGGAATTTACCCATGATGCAATAAATCTACATCCTTCCGGTCTGCAGTCTTGGAAACAAGACTTCTGCGACCCACATGCTTTGTCGACTGGTAAATAGGTCATCTGATAAGAAAAAACGAGATTTCAATAATTTAAGTTTCCTTTATGCGAGATATTAGCGTCTGATAGTTTGTATAGTATAGCAAGTGTATTAGAAGAAATACCTGATATCAAAATGGTAAAATATTGAGCAACCATACTATTTTTAAGCACGATGATTCTGATTTCTGCAAGTATGTTCAAGATAATGTATCTGCGTTTGCATCAACCATGGCGAAAAACGCCAGCTTAAACATATATACAGTAGACCAATTCCCCGTACAGCGCATTTCACAAGCCAGAAAACACAAACAACAATAAAACATACAGTCAAGTTTTCCTGGGCTTATCACCTTGGCATGTCGAATGAAAAGCATTGGGCGTGTAGGCCAATGTAGCACAACAACTCTCAATTTCTTGCAGACTAATATAACACGCACGATTGTGATTTTTACAAAATACCCTAAAATGACAGAGCAATCCAACAATTTCATCTCGCATATCGTTCGGTTGCCTTTCTTTACAACGACATTGACCATGTCTTTGGTCATATACATTTTAGAACATATATAAAACAACGCGCACTGGCACATTGCCGTTTTAATGTCCTCGGTCACACCAATGCCTTTGTGTTTGAGAGTACATAAACATACCAATAAAAAGAAAACAACAAAACAAAATGCAAGCCCACATGTTCATTTGCCGTCGTTTGACCTTTATTTGTTTTTATTTGTTTGTTTGAATTTTTCTTCTTTTTTTTAACAGTATGTCAGTATGTCAGTCATATCACCACGGTCAGTTAAACTAATGACACTTTTTATGGGCAAGCTTAGCCAATCTATGTGTTTTACCAGTACTAAGTGCACATACTTATGTCAGTAACTGACAACTGCCCTACTGGAATCAGAGGTAGGGGGAGAATGGCCGTAGAAATAGTTTCATTAGCAATGCACACACAAGTTATGTGGCCGGGCTGGGGTTCGAACTCAGGATCCCCGGATTGACAGTCCAGCTCTCTACCAACTGAGCTAGACGGGCTTGACCTTTATGCAACAACACTTACATTGCGTTTGATGGGACCGTATAAAAACACCAACAAACAGTCAACATACAAGCTAACCTGTTCAGTTGGTGTCGCCTCACTTTTCTCGTCGACGACCTTGACATTGTGTTTGAGTGCCACACTATGGTCGTACCGCTCGTGCACGGGCGGGTATCGCTGCAGGTCAATACGGTCCGCGGACACTGGGGGCACGCGGTCGTACCGGTGGGGGATCTTTATACCTGGACGGGAAAGAGAAATTGGCTGGTTATAACACGTTGACTCGACGGTGGATTGAACATGCAAACTGGAGTATTAAAGCATTCAAATTATTTACCACGCAGCTTTAATTCGGATTACTGAAATGTTACATCAACTTCTGCAAGTGTAACATGCTGACCAACGTAGACAGCTTGCATAACGTCACATTATACCATATGTCAGAGAGTTTTATTGCTTTCAGATATTCAAAAACAGTGATATTAGAACGGTAGCTGGTGGGCGGAGCCTAATATGCAAGGTAATCGTGCAATAAGTAGAGTGCAGTATATTGACATTTATTTTTAATGTATACGTACGCTACTTATTGCACTGTAAGCTTGCCCATTCCAAACGCATCACGTGACTTTGTTAATTTGGAAACGACAGTATCAAGAATTCCAGACATCACGTGACGTCTAGGAACTGCCAATGGGATCGGCATAGTAGAAAGGTGCGATGCGATTGGTAAATATGGTATAAAACACTTGTAGAACCATTGACCTCAATATGTTATTTATTTAACCTCGCCCTGCGGGCTTGTTACATAACAAACATATTTCGGTCAAATAATGCTACAACTATTACATAACTGCTTTTCAGAAAGGTACATGTATGACTATCAAAAAATAGACGTTTCCACATGTGTCAATCATATGCAAATTAATCTAGTGTTTATCCAGTGATTGTACTCAATAACTATTAACCTAGTTTAAACAATTGCACGTGTTAAAGCTTGTGAAGCATGTATGAAGCAAAATGTACGGATATTAATCCTTCAACGAGAATTGAATTAATGATAAGCACCAAAGGGCGCGGTAGCATATCTATTTAAATGAATTTTATTTAAGAAATAATTTTCGAGTTTTAGTTGTTTATCTGTCAATGAATTCTGCGCGTGTTATGTTAGAATTTAGATTGAACAATAATGGGACTTGATGGAAAAGTAAATATTGTAGAGCGGTAGTACACAATTTTGAGAAAATTACGTGACGTGTAGAAGCCATTTTACAAATATAATGCCATACGTGTTCAATGATTATTAACCACAGATGTCGGGATTTAAATTGTTTGTGGCCAAAATTTGAAAGGTCTATTATTCACCATTTACTGCCTGTCCCTCTGCGAACATGATGTGCCAGTCTTTATTCAGGTCGAATACGTCCTTCTCCCCGGCTACGAAGTTGGTGCGCTCAAAGTTGCACTGGAATATGCCGTTCTGCAAGGAACCGGCTTCGTTGAGGAGTCCAAGCTTCGGCTGGAAACAGATCGGATCACGTGATCTACTGTTACTAAACAAAGGTATGTACCCGATAGCGAGAAACATATATTAAAATAAGAATTATACTGGATCTGAAAGTGAAATTTTGCAATACATACCGATTTATATCCAATATGTCGAGACTGAATTATTAGATAAGTAAGATATGTATAATAAACACATTATTTTATACACCACGACAAAGGAAAATAAAAGCGAGTAATTTACATTTATTTTGTTAACTAAATCTTAAGAATCCCTGTTTTTGCCGATTTTTTTTCTTTGCACACATTACAAGTTAGAAGTTAGTGAACAAAAGCAAGAGCCATTATATTTACTGCCTAAGTATTTTATTACGGGAGATGTATCCACACACGACCACATGTTGTACAAAAGTGTCACCACATTAACGCTCGACCTACCGTAACGAGACGCATGTTCCGGTAGTAGTCGAGGTTGTACGACTGGAAAGCCTCCACGCGCTCCCCGTACGTGATGCACTCGGTGACGCTGTCAAGGCCCTGTGGGTAACCATAGCAACGGCTTAGGTAACCAATTATTATTTAATTAGAATAATACATATACGATAACCAGAATTATTGTTTATTTATTTATTTATATTACTGTTTTTGTTGTTGTTGATGATAATGTTATTGTTGTTGTTGCTGTTGTTGTTGCGTTTTGTTTCTCTTTTTGCTTCTATTGACATCGACATTTAATTTTCGGATTGAAATTATTATACACAATAAACACATGTTTTATTCATGTAATCAGTCTCTGTACTGTACGTGTACAACATCTATAGTAGTTAAGTATAACTAACCATCATTTTGTCATCGCTGAAACCAATGGCCGCCCAGTATGGTCCGCTGTTCCTGGGTTTAGTCCTGATTTCAAACTTCGTACTATTCTTTTCGGGCGACCAGGAAACGATGATGTTGCACACTCCCCCCATGCAATCGTCGAAACATCCCTTGGTAGAGCCGCAGCTTGGGTCGGGCGTCAAATATATCTCACGCATGCGCGTTGGCATTACAGTCGGCGTCGGCGTCGTCACGCGAGGCTGCGTGGGTCTCACGTTCGGAGGAACTGTCGTCTGATAAACTGCGACGTTCTTCGTTGCTACTTCCTGTTTAGGTGGCGTGAACGTTTGAGGTGGGAATGTACTTACGTTCCGGTCAGGTAACGGAAGTGGGTCGGTCGGATAGTTGTTCCTCGATGCGGTATGCTGTACGGTGGGGTACGCGGACTGGCGGTCCGTTGACGGGTACGGGGAGGATTGTGTAGGGGGATAGGTGGGGTAAAACCTAGAGCTCAGGTCCGTGGTTGGATACTGTCTGTTTGTTTCCTGTTGTCCCGGTTCCTGGTTGCCGTTTTGGTTAACCGGGTATACATCAGAATTCAAGAACGGATAAACAATGTTGCTACTTATCGGCGCTCTTGTAGATGGAAACAATCGGGAACTTTCGGTTGTTGTTGGTTGCGGACGGGAGTTTACGAAGTGATTTCCGATTGCATTAGGAACGGATGGTCTAGTTTGTATAGTGAGAATATTTCGAGAATCGGAAGAGAAAGTAACTGGTAGCTTGGTGGTTGTTTCCGACTGGAAGACATATTCCTCTAGGATTTGCTGATCTGACTTCGTGACCCCTTTCTCAGCTCCAAAGGTCTTTCCCGATACAAAGGTGTCTCCTCTTATAGCATTCACGTGCTTTAAAGTGTTGCCTTCAACTGAATCTACGCGAATGTTAGCTTTAGTGATACCATTACCCGCTGCGTTTCCAATATCATTAATACTCGTTGTATCAAAGTTTTTATTCGTCATTGAATTTCCGTTAATGACATTATTTCTTGCTATGACATTAGCAGAGTTATTATTTCTAAAATCAGTTCCCTGGTTATTCATGACAGTTTCTGTAAATGCATCTCCGTTTCCGATATTCAAAGAATTTTGAGTAACAATGTTGCCATTTACAGTCAGAGAATTTCGGGTAAGATCGTTGCTATTAAAAGAACTCGTGGAAACTACATCGTTTCTATAAATAGCATCGATGTTATTCATGGCATTTCCAGTCAAAGCAGTGACATTATGAACATATTTTCTATTTATAGAATCAATGTGTGTCGCACTTTCCTGATCGAATGGTGATGTCGGTGTCGTCCTGTGTGTACTGGGAACGTAATTCCGTGTCTGTGCGGTGGTTTGTGGATATCTGTTAGAAGTTGTGGGTTCAGAAGTCTTCGCAGTTTTCCAGAGATATAGACCTGTTGTCGGCATTGTCACGGTTGTTGTTGTTGCTCTGAATGTTGTAGAAATAGGTCCCTCTGTTTGCATAGTCGTTGTTTGTCTTAACGGAGTTGTACTCTGGAATGCGGTCGTTGGAGCTTCAGTTGTTGTCCTACTGGTAGTTGGTTTTTCTGTTGTTGTTGTTGTTGTGGTGGTAGTTGTTGTTGTTTGTGGTGGTGGTGGTGCTGTTGTCGTTGTATATTTAGTTGTTGTTGTTGTTGTGGGTGTAGTTGTTGTTATACGCCGCGTTGTTGTTTCTGGGAATATTATATCCTCTGTTGTCGTAGGAGCGATTGTTGTTGTTGCTCTTGTTGTTGTTGTTGCTATCGCTGTTGTTGTTGTCGGAGCTATAGTTGTTGTAGGCCGTGGTGTAGTTGTGGTTGTAGGTCGTGTCGTTGTTGTTGTAGTTGTTGCTTGTGTCGTTGTGGTTGGGCGAAGTGTGGTTGTTTCCACTAGTCCTCCATCAGCCGTTGTTGTAGTGTAGAAATCCAAAGCGGGGTCCCAGACGTAGTCGTAGACTGTTGCACCCGCCGGAGGGAGTCGTGTCGTTGTTGTTGTTGTTGTTGTTTGCCGACGGGTCGTGGGAGCCGGTGTTGGTAATGTAGTTGTGGCCGTTGTTGTCGGTCGTGGTGTAGTCGTTGTAGTCGTTGTTGTAGTTGTTGTTGGGTACAAGGTCGTGGTTTGTGGTGGCAGAGTGGTCGTTGTTGGTCTTTGCGTTGTTGATGTTATCTGTTGTCTTCTTGTGGTCGTTGATGCTACGGTAGAATAAAACCCGTCCACAAACGAACCAGTTGTTCCAAAATCAATAGGCGCAGGTTCGGTGGCGGGCAGTCTGCGTTCCGGCCGAACGGTAGTAGTTGTTGTTTCTGCGACGAAAATCGGTCTCCTTGGTGTTGGTAGGAATCTCGCCGTGGTTGTCGTCCTGGTTGTGGTTGTCTCCCTGGTTGTGGTTGTCGCCATGGTTGTGGTTGTGGGGCTGATGGTGGTTGTCGGTCTGGTGGTGGTGGTTGCTGGTGGCCTGGTAGGCAGACACGATTGGTCGGTGGCCGACTGGAGACTGAACGCTTGCATCATCGTCAGGTCACGTGACACGCCGTCATAGACCACGGGCGAGTTGATACCGACCCAGTAATTCGTGAACGATTGTACAAATGTGACGCTGAAAAAAAATGATAATAAAATGAAACAATTTTGACAATATTTTTAATGTGACGAAAACTTCAGCTGAAGGTAAGTTATACGGAAATTGACATTAAATATATATATCTATATACATATATATATGTATGTTTGTCAATCATCCGAATCGTTCCTTAGTGAAGATGTGTAAGATATAGATCAACTGGTACCAAACTGAAATTGTTCTGACAAGTATATGTGAAAGTTGCGATAGTTTTGTTTCAAATATTAACACAACATGAATGAACAATTCAAACTATCAATATAATAAATTGTATACATACAATGATACTTTTCCTTTGTACATTATGGATACTATCCAGAGTTATCTCACGGTAATCTCCTTTGCTACAAATCTCAAAATGTTCGTGAGAATAGACGCTTCTACAACTGTCAATCATATGCAAATTAGCCTGCAATATTATCCAATCATCGCACTTGAATATCACGTGTTTAACGGTTAAACTATCGCATACAAAAGAGCACATGCGTAATGTTTGTGAAATTGGAAAGAGCACATGGTAATGTTTGTGATTTTCGATGAATGGAAATTAATCCTTTAACACTTGCTAGGGAGGAGTTAAAACTATCCATGGCTAAACACGGATCGGTCTATTAAAATATAAGGGTTGAAAACCAAAGGTACCAACTACAATCAATAGCAGTTGGTACCTTCTGGTTGTCAACCCTTAATATATCAAACATTATATGAGGCGTGTCATGGGAAAATCGGGCTTAATGCATGTGCGTCAAGTGTCGTCCCGGATTAGCCTGTGCAGGCCGCACAGGCTTATCCGGGACGGCACTTTACGCCTACAGTGGATTTATGTTTAGAAAAGACTGCCATAAAAAGCGTAAAGTGCCGTCCCGGATAAGCCTGTGCGGACTGCACAGGATAATCCGGGACGACACTTTACACACATGCATTAAGCCCGGTTTTTACCACGACACGACATATATATATTTTTAATTCCTATTGATTTTCAATGACATACCGGAACACTACATGGCCGGCTGGTCCAGGGGGCGCAATCCAGGTCAGGGTCACAGACTGTTTCTCCGTGCCATCACTGTGAGTCAGCACCGCCTTAAACGAAAGTGTCGAGTATTACCAACTTGCATAGCAATTGCGCACGCGGATCCGTGGTCTACTGGTAACGCACTGGCTTCACAACCAATGGGTCGCAGGTTCGAGCCCCCGCTACACCCTTACCTACTTACTCGTCTTTCACATGAATCGAGGTGCAGTGCAATACGCAGTGCAATACGCGCTTCACACCGGGCACTAAAATACCCAGGGTTGCCTCTGGAACGGGTCCTCTCCTGTATCTTGCATTATCCCCATTATCCCCCCGTAACCCAACTAACAAGTCTGCTGGGGGCGATGACCATATGGGAGAGAATACCGGTACACTCGATAAAAATGTACTACACACACATTGCGCACGCGTAATCAGGCACGCACATTTTTATGAAATGCACAGGTTATATACCAACATAATTTCCCGGTGCTGTTCAGATTATAATAGTATGTTACTTTGGTAAAGATGATTTCATCTATTTATTTATTTTTTGAAAATTCAATAAAACAGATACCTTATGTTGAAGTATAGCCAGACATGAGAAACATCTCTTTTTCCCGTTTTTACCATAAAAATATGAAACCTTTTAACCTGAGGCTGCCTAAATTATTTTCGTTTAAATCCCTGACATTTCACTGGACAGAATGTTTATTGCTGTATGAATACGGTGTTCCATTAGGCCATCGTTGTCTCGCACTTTTGACATATGGATATACAAGCGGGAAACGCGAGAACACGATTCCAAAGGGCGAAAGCGCAATGCGAGATTGCGATATTAATTTCGCTTCATCGCGTCGTATTCTCGCACCGTCGCATCGCGTCTTCGCGTTGTCGCCTCATCTCATCGTGAGTTCGCTCCTTCGTATAGTGTTCTCGCGTTTGGGTCATTCGTTGCTTCGCACTTTCGACCTATGGATCTACAAGGGCAAAACGCGAGAACACGATACGAAAGAGCGAAATCACGATGCGATATCGCGATATTTAGTTCGATTCGTCGCGTCGTATTCTCGCACCGTCGCATCGTGTCTTCGCAACGTCGCACCACGTTGTCGCCCCATCGCACCGTAAAGGCCCTGTTACACTGTGGTGAATTTGAGCTTCGAGTTCTGTACGAGTTCTGGCAAATTATAACTTGCCGTAAAGTGGACGAGTTGGTCGCGGAATTGCTTCAAGACGACATTTGTTCGAGTTCTCTTCAACCTTGACACGACATTGACACCACACAAGTACGGTACTCACTTTTTATCACGAGTTCAGCCGAGACAAGCGTACGATATCTTTTCGACAATCGAAGACTTGTCTTCAAGAATGTACGAGTGTAGACGAGTCTGTACGACTTGTGAGGACATGAGTACGAGTTTATGGCGACATTTTACGAGAAACGGAAGAACAGATGTCGCAGCAAACTCGTGTTATGTCGTAGAACGATAATATACGGCGACACGCTATGACAAGGGAAGACATGTCTACGGAATGTGTTCGAGTGTGTTTGAGAGTGCGCGAGATTCGTACGACATGTCTTCGACACGTGTACGAGAATAAAAAGTCGACGAGAAGCGGCGAGAATATTAAACGGTTTAAAATTCTCGCCACAACTTGGCGAGTTCTGGCGATATAAGAAGACATAAGTAGACATCACTACGACAAAGAACGACATGTGTACAAGATCTACACGACACCAGGCGAGTTGTGGCGATTTACAACTCGCGCGAACTCGTAGCTTAAATTCGCCACAGTGTGACAGGGCCTGAATTTCGCTCCGTCGTTACGTGTCCTCGTTTTCGCGCGTGTATATACATTGGTCGAAAGTGCGAAACAACGACTGACAATAACGTAATAAATCCCTATATTTTGTATTTACAAAGGTATGCAGGGCTTTATCATAACAGTTCATGTTAAATACCACTTAATGGTATATGCGTCGTACCAAGTAAAACGCACAATATTATGTTCATGAACTCACCCCGCTCCGTACACACTCATAACGGGTTCCCCGCACTCGTAGAAAGGCCCCTAGGAAAGCCGGTCTGTCAGGATAAACGGCTGATCTGGGCTGGATCATGAAACCTTTAAATTTGGCCAGGCCGCAACCTCTTATGCGAACTGAAATATGCAGTGGTTTTCGTATAATATTTGACGATGGTTTTATTTTCTGGTAGCAACTGAAAAGTAAACAAAATGAACCGCGGCTATGAGTATTGTTCAAATATCATATACTTAAGTATTCATGTTAAATGTATGTGTTATTAACTTGTACTGATAAGTTCATGAATTGCTCACGAAACGTGGTAAAACTCGTTTACTTAATCTTAAAGCCGCATTCCATAGAATATAATTCAATACATCTTAAATTGGCATAAATTCTAATGAACATTAATGACGTTTATTTGACTGAAAACTGTCTCTTATGTACGAAAAGCATTTTATAATGTCTATGTTCGAAAACGCTTTTAACGAACGGAATATATACTAATGTACATGCTGATTTTCTCCAGAGGCATCACCAGTTATCTCATACAGATGTATAGATACGATAAAAAGTGAATAATGCAGTTTTTTGTGTATTTTGATCGGTAAAATGTCCATCAGAAACTATTTCTGCAAAGTTTTATTTTATTACATATTTCTGGACTGCTGCTTTAATACACAAATTGACGATTGTTATCTTGATTTTTTAAAGTGACTTCGCAGGCTATTTGTTATGTGTGCAATAAATAACATAACATTTTGGATATTTTTATGCGGCGGGACTGATGTTTTATATAAAGACCCCACTGTGTTGTTATAATTAGTTCAGAATGGTAATGAAAGTGGATACAAACCTAAATATATGGCCTTTTTATTAATGCAAAACCAATTAAACAATTACACCATTTCTCACACCTTCTACATCTGCTGTTTCTAACAAGACACTCTCTGAGCGCACTCTCACGTGCTTTCTTTATCACTCCTAAATAACCTCTCATTTTCCATGACTGGTACTATTTTCACAAGGAAATGCTGCAGAAAATATAGTAACTGAACACAGTCTGTGATAAATAAAGACCTTCGGTAGAAATGTATTCGTAAAGGAGTTAGATAGGTTTGAATTTAGAAAAGCTAGTAGAAGTGAGAGATGTGTAAAATTATGAGAGTTGGTAGAATCGACAGAGATGAGAAGTTAGGAGAGCTAGAAGGAGAAGGAGATGTCTATTAAACATCTCGGGCCAACACCCTCGTGGTATAATTCCTACGCATCAGAACTCCTAATCGTTGTTTATTGACCGATAAATCGAAAACTATTTCGTAATCATACAAGCATTGAACACAACGGTAGTAAGTTTCAAACAAAGGTCAAAGGGGTCTCAACTATTCACATAATTGTACTTATGTTAACTGAAATTTTAAAACAATGTTATACAAAGTTAAAATCTGACTATAGACGAATCTATGTTCATGTATTTACATTTTTACGACCATGACCATAACGAAATGACGAATTTACGTCCATGACGACCATGACGAATTTACGACCATGTCGATTTTAACAAATTATGACATTAAGGGTCCTTAACGTCAGTACAATGGCCAAAAAGGCCCTGTTTTATTGTTTGGCAAAATGTATCAATATTATATAGTTCATGCACATGCGTAGTTTTAAAAAACAGCCGTTTTAGGCGTAAACATATTTGTTTCAGGTTACATGCCCCAAAACAATTAAGGTAGGTAGGTAGGGATTTATTTATTTATTTTTTTCTGGTAAATGGTCAACTTGAAGATTTTAAAACTGAATGAATATTAAAAACATATCGGTAATATCCTTATTCATTGTTTTGACGTGGATGCTATCAAAACAAAACACTTATTTATCCAAACAACATTTAAATATTGAAAAAAAGTAAATAAAACAAAACAATATCTGAGAAACTCAATAAAATGTTCCAGGGTAGGGGCATTTTTTAGGGTAGGTCGGGTAATGTGAAACAAACTTATTTTTTTAGGTACGTGATACTTAAGAAACGGTTTCTATGGCAACAATAGTACATGTTTATTAAACGGTAAGCATAATTGTATTTACCGTAAATCCTCTCGTTTGGAGAGTACCGAGTCTTGGACACCTCCACTAGAAAGGGGACGGCCTCGGTATTGATGGGGCTGCCATGACCCGGGGTCATGTCGCCACAGGAGCGGGTGGGCGCCCCCGTGCTGTACCCCCACGTCACGTGACACAGACACGTGATCAGGAATAGAACGCGCAGCCACATTGCTTTCCCGCCTGTGTCTGAAATAAAGGAGCGCGTTGCGATAAATGAGCTCTTTAAGAGCAAACCACGACAGTTAATGATTAATTGTTATAGAATGTTATATGAATGTGGAATGTTTTGGTTTCTCTGGTGTTTCAAGATAAAGAATAAAATTCTAATTTGTTTGAATTATGGAGTTGTTCCTGAAATGGTAATACAAAATCGGTATATAAAGGACCCACTGTCCAAAAACCACATATCGAGGGTTGAGCGTAAAACTATTGTATCTGATATAGAAATGTTAGACAGGTACAGCTGTTTCATGCTTAACCATCGATATAATACTTTCTTCTAATATTTTATCGCAAAACAACAGGCAAAGACACGCGTTTTTTTTTAAACAAGCATGTTCATGTTCTGTTTTCAACCTCTTATATAACTTGATATTTTAAACTGGAAAGAGGCATGTCTACATTGTGTTATCCAACTTTGATCTAAATTTAAAAAAAACAACAAACGTTTCGTGCGGATGTCGACGAACAAAACACAACGTGTTCGACATAAAAGTTTGACAAGAAAATATAAGCGAGGTTTTATTGTCGCGTGTTGTTCTCGGACAATAGACGCAAATGACGACACGTGTCGGTAAAGCATTCCTTTTGTAGGTGGTTCAGGCTAATTTATATTCCTTGTATGTTATCATAGGTCATACGGGCCTTAACAATACAACAAGCAATATACATGATATTGCTAATTTGATATTTTTGGTGTGCTGCTTCATATTTTGTGTGTTACCTCTGTTCTCATTTATTATGAATAAGTAGTCGAGTTTTGCTGAAATGATATTGTTATTGATGATGATAGTGATAGATCTACTGCTGGTAAAGACGATTACGACGACGATGGTGAGGTGATGATGATGATAGCGATGATTGTTGGATGAGTGAAGACAAATATCGTCTCCAACATCCTCCTCCTCATCATCATTGTCATCATCATCATAATCATCATCATCATTATCTCATCAACACCAGATAAAGGATAATAATAATAATCATCACCATCATTATCATTATCATTATCATCATCATCATCGTCATCATCAACATCATCATCAATAACACAAAATTCACGATTGCCCTCATCTCAAACGAATTCCGCCCAGAACATCGTCATGATATTCATTAAGAACTATATATATTATCCAAAAAAGTATCTACATCTTCAACAGCACAAAGTGTTATTTTGGAAGATACTAGATAGTGGCATTAATGCCGTTACGAAATACATGTACTAAATTCTTACATTGGTTTTAAATAATGGGTATCGGTAGTAGAAACGTTTGTATCCAAGACGGCGATGTACGTTTTAGTGCGGTCAGGTTCTCCTATGATTTCATGTGCAAAACGACCGTCCACATGCACATGTGTTAATCAATTAGTTCGAACAATACGTCACCAGCGTTGTTGTATTGTCAGGTAGATATAAAGTTGACAGCTATGTTAGATGTCCTAGTTGCAAAAACAAGAACGTTCTACGGTGTATTGGTCGACGTTACGTAACGTACAACACAAAGCGTCATGAACATCGCCCCGGACACGTAATGTCTTGATTATTTAGTGCATTTTTATAGTTGGTTTGTTACATTTTATGGTGAAATACTTGAATGTATCACATATTTTGTACTCATCCATGCATTCAAAGTACGTTTGCAGTATTGTTAATACTAGATCATTATCGTTTAAAAATGAATACATTGAGAGGGAATATTTCGAAAACAATTTGTTTTACACTGTTGAGTATTTTAATATAATATATACAAACTATAAATGACTGTCTTACTAACGTAATAACATTATATATTGATCAATACTGAGTATCATATTTATGTTAAATTGTGTTTTGATTAATAAATACCCATAGAAATAAATACTTATAGTGGGTATGTACGATCTTGTTTTCAAAATAAGCAGATGAAAGTGAAAGCAAACTGATTTTTTAAAATTAAAAATGACGAAGGAAACACTTCTTTATGAAATAAAGTATTAGTGTCGACTTTTGCATCGTTTATAAGTGTTGTTTAACCTAAACCAACTGTCAAATCAACGTATATGTATTTGACTTTCCACTTGTACAGATAAAAACTATTTGATGTTTAAAAACTAGCTTATTGTGCGTTTTTGTAAGGTCGTACATAGACACAAACTCAAACGCATAATATAGACTACATGTATATATTAGAAATTTTATTATGCTAAGACTATTGTCCGTAACGCACCAGATCCAGAAAATTGCTGCCCATTTTCATGACAACAATCTATGAGCTATATTTTGTTGTACAGGTCATTGGTCAATTGTCTTCAAGACCTTCAAGTTGTTAATATAACTTTAACTATTGAATGCTGACGCAACTGGAGTTCTTTTCTCTATATTTAATATAAAATAGCGCAGGTTTGGAAACGTAGCAAGACGTTACGTCATCGATTGACGCCTGTCATGCACAAACACGTGTTCGCTGTTATTTATGTCATGTTCACGTGTCAATTAATTACAAACAATTAATATTTGTCTAAAAAAGCATTGTCGAAAAACAACATTAGGGGGCAATGTACAATACTTATGATGCAATGACACCAATTGGTCGTACACTTAGAGTCTATGTCTTGTGTATTCAAATGAATTGGTGGTGCCTTATTTATGAACACATATACCGTAGCGGCTTAAAGGAGCAGTCCGGAAATATGTTAATACAAATAATAAAAATAAAACTTTGCAGAAATCGTTTCTTATGTTCATCTTACCGATCAAAATAAAAAAAAACCCATTGAAATCGGTCAAATACTAACGTTTTGGTAACTTTTTTTTCGTAAAATTAACTGTATGCGATATTAGGTGATGCCTCTGGAGTAAATCAGCATGTACATTAGCGTATATTCCGTTCGTACCAAGCGTTTTCGAACTTAGACATTATAAAATGCCTTCGTAAATAAGAAACAGTTTTCAGTCGAATGAGCGTCATTAACGTTCATTAGAACTAATGCCAATTTAAGATGTATTTATTTATATTCAATGGACTGCGGCTATAAATTTAAGCTCATTGATATAACCCACCTGATTATAATCGCGGAAAATTTATTACATATAAATGTTGACATGTCAGAGGTCAAAATTTAGTCAAAATCAGCTCAGTATATTATAAGCAATTGGCCACAAAAAAAACAACAACACGATTTCTAGGAATCCTTCGATATTCTCAAAGAATTAACATACAACTAATATAAGGGATGCAAATTACTAGTGATGTACATGTTGTATATTTACTTTATAAAATGGTGTGAAATATTAAGAGAATCACTTAATTTATAAGTGAGAAAAATAAGTCGTGTTAAATGTCCAGACATTGGTTACTGACAGTTTGTTTTTTTCAAATTAACAAGTTATTCCTTTTTACCAAAACTTAAATAGCTTCGATAACACCTGTCCGAAAGAAAGAGCACTATAAAATCTTTAGCCATCTCTGAAAAAGCGGGACAGTGTCTCTTAGCTTACAAACAAGTTGGCATTCGTTGAGTGTTATGTTTAGGCGTAAATAAAATTATGTTTGTAGGCGTAATGATATTTTCATCGCTTTGCAAAAGCTTCTTTTAGAATATACACACTCACAGATTAACAGGAGACATACTTTTAACTCAGAATCTAGTTGGCAATCATGGAGTATTAGTTACGTATTTACATATATGCATTGTGATATGTTCGTCACCTTGCTAATCCTTACTATGGCTATATACCTTGACAAATAAGGAATCGCCTTTACATCTCTGATCTTGCTTGAAAAACGAGCAAACTTGGTAATACTCGTATTTCATCGCAATGACTATGAAAAATTAATGCGATCAATCAGCTTGAGTCCAATGGCCACAGAAAGGCCGCGCATAGTTGATACGTGACCGATTTATGGCCGCGGTTTTTGCCAGTATTGGTCACTGCATTCTATCAGGCCCTGACATTGATGTCTTTCTTATGGCTGATTTCTGATCAGCTATGTGACTTAACAATCTAACACAGCCCTGTACATCAGTGACACCACACCTAACCTGTGCAGGCAGTTAGCAACGCCCAAGTTTTGTGAACGCCCGACACTTCAAGAACTTACATAATTTGAACTTGGAATAAATCTTATCGCTAATATTGGCATTACTAGTCTATGGTTTGTAAGTGACCACCGTCATCATCATCTTCATCGTCGCCATCACCACCATCATCATCAATATGTGCGCCACCATCATTATTATTATAACTATCATAATTACCATTCATCATCATCATCATCATCATCATCATCATCATTGTCTCTAGCATCATCATTGTCTCTAGCATCATCATTGTCTCTGGCATCATCATTGTCTCTAGCATCATCATTCGAAGAAACGTACTTTAAGTCTAGCTGTGATCAGTGTCAGAATAGGAAGAAGAAAGAATAGGAAACAGAGAAGAAGAATACAGAAGAAAAAGACAAATAGGAAAGAGGAAGAACAAAAAAAGTTGTATTTGCCGTATTGTTATTCATGAGTAAAACATTAAATGTATGTGTGGGATCTTTTATTGCAATTTATACACGATCTTGGAATATATACACTTAATTATATGATACTTATGCAGTGATTGTGTTTTCATTTTTCACATACCTGTAATAAACTCCCCGAAACGAAATGACTACTTGGGAAAGCCAGTCGTAAGATAATCGGAACTCGCGTTGGTAAATGACAAGCGGTATTATTACATTTAATTATAAAATATATTTCATTGTTGCAAATTAGAATAAAAAAGTCGTATAAATACATTTCGGCACAAAACTGTGTCATGTTCGCGCTGCTTTTATTTAATAGTGTGTACTGTTTGGATTAATACACTGCTATTTTATAATTTTATGTAAGAGTAATACTATTTTCCATGCTATTCAGTTAATTTAATTATAATTAATCATATATGCGCAAATAACCAGCACAATTTCACAGATATATGAATTATTATTATTGGAAAGAGAGCGTTTCTGAATACCAGAGCTACTAAGGAAACAACTTAAAATTCATCTCAATTGAACAGAAAATATTTTGTTATTTAATTTGCATTAAAAAGTGTATAGTCTAGTCTAATTGAACTTTTTTATTGTGCCGATTTGTTAATAGATATTTTTTGATTGTACATGAAAAATCTCACCAGAAAAGTTTCACTTATAAGACATAACTTCAGTTAAGATATAATGATATGAACCCAGATTTTATCAATTCATAATATTTCAGGTGCAACTGACAACAATCGATTACATGTAGTGATATACTAGTAAATTAAAAAAAAACGACACAAAACACGAGATGTAAAATAAGCTATACGTACCTTAAAAATATAAATTACGCAACACTGCGTCAATCTGACTGAAGCACACTCACACTAAAATACTAAAATTAACAACTACCCAATTAATAAATTAAATTAAGCGGCGATTTCGAAAAAAGGTTCACGCTTTAAGTTCACGTTTCCGAGTCACTAACCGCAATAAAACTCAAAGTTTGCGTTTCAAAACGATCACATCTATCTCTTAATCACCCATTTCATGCAATGATCGTTTTTACAAGTCCGACAACAACGCTTCTACTACCGATTTTGACGTCTGAACGTCCCGAGGCGTTCTGTTAACGTTAACGTACACACAACAACGTAGTGGTGTAAAACGGTTGGGTCAAACAATGTGCAATGATCGGAAACACTTTGTGTCGATTTTATTGCATTATCATACAGAACTGACAAAACAGGATTAGTTTAATGCTATAAAATGTAGAATAATTTGTATGCGGTCATGACAGAAATGACACAATAGTATTAATCATACAAATTGTGTGGGTGCACAAATATTATGCAGCATAACTAGGGTGCCGCGATATTACAAATCCGTATGACGTTAAATTGCGATACTTTTTAATTTATCACGATATTTACTGCGATATATTACGGCATTCCTATTACTGTATACAAAATGCTTTAGACATATCAAACCACTATCAAAAGAGCATTATTTTATAGTGTAAAGTGTGATTTTTTTCGGATGATAACGACAGGGGCAACAGGGCAGTTCAAGACTTTCATAAGGAAACAATTCGAGCCACTCAAACGGTGAAAATGACCAAATTCAGAATGAAAAATTATAATCGATACAAATGCACACTTGTGCGTTTGATTTTTGTTTTGTGTTATTGTCCCACTAAACTAGTTATGTCCGACTACTGTTATGTGTTCAGTGACGTATGTTTTAATAAGATTGTTTCCCCTTTTATAATATGTTTTACTGATGCACCTATCAATATTCCCCCCCCCCCCCCCCCGTGGAGCGGTGGGCATATACGGGACATTAGACTGAAAGCGATTCCCGACAGGTGGGAATTTGACGCGCCGAATGATTCCGGGTCCCGAGGAAATAAACTTTGGTCGGATTTCTGATTTTAGGTCCCGGTAATATTGCCCTCGGGCCACCAAGTATCTCCCACTGAGAGGATTTAGATAAAAATGCTTTGCTCTATGGTGGGGAATTAGACCCCCAAAAATAAAATAAGTCGAATTCCCCTTGACCAGCCCCTCCCCTCCCAAAAATAAATAAATAAAAACAATAATAAAAAAAATATTGATATGTGCATGACTGGCGATGCTATTATTTCGTACTTTAATTTATCACAAGATTATTTGTAAAATCACGAAATGATTCGATATTCTAGGCAATTATTTGTTGACAATAACCAACAATATAAGGTATTTGTTGTGACTTATGCAGTAAAATATATTATTGGGTGTACATAGAAACGGATGTTGAAACAAGATGTTGTTCTCTGTTGTTGTTTTTCTCCTTTTCTTATATCTAACCGACTGACTTGATGCTATCTCTAGCTGTTACCCTTAATTAATAAATATAACCTTCATATCCACAATATAGATGGAATATAGCCTGTATATAGTAGCTTATAGTATATAGGACATATACATTACCCTATTACCTCCACCCATAGATATTATCACAGTTATCTCAAGCATTTTCTGATGTTTTGTGAAATTGTTTTATGTTAACAACATGCTCAACTCTTGTCACAATACATGCATTTTGTTTTATGTGTCATGTGGAATATAATAAAGTTATGTTATGTTCTACAGGTACACCAGCACGCTAAAAACTGACGTCACGTCACCGTATAGTTGTTAGTGTAAGTTTATCACAGTAAATAAGGGATTAAATGGTATTTTAGCCTTTGACCAAGTTTTACCCAGGTGTACATTAACATAATTTTTAGTTGTTCGCAGAATGCGCGGAACTAAATGTGCATTTCGTAGAACTAAATGTACCACAATTTGAGAGCCGATCGTTCCAGTGTGCTCTGATATTTTCATTAAATGGTATTGAATGTTATAAGAATCATTAAATTTTATTTTTGATTCATAATATACAAAATTGCAGAGATATTTGTGTTTAGACAGAATCTCAACAATTTCGAAAGAGCGCCGTTCTATTTACTTTGTGTTGCTATGACACGGAAAATATGGTCACCGCATACTGCTGAAATAAAATTGGAAAGCACAGTATACTTCGTGGAAAAAGTCGTTGATCAGGCAATATATATCTGTATTAAAATTAAAATATTAAACAATCCATATACTCTATGATAAAACCACAATTGCCAGGAACAAAATATGATTTAAGCCACACATGAACGTTCAATTTTAGTAAAATAGTGATAACATGGTGTAGATCTCTGTCAAAAAACAAGTGCTTGTATTGAATGATATGCATAATTCGCATTTAAACCCTATGTTTCAATATAAAGTTTATAGTTCCAAACGTAGTTTTTCAACAAAAAACACAGTGATAAGATCACAGAAACTTAAATGAGCTTCTATTACACGAGTTATAGCCCAAATGGAAGAGAAATCTGAATTTATATATGAAAATTCACTTCATGAATAAAAGACATGGACACTTTTTCAATACGTCTATGACGAGGGACGAATTTCAGGTAAATATGTTGTAAGAATATTTAGTAGCGATACCCACTATGTTCCATAGAACTAAAATTATTGTCATATTATGATGAAAACACAGAGAAATGAACATGTTCTTGCCCTACGCTCTGTTTATTTGTTTATAAGTATGCGGTGCCCATCCATTCATTATAAAGGTAACGTAGTTTTATTACATCAGTATACGGTGACCATATACACCGTGTATGAGCATTTGAAAAGAGTGCATTGTGCACAGAGTTTATCAAAAGGTTACGCATGCGCAAATAAATTCCTTCTTTGTTACATATAAAATATTCAAATTTGATCTCACTTTTCACCATGACCAAACTACTTTCCAATATATCACCATACATTGTTGGAAAGATGAGGACATAACCTTTTGAAAAAACAGCATGTCAACAAATTCTATGTGTTGTAACTCAAAATATTTACCCTAGAAAAAACACACCGGTTTTGACGGGCATGGAGGCTGCCATTTTGCGCATGAATACATGGGCCAAAAGTTATGAAGCTGGGAACCACTAGACAAAACGTAGTGCACAATAACAACCTTTTTTCTTATTGCTTACATATATACCTTTAAAAAGATACCAAAACATATCATTTAAACTGTATTTTACAAATTATATGCATCCTGCACTCAACCATATGTTCTTATTATCTAACTGACATGTAACCCTGAGGATGTGACTTCCGTTTTGGGGTAGTCAGACCTTTAAGAGAACCCGACCCTTTCAAATTTTCATCAAAACCAAAATTTTCATCAATCTGATCTATTTCGAGAAAAGAACATGAAGTCCTATTAAACTGGTTTAAAGATTTATTGGAAAAAATAAAATTGAAAATATCACATATAATGGTGTTTTGAGGCAAAAATTTAGACGGAAAAAGATGTACTTGGGTACATCTGGAAAAAATGATTTTAACTTAGAATTAAGCATAAGTTTGAGTTTTAATAGACATAGCAGATACAATATATAAAGTCAGAAGTGAAAACAATCTTCATTGGCATTCTAAATGTTACAGAATAGGTTTTTAATCCGTTTTGAACAATTTTTTTCATTAAGTTTCTGCATTTTTGTGGGTAAAATCCATATAAATGTAGCATTTCAGATGCCATTTCACCCCAGAAAAGGGTTTGTTTACATAACAATCAACAATTTGACCTCCTGTCACACAACAAAAAAAGAATTTGACCCCAGAATGTCAATGCCAGATATTAATTAACAGTCTTCTGTTACACCTGAACCTGTGGGTGAGGTCAGCAGCCTGCAATCTTCAATCTGTTTCAGGTACTCTCTGCTGAGTAATCTGTAAAAATAAAAAGGTTTTCTGTGCATGTGTACTCAGTATTGTGATTACTAGTGTATCTTAGATACAATAAGTTTACAAAGTTTTATTTACTGCGATAAGGCTAATCGCTATGCCGGCTTCAGATTGTCGAGCTCACGTGCGAACAGTTCAAAAACGGGTTTGAGAGTCCCAACAAGGGTTAAACTCTTGCTTTTCCTACTGGTGTTGATAAGAAGAATGCCAGGCTGGAAAAGAAGTCATTAGATAGTAGAATTCATGACAATAATCATGTACTAACCTTCAAAGATACCGATGGTACGGACAAGTATGTGCCAGCTTTACGGCCCCGCCCCAACGCCCCAGTGTAGTTGACAAGTAAAGTAGTTTTGATGACTCGTCACTTCACCCAGACTTGTATACCAATGAGTTGATGGTTCCGACTGAGGTCCTGGTTCTTTTCAACACTGCATTTAAAAAACATACATTAAACCAAACTGTGATGGTGATTTAAATTTTGATGCCGCTATCTCCATTAGGTGGGGTCTAGGTTGGCGTGAACGGCTTAAGTGCTTTTTGCATGCATTTCATGTATTTTTCAGCTGAAAGCCTGACTGAAGTACAGTTACAACATAAATTATGAACTAAATAGGATCTGTTAACTTTGCAAATTATGAAAATTGGTATTATTCAAAGTAGGCAGGTCGGACGATCATCATGGCCAATGCATCGGTCAGTGCGGACACGACCTTTGCGGGCGTTATTGTCAGTTACAGGTTCTTAAACTAAATATTCGGGATTACAACACAATGTATTATGCCATAAATGAGAGAATTGTTGAAACTAATGCAAATTAATGTCAAAATGAAACTGAAAAACAACACGGTGAATACAATGGGTCTCGGATTGCCACTCTGGTGGACATTTTGCTTTAATTTTCCCATATTTACCCCCCTAATGCCCCCTAGAGCAACCATCCCATAAAATACAGCCCTAAATGGGGTCAAGGTGGCATCTGGCAGTTATTCTTTCCTTTACAGTGTGTTTGTAAGAGTCCATTTTCAAAATCTTTGCAGACGACTAATCTTACGGGAAGTTCTTAAAGGTTACGCATGCGCAAATAAATTCCTTCTTTGTTACATATAAAATATTTAAAATTTGATCTCACTTTTAACCATGACCAAGCTACTTTCTAATATATCACCATACATTGTTGGAAAGATGAGGACATAACCTTTTGAAAAAACAGCATGTCAAAAAATACTATGTGTTGTAACTCAAAATATTTACCTAGAAAAACACACCGGTTTTGACGGGCATGGAGGCTGCCATTTTGCGCATGAATACACGGGCCAAAAGTTATGAAGCTGGGAACCACTTGACAAAAAGTAGCGCACAAAAACAGCCTTTTTTCTTATTGCTTACATATATACCTTTAAAACGATACCCAAACATATCATTTATACTGTATTTTACAAATTATATGCATCCTGCACTCAACCATATGTTCTTATTATCTAACTGACATGTAACCCTGAGGATGTGACTTCCGTTTTGGGGTAGTCAGACCTAAAGCGAACAACTGCAGTGCGTTTCGCGCTTTGATTTAATTAACTAGCTATAGCATTTTATCGTGATGTATTTTCAATGACTTACAATTACAATGAGTTGTAAGTGGTAAAGACGGACAATTATCACTAAAAATGCACTTTTAAGCATTCAACGCAATTTCAATATTTTTGAACAAAAGTAATGCAATATATTCTGACATATGGCGGCTTTTAACGCCCTACCGAAAAGCCTTTTATTGTTTGTGAACAACGTATTATGCGTTATTAATAGTATCGGAAACTCATACGTTATTAATGTAAACTTATTTATTTCTTACAAAATCCAACAGTATATATCGAGACATGTCGTGGGAAAACCAGGCTAAATGCAAGTGCGTAAAGTGACGACACTTTACGCAACTGCATTTTAAAGTCCGGTTTTCTAACGACACGCCTCATATTATGTATTAACTATACAATTAAGATCAGCCAAGAAATTGAACGAAATAAATAATTGTTTATATCGCTGCTCTGGTTGAAGCAAATTTTACACATATAACGGTATTTTTTTATATGAAAAGTTATGTATTCACGAGTTTACGCACCGAAACCTGCACAAACCTGCACAATGTAAGACTAAATCAGCATATAAGCAGATAGAATTTATATCCTGTTAGCTTAATGTCCGTGTATTCAAAGGCGGATAGATTACTTTTCTCAACCCTGGCTATTTATGGACGGGGTGACCTGGGTTCGTTGAGCCCAACGTCATTGGGTGCTGGTCGTGGTAGCCCGATACCTTTCACACTCTCTTCCTACTCACGTAACTCTGCCTGTCTGTCCCTTTCTACATCTTGCTCCCAATCCACTTCGGTCGTCTTATCCACATCTCTGACATACCCAGATCTCTTTCCTTACCAACATCTCTCTCCCTGCTCACGTCACTCTCCCTGCACACGTCACTCTCCCTACCCATATCTCTCTCCCTCCCAAACACATCTTTGTCCTTTTTCCATTTCTCTCGCTATTAAGCTCTTTTCCTATCCACCTCTCTCTCTTTATCCACACTATTTCACTTCTCACCTCTCTCTCTACCACCTCATTAAGTTATTAAATTGTATATATGCGCAAACATTTAAAAATTGTAAAAAACATGTATTATTTTGTTTTATTTTATAACTCCTAAAAATTTCGGTGAGGGGGCATGTAGTCTCTGCTTTGGCCGTCAGTCTATTAAACGGTGAATTTATTCAATATAAATAGTCATGCTGGAATAATTTTAAAATATGCGATAAACTAGTTGCTTCTAATAATTATGCTATTTACATTTAAAGTTAACATGCTTTTAGCCTAATTGGTCGTTAAAGTTTTGAGCAACTGGGCAAAGATGAATAAGTACTTATATCGTAATGTATTCACTAACCAAAGGTCCATTTAGCGTTTATTGGAACAAGTGGCTGCCCGTATTTGGTGACTGACTTCCCAATATTTCAATATTACGATGTCATGACAATGTGTACTTTCAAAGAATCTGTATTTGAGTATAATTACAATAAATTAAAGAAACGCCCAATACAATCCAATACAGGAAAATTTGTGAGTAATCTAGTAATCCACAAAACCGACCTTGGTGTATTTGAAAATAATCTGTTCGACTTACGTTTTTGCTTTCCGGTTGCCTTTAATCCGGTGGTGGCAGCTGCAGTCTTACTTGACCATGTACGGTGTACCAGTTTAGTTAAAATGACGATGGGCGTTTCCACAAATGTCCATCATGTGCAAATTAATCTAAATGCTTTATTCAATCGGCGTACTCAAATATCACGTGTTGAAGCACGTGGTTCATCTTGTGATGTGATTGTGATTATCGCTGAATGGAAATGTATCCTTTAACAGTAGCCGGGGAGCAGTTTAAATGTACACTGGTCTAGATACGGAATCCGGTGAGGCCATATGGAATATCGCGCCTCTTACGGCGAGAGCGAGACACGAGAATTGAGCGAAACACGAAGCGAGACATGATATTCCCGCGAGACACGAAGCGAGGCACGATAATTTGCCGCGGGTATTCGTGTATCGCGGTAAAATATCTTGCCTCGCTTCGTGTATAGCGCAATTGTCGTGCCTCGCGTTCAAAGGTCGAGACACGAGATGCGAAGCGAGACACGAAGCGATACACGATATTCAGACGAGATTCGAAACGAGGCACGATATTATATCGTTCAAATATCGCCCGAATCTCGAGTCTCGAGGTAGATGTGAAACCACGAAACACGAAGCGAGATGCGATAATCCGGCGACACACGAAGCGAGACACGATATTGTATCGTTTAAATATCGCCCGAATGTCGAGTCTCGCGTCTACCGGTGCACCAGGAATTCATCACGTTGTAGTTATTTAATATAATTTTGTAATAATATGATGATGATGATGCTGTTGATGATGTGCTGCTGCTGCTGCTGCTGCTGCTGCTGCTGCTGCTGCTGATGATGATGATTATAAGTAACACCGAAGTTGAGTTGACACCAAAGTGCGTTGCTACATAGGACAATAGGGCAATGCATCTGGGACATCTGGGTATGTCTAATAGCTTTAAATAGATTCCTGCGGGTAAAATGTGTACCATAGTATGACGTACCGTTTTTGCAAAAAGAAAAAGTAGTACTTACGTGATTATCTGAAAATATAATGACGTAATAATTATGATTATTATTTGAATTAAACATAAATGATTATACAATTATGTCCAGAAGCTGTCAATATGTAATCTGCTTGTACAAAACTGTATTCTTTTTTGTACCGATAGGTCTAAATGTATACAGTATGGTACATTTAAAAGCATACCTAAGGTCACAAGTTTTACATTCAGGTACAGATATGCAACCTTTGGTACAAGTTGACACATGCATGCATTTGATTTCAAACTAGTCTCAAATAGATAAATAATATATTTCTTTAACATAATAATAACAGTGCATCATATTTACATTTTATTTTTTCTTGTCAGTACTATACTGATATATATTTCATATTAATATTAATGTTTTATTACATGAACATTAAACAGAGGTAGAACACTAGTGGTTATTTGTGTTTTATGCAGAATACGTTCACTTTTGACACAAATGGTACGCCATATGCATATCAACTAGTAGTACTTCACGAACAGATGGTTGAGAAATTGGGTCACGTGTTCACAACAGTTTAACCTCAGTTTTAGTTACCTTGAGCTTAGCCGAAAAGAATCGTGTATAAAATTGCCATCAATATTTATCTATAGATACAATTAGCATAAAGTATTGTATATTTAAGATTTTCATATTAATTGGAATTACATGTGTATGCACCGACATGTTAATAATTTATATTGATAATAAAATTAAGTCCCAATTTTATGCCTCCACAAAGTGGGAGGCATTAAGCATTGCACGTGGTGTCCGTCCGTACGTCACGTCCGTCAGTCAGTCCGTACTTAAGTACGTCCCGAAATTGTGTGGACTAAACTCCTTTGTAACTGGTAGGCGGATTTCGCTCAAACTTTCACAGCTAAAAAACCTCAATGTGTAGGCAATCTTACAAGGCCATTGAAATAGCTACCAAGGCTGTACAACGCCAGTGTCCTCCGAAATAGCTACACAGACTGTACCGGGATAACCGCTTCAAGGCCAGTGTCCTCCGGAATAGCTACCTAGGCCGAACAGGAACATTTCGCTTAAAAGGCCAGTGTCCTCTGGAATAGCTACCTAGGCCGAACCGTCCCTTTTAAGCGAGATTTCCCATCTCGCTTAAAAGGCCAGTGTCCTCCGGAAATAGCTTACCAGACCGAAAAGGGATCTCTTGCTTACATGGCCAGTGTCCTCCGGAAATAGCTAACCAGACCAAACAGGGACCTGTCGTTTACAAGGACAGTGTTCATCTATAAATAGCTACCCAGCCCGAACAGGGACCAACCGCTTACAAGGCCTGTGTTGTCCTAGAAATAGCTAACCATCTAAAAATATATATTTATACTTTGAATATAAAATGAAATATGAGAATGCCTAGGTACTAAAAGTACACAATTATAATGTCCAGATATTAACATCAAATAACGATGTACAAACAGTAAAACATACACCATTAAGATGTCAAGAAAAAAGAACAAATTGATGTGTCATTCATACAAATAATAATAATTTTCATTTAATATACAAAATGAAAATGTCAAAATATAACGATTGCACAATTATACGATTCAAGTATACATAGAACAAAATGATAACATCAAAGTATACAAAATGATAATGTCCAAGTATACAAAGTGCTAAATGATAATTTCCAAGTATACAAAGTACAAAATGATAATGTCCAAGTATACAAAGTGCCAAATGATAATATCCAGGTACTAATATACACGTTCAAAATGACCATGTTCAAGTGTACGGGAGTACAAACTGACAGCGTAAAACAGTAAAACATGATAATGCCCAAGTATACAAAGAACAAACTGATAATGTCCAAGTATTCAAACAACAAACAGATGTTGCCCAAGTATACAGAATACAAAATGATAGCGTCCAAGTATGCAACATACAATATTATATTGTCCACGTTTACAAAATACAAAATGCTAATGTCTAAGTTTAGCGTACGAAAGTCCTCAAAAATGACGGCAGAGGCACCAGCTTGCGATTGTTTTGCTACTTGCCGAAGCAAATGTTGCATGTATATGCATGCTGCCTTCGCTAGAGGCTGGAGATGATAATCAGGTTTATATCAACGTAAAGGAATACTAAAATTGTGCTTTTCTTGTTGATCATGTGCGAACAGATTTGCTTCTAGTGTTAATAAATGAAAAAGACAAATTGAAAACGGAATTAATTTGTGAAAATTCAATCAATTTACTCAGTAGTGTATGCAGACATCAAGTTACTGACGTTTGCTGTAACTGTGTGCACTTTATCGACGCGCTGTGTCTTGAACGCAGAAGAGCCAGTGGGGCATATTATTGATGACTTTCTTTATAAATCTTTAAAGTCGGTGGTTGTCTAGCTCGTATAGCAATGTATCATCAGACAAACATGGTGAATCTGGCTTTTTTACTGAAAAAGTTGGCCGCTTGCTTGGTCCTCTCGCTTGTGGCCGTTTATATATTTCACGAGCTTTATCACAGACAAGTGATCATCATGGAGCGAGAAAGGGAACAGTACCATTTTCACACGAATAAGGGAGCAGGGGATGAACATTTGAACGGTGACACTGTTGTTACACCGTTGGAAGCAGAAAGTTCAAGTACAGTGAAAACGTATATAAACATAAATAATACTGATACTTTAGATAATAAAGGTAAAGTGGACACTGCTGGTCCACCTGTTGGACTTCATAATGTCTCCTGGACCTATGGAGAAATGGATTTAATGAAATTGGTAAGAAACTTTATGCAATATGAAATATAGATGTAAACGACATAGGAAGCATTACTCAAATATAACATGCATTGATTAAGTGTTTCTTTTTCTTTTTCAAGGACAATGTATATTCTGAAGTGTTCCCTTTCCGACATTTAATACAATAATTATTTCAATCACTACTAACCAAAATAGCACGAACAGTGAACGAACATTCTCAAGTTTTCAAAAAGAGGGAAACGATGCTAGTCAAACCATATACGTGAACAAGTAGAGAGTTCGTGTGATAAATTATGTTACGCAAAACGCATAATGTATACACATAGCGAAAGTGATTTCTCTGTTCAAATAAAAATGGCGCACAAAATAATTATTTGTTTATTTTGGAGGTTGACCACTAAAACTTTTTGATAGGAAGCGTCTACAAAATACAAAACATCACATAATGCATTAAAATATATGACGCATCACGTACATTTTTATAGAACTATATATATCCAACTATACGTTACTAATTAAGGCCACGGAAATTGAATACTTGGTCATCGGATTTTTGTTGTAAAAATAATGGAGCGAGTGAGCGCTAAATAAATAAAAATAATATTTTGTATAGACTTAATGTTTAGAATATAATATAGTTTCCAATTTCAATTTTTTTTCAAGTTAGATAGACAACGCATATCACTTTACTATTAAAGTCAGCTCAAGCATTCCTTGATGGTTTTTGTTTCAATTAAATTGCAACATGAAAACATGTACATGTACTTGACGTGTCTTGTGATGAAGTATATGAAGTAAGAGAAACTAAAACTGTTTTAAAAAGCTAAAATGTATTGAGGCATTGTATTGTTATTGGATATCTTTTGTTATATTTTTTTAGCTGCGGTCTTTCAAACCAACATTTGTCGCTAATAACAATACTAATACTGTTTATTTGTATCACATGGCCACCGGACCAAAACACATTTCAATTTTCTTATAAATTAGTGACGTCAAATACGAATGTATACAAGACATATAAACAAGCAAAATAAATACAATGTACATGTATGTGCACTTTATGGAAGATCAATAATTAGTTTACATAAATAACCGAATTCTGATAAAACAGTATTATATTTATATAGATAGCTGAGACAATTACAAATTTACACAATGTTATACTATCGTAAAAGTTTGTTGTGATGGTCTCCATTACACGTATATATTTACGCTGTACAGATTTGAACATTTTATAAATGCTAAATGGAGAAATTTAGAGAGAAGTTTTTAAACAAGTGTTGTTGTCTTCTGACATTAACTTGTGTTTCTGTATTCAGTGGATAAATGATAAATGAACATCTGGAAACTAAATACAACCTGTTCCACAGGGACGTCAATTAATGCATTTATATTTTACATTTCAAAGGGACTATTTTTGATTGTAAATTTTATTTAATGCAATATTTGGAAAGTATCTAATTGCTAAGGTATTCGGTAAAACAAATCTGGTAACGCATCTGATACAAGAAACAAAGACGTTGTTGGACCACATGTTACAAAGCAAATTGTGTATGAATCGTTAGCTTCCAGATATTTCTAATAGCTAACATCAAACTCCAGCTAATCTTAGGATTATCACAACGAATGTGTAACTAATGTATTCATAGAATACACATGTATTTATTCGAGTTACATTTATATGGCATGTATATATTACTACCAGTGGAATTCATGATAATTGTGTACTAGTATATCGTCAACTACAATCAATATAAAAGATGTGAAACTTCAATTGACTGTGACAATAATGGACATTTGAAAAACAACCACAAAAACAACAACAACAGAAACTTCTATTAAATGTGACCTTTTCAATATACTTTATCCGCTTTATTGTTGACCTAGTTTCAACAGTTTTACATGGTTTTCGTTTACTTGCCAAAACATTAATGAAAGTATTAGGGTAAGCTTGAACTTATTTAGTGACAAAACTAGAAAAATATATATTCAATGATTTACAGTCATAGACCTAGAATACAAAAAAAAAAAAACAACAACATAAAATACGTTTTGTCATGATTTCAACTCATTTAGTTGCCAAAGCTTTTAAACCTGAATATATAGTACACAGAGGTTATAGTGTATGCATAGTCCTGTCTCATCCTAGTTAACATGCAAAACAGTTCCAATAACGCACCTTTGTATAGCTCGGACACATTAACCTGACACTGACCTTTGGTTTATTCATATTTATTACTTTAATAACATAATATATAATTACAAAGTTGACATGCGTGAATATATTATAAATCCGTTACGATTAATATATAAGTTTTCGTACTGAAATCGTGTTCAATCGATGAACGAGTATTCCCCTGAAAATACAGTTATAGTTTTTTTTAAACGCGTGAAACACGTGCACGAATAAAACCGATTATTAACATAGGAAACAATTCGAGCGCGTAATTTATGCTAATAGAGTTAACGAGTGCCATGTGAATATGTCCGGGCTATTTTTATCCGGTAAGCCTAGGTTAGGAAAGGAAAGGAACGTGTTATACATTGTATGTGGAAAATAAACCGTAATGTGTATTTACGAGTGTAATTGTTTCTTATATTTGCAGCCACAAATCAAATTCGATCCAAACTTCAAAAACCCATGTTGGTACCAAGACGACCGGTTGCGATGTTTGCCGTACATGTTCATCATTGGCGTAAAGAAATGTGGGACCAGCGATCTGTTTTTCCGGATGGCGTTGCACCCCGACTTTGCTTATCCTGGTTTTAAGGAATCTCAGTGGTTTGCGCGAACACGTTTTGCAAGTATGAACACCGGTGCAAGTCATGTACAGAATATGTATATGACTGTATGTGTATAATGTATACATGTCATACATTAAGCCACTCATGCGGCAAAAACGGAGAAATGATAAAGTTCGTCCCTTGAAACGCAGAAGGTGTCATCAGCATGTGTACAACGAAGTCTGATAGCACCTTCTGGCTTTTAATGGACGAGATGGCATATACAAAGAAAAATGAATGTACACAAACATATAAATATGCTAAAAGAGTATGTGTAATACCAGTTTCGTTGCGATTAGAGTATCTTGAGTGTGTCCTGTCTTAGAGTCGCAAACTCATGTAAATGACAGATAATATCGAAGCTAAACAGGACACAACGTAAAGAAATATAAACATTAGTTAATATGTATATTGAACTACATATAATGTAATACGCATATTTGAATAATGATTATCATAATTAAATTCAGAGGCAATACTTTGGTAATACTTGTTTAAATATTTAAAAACGGCAACGGTCGAATTTAGCCTTCTATTGAAAATGACTATAAAACCTACCATTAAATTATTAAATATTAACAAAGTGAAACTCCATCTGCATCAGTAGGAGACAACTCTTATTAGCAGCACGAGGTTATTTATTTACGACAAGTGACCAATTGCCAACACAACACAGCACATTACAAAAACACGTTACAAATACAAACACAAAAAGCAAATGTGAATACAACTGGGGTTACCAACGCCTAGGAACGGTCAATGCAGAGCATTGGGGTTAAAACAGGTTTACGGCCGCCCGAACCACACACTTGGCACATATTTAGTCATAACACATGTACATGCAAAAGAATAATAACTTATTTGGAAAAGTCTAATAGAGGACAATTAATTGCAATGTCTTTTATAGGATAAGATTAGGAAACGGTAATTTAATTTTCACGATAATTTACGTGTTTACGATTTTAGGAACACGATTGTCATTTATCGTTCCAGAACCCCCAAATAAGGCGGATTTCAGCGCATATATTGACATGTTTAACAAGGCTGCATACAAGGTGTACCGTGGGGCAGCACTAACGCCAAAAGGCACCCTCACGAATCAACGGACAATCACAGGTGGGCTGTGCATGCGGTCCTGCCACCTCATAATTGCGATAGTTCTATGACCTTGTTCTTTTTTTCTCTCTAGGGAAAGAATGTAACCCTTAGCAACATAAAGAGTATCTGGAAGTAGGTCAAATTAGGTCATATAAATAAATACCATTCAATTGTATCAGTACTCACAATAGTCGAAAAATTATAACTCTAACCACATTGCACCAGTTTATATGCGAGCAATAAAAAATAGCCTATTATTGAGAAAATGTGTTGGGGTTAAGATTTTGCATTGTATTTATTTTTGAACAACCGTAGCTGTGACATGACTGTCTTTGTGTATTGTGTTGATATGCGGCGTTTTTATTTTCTTGTTTTTTTTAAATTATTATTTGCTTTTCACCCAGGGGAAGGGAGTCCGTCCAACCTTCACCTCAACTCGCACTGGCGTACGTTGCCAGGCAACGAAAATGCTGATGAGCCCAGATACGTCATTCTGGATTATATCCACCACCTCATTCCGGCCGCGAAAATAATCATAATCTTCAGAGATCCCATAGATAGGTATTGAATACGCTCATATCGTTTAACCTTTTGTCAAAGTGTGTATATACGACCTTGCAATAGACATGCTGGAATAAACACATAAGTTAATTACCATATATCGATTTACAATGGCAGAAATGTTGAGAGGACGCTTGGTTTTAAACGCACAATTGGCTGCACAATAGTCGAAATTTTTTATTCAATATGTTAGTGTTTCTTCCGTCATTTTTATATTGTTTTTTTTTGTTTTTGGCGTAGCTGTTTAAGATCAATTTTGACTTGGATTTTATGTAAATGTGTATCAATTAAAAGCTAGATATAAGTTAATTATGCAGCTGTAAAATTGTATACCATTATTATATTGGGCACATTTTTGCGCGGGAGAATTTTAGGGAATGCAAACTTACAACAATGGTTTAATGTCTACCAATAAGTGTTGCATAATTTTTGGGATTACAATTTATAGAATTGTTTACATAAGCGGTAAAAATAAAGTTATAAACATATCCTCGACATACAATCTTTAAGTGAGCATAATAATGAACAAGTTGCACATATATCTGTTTTGAATATTTATAATATTATAAAAAAAAGTAGTTCTAGGACTGGGCTATCAAAATCATGAAATCATGTATCCTTTAAGATTATATAAACGGACAATTCATTTAAAAAAAAGGTCCATGAGTCCTGATGCTTCTCATTGTTAAAGATACATAACCCTCGGGCCTTAAAATCCCAGTATCATTACAACTAAAATTACCTACTGAATGTATGATAATAAAAATCAACAAGTAACGTGGAAATTTCACGAAAATAAATTTTTCTAACAAAATGCATTGAAGTCAGCACAGATATAAATTTGTTAGTAATGTAGTAATGGTGACCTTGACCTTAACCCCACCAACCCCATATGCAATCCCAAGCAAGGTCTAGATATAAGGTATTTAGATATCAAGTTTTATTAAAATATATCAATGTCTTTTCAAGCTATTGAGCGGAATCTGCTTGTCAATTTTTAGTAACTGTGACCTTGACCTTGACCCCACCAACACAATAAGCAATCCCAAGCGAGGTCTTTATATAAGGTCTCTATGTATGAAGATTCATAAAAATATCTCAATGCGTTCTCAAGCTATTAAGCGGAAACCGGTTTTTTATTTTTAGTAACGGTGACCTCGACCTTGACCCCACCCACCTTATATGCAATCCCAAGTGAGGTCTCGATATAAGGTATCTACTATCTATGTATTATGTTTCATTACAAAATCTCAATGCGTTCACAAGTTATTTTACGGAAATCGTTTTTCCATATGCAATCTCTAGCGAGGTCTCAATATAAGGTATCTGTGTATGAAGTATCATTAAAATATCTCCATGCGTTCTCAAGTTAATGAGCAGAAACCGTTTTTCTATTTTTAGTGACAGTTACCTTGACCTTGACCCCCACCCACCCCATATGCAATCCAAAGCGAGGTATCGCTATAAGGTATCTATGTATGATGTTTCATTACAATAGCTCGTTCTCGAGTTAGAGAGCGGAAACGAAAAGTTGACGCCGCCACTACGCCCGCCCGAACCAGCCCGAACCCGCCCGCCTAACGACATACCACAATCTAATAACCGAAATTTTTCTTCGAAAAATTTGGTTAAAAATAGTTTAAACAATTTGAACATGGATGTGTCAAAGATAACAAATATTATGTCTAAGATACAATAGTAAATGTAAAACATGCAAGACTACGTTAGTATATCAAAGAGACAAGAGTAAACTAGTAAGCAAGATTACATGAGTTTATCAAAGATTATGGTAAGCAGGAAGAAATATGTTGACAACCTTAATGACATTTCTGTCATTAATGCTTATCTTGGCAATTACCATTATGCTATAACGACTTTTAGCCAGGTGCCGCAATAACTTCAACGAAAATCCTATGGTAAGCCATCAAATAAAGCAAATGATTTAATATCGTTGATGTTTTTGATACTACTGTTAAATGTAAACATCAAAGCGCTTAATTACAATGGCAGCGAACCGTTTGGGAAAATACAAATACAGGATTAAGTATCTGGCTACTAAAACTGTAAAACATAAACGTGTTTCTCATCAATCGAGTTGATTTGATATCTGTAGAAGTATAATTATAAATATGCATATACATACATACTGATAGACGTATTAATATCGCATGATCAGTGTTCATTGTTGGAAGGTAAGTAAACTGATTTTAACCCAAAATTATATAAGCACATTTACAAATATATAAAGTATCGAAAGCAGTTTTGTCAATGTTTAAAACATGAGTATATATGTACAAAATACGATAGTTTATGACTATGTCAAAGATACACAATTACGTGACTTTGTCAAAGATACACGATTACATGACTATGTCAAAGATACACGATTACATGACTATGTCAAAGATACACGATTACATGACTTTGTCAAAGAAACACGATTACATGACTTTGTCAAAGATACACGATTACATGACTATGTCAAAGATACACGATTACATGACTATGTAAAAGATACACGATTACATGACTATGTCAAAGATACACGATTACATGACTATGTAAAAGATACACGATTACATGACTTTGTCAAAGATACAAGATAACATGGCTATGTCAAAGATACACAATTTCGTGACTATGTCAAAGATACACGATTACATGGCTATGTCAAAGATACACGATAACCTGACTATGTCAAAGATACACGATTACATGACTTTGTCAAAGAAACACGATTACATGACTTTGTCAAAGATACACGATTACATGACTATGTCAAAGATACACGGTTACATGACTATGTCAAAGATACACGATTACATGACTTTGTCAAAGATACACGATTGCATGACTTTGTCAAAGATACAAGATAACATGGCTATGTCAAAGATACACAATTACGTGACTATGTCAAAGATACACGGTTACATGACTTTGTCAAAGATACACGATTACATGACTATGTCAAAGATACACGATTACATGACTTTGTCAAAGATACAAGATAACATGGCTATGTCAAAGATACACAATTACGTGACTATGTCAAAGATACACGATTACATGGCTATGTCAAAGATACACGATAACCTGACTATGTCAAAGATACACGATTACATGACTTTGTCAAAGAAACACGATTACATGACTTTGTCAAAGATACTATGTCAAAGATACACTATTACATGACTTTGTCAAAGATACACGATTACATGACTTTGTCAAAGATACAAGATAACATGGCTATGTCAAAGATACAAGACAACATGGCTATGTCAAAGATACAATATAACATGACGATGTCAAAGATACAATATAACATGACTATGTCAAAAATACACGATTACATGACTTTGTCAAAGATACAAGATAAAATGGCTATGTCAAAGATACAGGACAACATGGCTATGTCAAAGATACAAGATAATATGGCTATGTGAAAGATACAAGATAACATGGCTATGTCAAAGATACAATATAACATGGCTATGTTAAAGATACAATATAACATGACTATGTCAAAGATACAAGATCACATGACTATGTCAAAGATACAAGATAACATGACTATGTCAGATATACAAGATAACATGACTATGTCAAAGATACAATATAACATGACTATGGCAAAGATACAATATAACATGACTATGTCAACCATTTATATATTTTTCGAGAATTTTATAAAATAAATGCATGGGTACAATACAAGAACATGAAAGTATATGAAACACAAACAATTTTGTTATTGCCATTGTTTGTTGGTGTTGATTTTACTGGAGTTTCTGATCTTATAGCGTCAGTGATTTTATCCAATACTGGTCTACCAAAGTTTCAAACTTCCTATCAAGTATTGTAGCATTTTAAGTACAAACAAAATGTGGAACACAAGCAGGAAAATATACCTACATGTATATACCATGTTTAATATATTTGATGTGATTGTATATTGATGTGGTTACTTGCGACCTTGATCATAAAAAAGAAATTATTTTCGTGATTTTATTATTTTATTTGAAGGGTGATTTGTTAAAAGCACATATGACATCATTATTTTTCTCAGAATTTACTCGGACTACTACCACGAATTTGGTTCTTTTCGACGACTTAAAGACGCCGGTCCGGCACACTTTCACAAGGTTGTGACAAAAGGCCTGAACCTGTACAGGAAATGCTTTGAAAGTCGCACTGTTCGAAGTTGCGTCTATGACCACAAAATTTACGACACAGCAAAGGTAAAACATCTCTCGTACTGCGTATAATGTCAATATTTATGCTATAACAATTTGCAAAATACATGTATCTGCATGCATGGAATATTGTTGTTTTTGTATTATCATTTTTTTTGGGTATATATTGTTTCTGTAACTTGAAATTTTAACCGTTCTACAAAAATGTTAAATATATGGCTAGTATGTTTGGTTTATATATATATTACGTTTTTTCTGAACAAAAAGTATTTCGAAAGCGTTCTTCCAAAAACAAAACGTGAAATTGGTACGACGTTGTATACTTTTGCTGAAATGCATGCACCTCTATTTTGTGAACTTGGCATCCTTAGCAATCGCCGTATCTATGCGATAAAGTAAAATGATATACTAAAGTAACGTCTATCTGTAAGTATCTTATTCAAAAGTGTACATGCAACGTGAAAAAGAACGAAATATAGATATCTTAATATTTAATTTAATGTGTATACAAGTAATCGTTTTTTCACCAAAGATAAAAGTAATGCACCTATCAATATTTTCCCCCCGGGGGGGGGGGGGGGGGCGGGGAGGGAGTGAGCGGCGGGCACATACGGGACTTTAGACTGAAAGCAATTCCCGATAGGCGGGAATTTGACACGCCGAATGATTCCGGGTCCCGGGAAATAGACTTTGTTAGGATTTTAGATCCTGATTATATTGGCCCCCGGACCATTTGATACACCAATTAAACATCCCCAATTAAGGGGATTTAGACAAAAATGCTTGGCTCTATGGTGGGGGATTAGATCCCCCAAAGTACAATAAGTCTAATTCTCCTGGGTTTGCCCGCCGCTCCCCCCCCCACCCGGGGGGAAAATATTGATAGGTGCATAATTTGTGTACAATAACTGAAAAAATATCACTCGTAAAGTAGCACAGCTACTGACGTCAATTTTGATCAAAAAGACCAAATACACACAGCAATAGAACGTTCTTGTAGAAATATTATTACCGGTAATCATGATATATATTCAGTTATATTTTTTGTAGCGATTAAAGCCGTTCATGTAAACGATCGTATTAAGGAATATTTTCAAAAAGACAAACAAATTGAAAACAACAACAATAATAACTGTATCATAACAGTGTATCAATGTGCAATTACTACAACGACGTCAGCGTAAAGCGGAAGCCATGTCTCTGCATACCGTTATCTTGCTATGAAAGGCGTCTTGCAATGTTTGCAACGAAATCGCTTCTTAAAGCGGTGCACATCTGGATATTATTGACACAAAGATTACAACGAGTAAAGAATAAGCGCTTATTACAAAGGCAATACAATATATAATATATAATAACAAAAGCTGTCGTCTGAAACCAAAACTTGAATTTCATTGACCAGATAAAGCAATATGCATTATTTCACTACAAATTCTAAGGGAAAACCTTTGACCCAGTTTTGGTTATGTTGAATTTAAGGATTCTATTTGCTTCGTTTGTGTTCTTCCTTATTTTCATTATTTTGTTCCAGTTTGTTTTCTTTCCTTATTGTTTTAACGCTAAATAGAACTATAACTTTATATTTTCAGAATCAATTACGCCCGGAGGTATTTAAAACATGGTTAGGTAATGGGTGTCATTGTGCTTGTGCATTTGGCTAATCGTCATGTTTTCTGTCACAAAAACATACTCTGACAAATAGCATGAAATACAATATTACCATAGTAATACTCTAACCGATAGCATTGTAAATACACATGTAATACCACAATACCATAGTAATACTCTAACCGATAGCATTGTAAATACACATGTAATACCACAATACCATAGTAATACTCTAACCGATAGCATTGTAAATACACATGTAATACCACAATACCATAATAATACTCTAACCGATAGCATTGTAAATACACATGTAATACCACAATACCATAGTAATACTCTAACCGATCGCATTGTAAATACACATGTAATACCACAATACCAGACTATTACTCTAACCAATAGCATTGTAAATACACATGTAATACCACAATACCAGACTATTACTCTAACCGATAGCATTGTAAATACACATGTAATACCACAATACCATAGTAATACTCTAACCGATAGCATTGTAAATACACATGTAATACCACAATACCATAGTAATACTCTAACCGATAGCATTGTAAATACACATGTAATACCACAATACCATAGTAATACTCTGACCGATAGCATTATAAATACACATGTAATACCACAATACCAGACTATTACTCTAATGCATAGCATTATAAATACACATGTAATACCACAATACCATATCATTACTCTAACTAATATCATTATACACATACATGTAACACCACAATACCATACTAACACTCTAACCGATAGCATTATATATGAATATACATGTAATACCACAATACCATAGTAATACTCTGACCGATAGCATTATAAATACACATGTAATACCACAATACCAGACTATTACTCTAATGCATAGCATTATAAATACACATGTAATACCACAATACCATATCATTACTCTAACTAATATCATTATACACATACATGTAATACCACAATACCATATTACTACTCTAACCGATAGCATTATAAACATAATGTAATACCACAAAACCAGACTATTACTCTAACCGATAGCATTATAAATACACATGTAATACCACAATACCAGACTATTACTCTAACCAATAGCATTATAAACATAATGTAATACAACAATACCATATTACTACTCTAACCGATAGCATTATAAACATAATGTAATACCACAATACCATATTACTACTCTAACCGATAGCATTATAAACATAATGTAATACCACAATACCAGACTATTACTCTAACCAATAGCATTATAAATACACATGTAATACAACAATACCAGACTATTACTCTAACCGATAGCATTATAAATACACATGTAATACCACAATACCAGACTATTAGTCTAACCGATAGCATTATAAATAGTGATGGGCTGATTAATCATTTAGTCAAATAATCATGACGAACAGAGCCATGACGTGACGATGACGATGGGAAAAATTAATCGACGAAATTTGTACATGTCACTGGTTTTGGCCAAAACTATATGTTGTAGCCAGAAATAATTCATGTTTTGTTTTTCAAAACTGTTGAATATATTATAAATAAAATACATTGTACATCCAATGCAATATAAAATGCTACAAAACATTCATCGATAGGTTGTCATTGTGTCCACTAAAGGATTTTCATGATTGTATATGCGTTGAAGCATGGATTGGTAAATTATTCATTAGAGATCATTGATGTAATATACAATGTACAAGTATAAATACTTGCCTGTGGTTTTAACATCGCAAAATGTATATTACTCGTATATACGTGTATTCCCTTATAAAAACTTGTGCATGTTCTTAGTTAAGTTTCATTACATTAATGATTTTGCGTTTTAATTGCATGTACCTGTATATAGATAACTGACAAATCACTATGTACACTGTCAAAATAGGAGGGCTGGTTTACAATACATTTCCTTTATTAAGTGCCTTTGCAGATACATGTCAATACTAATATTTTTTAAGTTTACTTATTAACAACCCACAAACGAAGTTTACGGGGGTATATAGGAGTGAGCTTGTCGGTCCGTCGGTCTGTCGGTCTGTCGGTCCGTCGGTCTGTCTGTCGGTCTGTTGGTTTTTGGTTTCCGGATGATAACTCAAGAAAGGCTTGACATATTGCAAATATTTTTGGTACACATGTGTAACATCATAGAATACAGGTCAAGTTTGATGTTGGTTAAAAACCGCTAAACTTTGACAGAGTTATGGCCCGTTTTCGACTTAAATTCCCTAAAAACATGGTTTCCGGATGATAACTCAAGAAAGGCTTGACATATTCAAATAATTATTAGGTACACATGTGTAACAACATAAAATACAAGTCAAGTGCGATGTTGGTTACAAACCACTAAATTTTGACAGAGTTATGGCCCCTTTTCGACTTAAAATTCCCTAACAATACGATTTCCGGACGATAACTCAAGAATGGCTTGACATATTCATATAATTCTTGGTATACATGTGTAGCATCATAAAATACGGGCCAAGTTCGACTTTGGTTACAAACCACTAAATTTTGACAGAGTTATGGCCCTTTATTTGACTTAAATTCCCTAAAAACAAGGTTTCCTGACGATAACTCAACAATGGCTTGCCATATTTAAATAGTTATTGCCACACATGTGTAGCATGATAAAATACAGGTCGAGTTCGACTTTGGTTACAAACCACTAAATTTTGACACAGTTATGGCCCCTTTTTGACTTCAATTCCGAAAAACATTGACAATAACTCATGAAAGGCTTCACATATTTAAATTATTTTTGGTACATAGGTGTAACATCATAAAATACAGATCAAGTTCAACATTGGTTACAAACCACTATATGTTGACAGAGTTATGGCTCCTATTAAAATTATTTTTTTCCAAATACACTGTTGACTATTCACATATTAAAGCATTCTCTTTCTGTCCATTTCTTTCGAATGGATGCCATAGTTTTGTGACAAGGGCATATTGTGGGGGTATATCCGTCACTCATGTGACAATTCTAGTTAAGTCAAGCAGTTAAAATTCCTTTGTATTAACAACAGCAAATCTGTAAATGCACACCATTTTGTTAAAACTAAGACCAAGTTTAACAAAATAAATTGGTAAAAATGATCGGATGAAGTATTTCTACTGAAAAATAAAAATCAACATATTTAGTCATGATTAATTGATTAATCAGTCACCTTTGGCTCTGATTAATCAACGAATATTTTGAGGACTGATTCCAATCACTACTTATAAATACACAACATGTAATAGCACAATACCAGACTACTACTCTAACCGATAGCTTATACATGTAACACCACAATACCTGACCATTACTCTAACCGATAGCATTATAAATACACATGTAATACCACAATACCCGACCATTACTCTAACCGATAGCATTATACACATACATGTAACACCACTATACCATACTAACACTCTAACCGATTGCAGTATATATAAATGTACACGTAATTCCACAATACCATCTTATTACTCTAACCGATAGCATTATAAACATAATGGTAATACTACAATACCAGACTATTTCTCTAACCGATAGCATTATGCATATACATGTAATAGCACAATACCAGACTATTTCTCGAACCGACAGCTTATACACATACATGTAACACCACAATACCTGACCATTACTCTAACCGATAGCATTATAAATACACATGTAATAGCACAATACCAGACCACTACTCTAACCGATAGCATTATGCATATACATGTAATAGCACAATACCAGACTATTTCTCGAACCGATAGCATATCTTTCTATATAAATATCATATGGCAGCGTGTGTGATATTTGATATTGTCAACACGAGGGCGGAATGTCACCCGAGGCGAAAGACGAGTGTTGACATTCTGTTTCGAGGGTTGACAATAACAATGTCACACACGCTGCCATTTGATAGTTATTTTATTATTCCGAGCAAAATGAAGTTAATAAAAAGGTAAAAAACATGTTTTAATTCACTTAAATGTGCCCAACAATATTCAAGAGTGTTTAAATTGTCTTCTTTCTTCAGAATTGCTTGCAATCTTGACATATGTTGTCTGACTTTTGAAGAGAATCGCTGGTTTACACATGAATAGTGACGTCACGACTATAATTATGACGTCGCGACAAGGGAGGTAAATAATCCATAAATTGGTTTAAAAAACTGAAGCAGTTACTTGCCCTTATATGACATTCAAAATGTCAGCGCGGTCACATGACCTGACAGTCAATTCGCTTGGTCACGTGTCAAAAATGTTGAAAATATGTTTGATAGTCAAAATATCTCTTTTTCGGGTAATGGGATTTTATCATTGTAGTGAGGTATAATATACACACTTCACAAGCTTTTCATGTGAACTTTTGTGTACAGGGTTCATAGTTATGCATGTGATCTCCGAGTGCATTGATATAAATAACATGAATTAAAACTTTTTTTTTTTATTTAAAAGTTGGACATTTCATATGACATTGAGGACATTTCATATGACACTGAGGACATTGGACACACTGACTCGCATGTGATCTCCGAGTGCATTGATATAAATAACATGAATTGAAACTTATTTTTTTGGAATTTAAAAGTTGGACATTTCATATGACATTGAGGACATTTCATATGTCATTGAGGACATTGGACACACTGACTCGCACTGAGGACCAGAGAAGACTGAGGACCAAGGACAGTGAGGACGCCACACACTCGTACATTGAGGACCCCACATACTGACAACTGAGGAAATACGCACTCATTTTTTTGCAGATTAAATATGTGATATATGCTTAAGGCTAGGCTTGTTCAAGAGATGGCAGCTACCAGAATTGTAGCAAGATGTGTGTTAGACCATGTACAGCTTACTCCGTATACAGCTTACGCGTTAGCTATATACGTCAACTATAAGGCGTATGCAGTTTATGTCTAGTGGATGATGCGATCACATCATCATGTCATCGTCGTGGCCGTGAAATAAAATTATTTTACTCTGTGTATTCCACTCGTGCGTGCATGGTGTATGTGGGGTATTACAGGCGGGTACGTCAAAATGCTTTAACCGGGGATGAACTTTTTTTTTGAATTATAATGACGGAAAGTGTGTCATATTTCTATGGGGTCACTTCACTTAATCATACATATTTTTGGCATTAACACAATTCTGACCTGTACGCATTTTTGGCCGATGCGCCAATTGTTATTTTTATTTACTACAAATACAACTAATGCTACAACTAATACTACTGCTGCTGCAGCTGCTGAAGATGTTGTTGCTGCTGCTATTGATACTGTTTCCGTTCTGCTTCTCTTCTGCTACTGCTACTGTGAATACTACTTATCTCAGTTATGTTTAATACTAGTCACTGACCATGTCAGCTATATTCAATAAGACGAACGACCTATTTCAAAAGTATATGTATGTATCCAACGTATACAGCTTACGTAAAATGTATATTTGCCGTTTTATCGCATACAGAAAGATAGCTTTAAATGTTTATTAAATATTTGTTGTTGTTGTTTCCCGAGAAAATATAAAAATGATGATGATTTCATCGCTTTAATGAGATTCTGTATATATGCGTTGAAAATGAAACCGCTTACGTTAATACGGCGACGTCATTTGCGTATGTACAGTGACATTTGCACGTGTTAGAGAGTGAATACCTCCGCCACGTCGTTCGTGTCTACAAACGCTCGTAAGTCGATTACGCATTTGACCACGTCGCTTGCGGTTACTTGGTCGATCAGCGTCGTACATCTTCGTGGAGAAACGATTGATGTACGTGTTTCACCCGTCAAACCCATTCTTTACCCGCTAAATGAGCAGGCCTCTGTCATCGTCCGAATCGCACAATTGCTAAATATCGGACATATTTTGAGTAAAAATGCAGTCGGGATTTAACTCACAGTGAAATATAGAGATTCTTTATATATATAATCATTAAGATGTATTGAAGTTTACGTCCGAATTGAGCCAACGCCCTTAAGTGGCAGTTTTGGTTAATAGCCAGTAAACATAATCCCCATAGTGTCCCATTGTAAAATAGCAAAACCTAGTGTCGTCGTTAGCCACTTTCCCTTATTTCAGATGTTGCGATCTGGTTTCTTCACTACTTTCCAAAAAGTTAAGTTACTTATTTGATTTTAGTCACCCGTGAAAAACACAGATCTGCATTCGCAATTTTGAAGAAAAAGCACCTGTTGTCTAAGACTATACATGAACTACTACACACAAATTCGAATTTCAAGTAATTCCGAACTTTTGGATTTTGGAAGTGATATACTATAAGACCAATATCGTTTATTTGCTTGTTTGTTTGGATGTTTCGCCGTATTCGGTTTATTATGTGAAAACAGATTGTCGTGTTGTTGTTGTTTGCAAGACCGACTATTTGTCATTCTTTATGTCTGCCACTATTCGTGAATAAATGCTTATATTATTAAATTTATTTTTGAAAAGAATCAATGTCTATTTGGAATTAGTGGAACATTGTATGAAAAATTGAGGACAGTGTGTAAACAACTGAGGACAGTGTGCAAACAATTGAGGACAGTGTGTGAACAATTGAGGACAGTGTGTAAACAACTGAGGACAGTTTACCAACAACTGAAGAATTTATGTTATGAAGTGAACTGGTTTATATCCTTATTCATTCAGGTTAAAGAACTGAAATGTTTGGTACACGTACATATTTGTATTTTGGACTTAAAATCATAGTTAACGTATTATTTACAAAACACTGTTTCAACCCTGATTAAAGTACTGTGTATCCACTGATGCTTCTTAAGTAAAAACGTGTTTAATAAAGCAACTAATTTGCTTTACTTATAACTTGCATAATTATGTTTATTATCTGTTGTCTGTTATACATACATACTAAGCGTTGAAAGTTGAATGATTTTCGAATATGTAATTTATTTTTAAATACAATCAACTAAAACACACAAAGAACTGCATTACAATATATTGTCTGCGTTTAAAGCAGCAATGGTCATGAACGTTGTGGGTATAGCCGTGTAAAGCAGCGCATGCACGTGCGCAAAAACATGATCAAACGCGTTTATGTGTTGCCTTTCAACACAAGCACATGTTGTATGTGGCAAAAGGTAAATTGGGCCGAATCAACAAAACCAATATACGTCAATAAAGTGAAAAGTTAGTATACCCTCGAAGAACAAAGTTTAGGAAACGAATATCTGTTCGACCGTCAGTCCGCCCGTCAGCCTGTATGTCTTTTGACAAAATTGTCTCCACATTTTGCTCTTAAATTAAATAAAATTTCACAGAAGTGTAGCTATATATACACTAAAGAGATAACATTTTTAAAATTGTCATACAGTTAGGCCTGTTTGTATTTTTTTGGAAAATTGCTATTATTTACAATATCTATCTGCAACCTTCTCCGGAAACAACGACCCAATTTGGTAATCCGGACACATGCCCTCCCGATAATTTTAGTCAAGCGGACATATGCCCTCCCGGACATTTGCCACCCAGTACACATGCCCTCCCGGTCATATGCCCTCCCGATAATTTTAGTCGAGCGGACATATGCCTTCCCGGACATTTGCCACCAAGGACACATGCCCTCCCGGACATATGCCCTCCCGATAATTTTAGTCGAGCGGACATATGCCCTCCCGGACATTTGCCACCAAGGACACATGCCATCCCGGACGTATGCCCTCCCGATAATTTGAGTTAATGTCATAAGATTTATAAATGTTTGCAATGTAGGCCATGTAAAATAATAACGATTTAAATATTGTTGTCTCAAATCGGAATATTTTGGACATAGATCTAAAATGTATAAGTAAAAAGTGATATTCATTTTCTATGAAATGAAAGTGGCAATTGGTACAAAATCTAGTATTTGTATGTTATCTGTATACCTACCTGTTTCTATCGCTAAATTATGAGCAGATGTTCGAAATTTTACCAAGGTTGTCTTAAATGTTTTAACCTTGATAGCGTCTAAATATTTTTTCTAAATCTAACGACTGTTTAAATAAACATTAAGTTTCAAGACGTGGCGAGTAATTTATTTTTGCATACCACGTTTCCTTGTATATGCTTAGTGGTCTGTGTTTAATAATAATAATAATACAATCTTTATTTTCCGAAGGTAACACATTAAGTTATACACAAACGCATATTAACTTATTTACAATGCGGCCTTCAATGTAAATATGAACAATTGTAACAAACCAAAAACAAAATCACATCTACTTAAATACATGTAAAGGACACATCATTAACAAAGATATTGATACATTATTTTCATTTACAAATCATAAAATATGTATATATGTACATTGTTCATTTATCACACGCATTTCACACAATATTAATAGACTGATACAACACAATTAATAAGCGACAGTCACACAAGTATACATACATGTAATTTATATTACACGCGTACAATTAAATTCAAGCCAAGATACAATTTATGAATTTGCGTTCAACTGATAATCCAGCAGATTTTTTTTAGAACAACATTTAAATAACTTTCAGAATTTGATTTACGTATATGTTCAGGTAAAAAAGTTCAAACATTTCCGCTGTAAAATGTAAACGATTGCTTTTTGTGCTGCGTCTTGTAACGAATATGTGCAATATCTTGTCTGGCAGATGATCTCAAGTTATAATTTTCATTTGTAGTAATATTAACAAGTTCTCGTATATACGCTAGCGCTAGGTCAATTTATAAACAAAAATAACTGTTTGATAATTACATAGATTTTAAAATGTGAGCCATTTAAGTTCTTTATATAACTCGCGTGACGGGGTTCTGCTTGGTTTGGAAAGTATAATTTTTGCAGTTCTTTTCTGCAGAATTGCCTTTTTTTTCATTCGCGTTTGCGATGTTTTTCCCCATATGCTACAGCAGTATTCAAAAACCGGAAGTATATAAGCGTTGTAAAATAATTGTCTCATATGATCATTTAGAAAATAATTAATTGTTTTTAACAAAGCTATTTTCGAGTTGGCTTTTTTGCATACGGAATCGATTTGTATGTTCCAAGACAAGGTTGAATCAACAATATCTCCAAGTAACTTATATGAGGTAACATTTTCAATGAAAATATTAACAACGTATATATTAAGTTTGATTGGTAAGAACTCTAAAGGTGTATTTAATTTACTTTCTTATATTATCATTAGTCCTATTCTTAATTTGGTAAACCCAATTGTTACCGTTATATGAAATTTCTTGTTCTGCATCGTTCCTTAGCATGTTTTCAGTTTTAAATAGAATACTGTTGTTTTTTTTAAATCTCGACATACGCTCTTTAAAAAATTTCAGAAATTAAAGAACTACAAATAATATCGAGACCACAACGGTCCTTTTAGGGCGACATAATTAAATGCAAATAAAATAAAATATTAATTAGTACTCGTATTAACGTATGTACAATAATATTTACATCGATAAAAAAGAAGCGCAGTTGTGGCATATTAACGGGGTGGCAAATGTCCGGGAGGGCATATGTTCGCCTGACTTAAATAATCGGGAGGGCATATGTCCGGGAGGGCATGTGTCCGACCTTCGCTAAAATAGATAAAACTAATAAGAGTAATCATTAGTTAATATAGGCATTCATACTACAAGCGGAGTAATTTAAATTTTCGCAATGGTGTAATGTATGTCAACCTTGCGATCGAGAGATCATGGGTTCGATCGCAATGGTGAAATGTATGTCAACCTTGCGATCGAGAGATCATGGGTTCGATCGCAATGGTATAATGTATGTCAACCTTGCGATCGAGAGATCATGGGGTCGATCGCAATGGTGAAATGTATGTCAACCTTGCGATCGAGAGATCATGGGGTCGATCGCAATGGTATAATGTATTTCAACCTTGCGATCGAGAGATCATGGGGTCGATCGCAATGGTATAATGTATGTCAACCTTGCGATCGAGAGATCATGGGGTCGATCGCAATGGTATAATGTATGTCAACCTTGCGATCGAGAGATCATGGGGTCGATCGCAATGGTATAATGTATGTCAACCTTGCGAACGAGAGATCATGGGGTCGATCGCAATGGTATAATGTATGTCAACCTTGCGATCGAGAGATCATGGAGTCGATCGCAATGGTATAATGTATGTCAACCTTGCGATCGAGAGATCATGGGTTCGATCGCAATGGTATAATGTATGTCAACCTTGCGATCGAGAGATCATGGGTTCGCAATGGTATAATGTATGTCAACCTTGCGATCGAGAGATCATGGGTTCGATCGCAATGGTATAATGTATGTCAACCTTGCGATCGAGAGATCATGGGTTCGATTGCAATGGTATAATGTATGTCAACCTTGCGATCGAGAGATCATGGGTTCGCAATGGTATAATGTATGTCAACCTTGCGATCGAGAGATCATGGGTTCGCAATGGTATAATGTATGTCAACCTTGCGATCGAGAGATCATGGGTTTGCAATGGTATAATGTATGTCAACCTTGCGATCGAGAGATCATGGGTTCGCAATGGTGTAATGTATGTCAACCTTGCGATCGAGAGATCATGGATTCGCAATGGTATAATGTATGTCAACCTTGCGATCGAGAGATCATGGAGTCGATCGCAATGGTGTAATGTATGTCAACCTTGCGATCGAGAGATCATGGGGTCGATCTCTACATCCTTACTCGGGAAGTGTTCCACTGATTTTTCTCAAAAGACACTAAGTACTGGTTCTACCCAGAAAACGAACTTGACAGTGTCTCAAAAACCCTCTGGTTCTCGACACAACGTATCTATAATAAATATGGTAGGTTTAAACTAAATATGATCGCCATTGGATTTATAACCGCGCATGCTAAGGTCAGTCTCCGAAAATCACTGTTTACAGAATAAGCGCGTTTTGACAAGACATCTCCGTCAAACAACAGTCTCTGATTTTTAAACGTACACAATACCATTAATCTAAAATATTTAATTAATGAAGACTTGGGCCTGTTCTAAATGTTAATGTACGTATGTTATTTTCTGCTGATATGTACAAATTTAAAACAATAACCTCATTTTGTGCACTAACTGCACATCGGTATTTAATGTTCCGTGGTACAATTTATCGAACACGTAAACTGTATATATTTGTATGCGGTTATCTTGTTCTTCCTTGTGGATTATAATATAGTTGGTTAAATAGCAATGACAATAGTTTAAAGAGATTCCATTTTCTCTTACTCACTTTACAGCAATAGGAGAATTGTTCATTATACAAAAATAACCACATTCTGTCACATCTTGCGTAGAGTATATAAATACACGTGCGTAATAGTAAACAGCCGGATAGATATTTGATTCGTAGTGGTCTTCCTTTCCCGCAAGACCACTGTTAGGCACATACACTTCTTACCTAGGATCGATACCCGTCCCCGCCCATTGGGGAATGGTCGATGGGTGCTATACCAGCCAGACTGGTTACCTCCGGTTACTATATCCGGAACCCCCACATCACGAAATCCATCAGAATCAACCCGCATTCAGTAAATACTGAGATCAATGTGCGTATATACAGTGTGTGGTTACTGAGATCAATGTGCGTATATACAGTGTGTGGTTACTGAGATCAATGTGCGTATATACAGTGTGTGGTTACTGAGATCAATGTGCGTATATACAGTGTGTGGTTACTGAGATCAATGTGCGTCTATACAGTGTGTGGCTACTGAGATCAACAATGGTGTTCTCACGAGGTACAACATGTAAAAACTACAAAATTATATAAATAAAATAGTAAATACATAAATATTGGTAAGCAATATTCATAGTTTGAGACAAAGAGAGGAAAGTATGAGATCTAGTGTACATTTATCGCCCATGTTCACACATTCCATTGCTACTTTTCATTACTTGTTCACTTACTCATGTCCTGATTTGGTCACACACGCACACACACGCACACGCACGCACGCACGCACGCGCGCGCACGCACGCACGCACGCACGCACGCACACACACACACACACACACACACACACACACACACACACACACACACACACACACACACACACACACACACACACAATAATGTATTTTAAGTTTGCTCGGACGTTGGTCATATTATAAAGAATGGTGCGTTGCATAAAAGTTCGATCAAAATTCCAAATGTAAATGCTTGAAAACCCAATCCTGTATGACAGTAGAATGTTGCCCAGAATAAAGACAAACAAAAAACAACATTTGACCAATATCTTATATTGTTTAACCCGCTAATTTGATTTGGGAAACTAACACAAAACATGCACGTTGTATTTGTTTAAGGCCATAATTTAGTTATTTATCATGCGTGTTACATCTGTACTTACGCATATGTAAAACTCCCTTAGTAACGTGTATGCACCGCAACATGTTTGGTTCAATTCAATGCTAAATAACCTCAAATACGATATTAATTTATTAGCTTAATTACATCAAACTGCAAATTAAAAACTGCGTCCTTGGTCAAAATCTACACCATTACAACATTTTGCTTTATTACATTGATATGGTAAAGTCCCATCTAAACTGGTTTGTAAACGTTTACTGTCTGTACTCAATAGGCCAAAACTGTGTCGTTTGTGTCACCTTTTGAATAGAAGAGTAAAATTAAAAGGAAAACACAAATCAAAAACGTATGACGTACTTCTATGGGGGTCGTGAATGTAAGACCCTGTACGCAGCTGTATCATACTATTTTGTATGTAATACCAAGTATCATACTGAATCGTTATGTATGTCATAGGAACATTCGTGTTAGATGCTGTATCATATTAATTTCTTATGTAATACCCAGTATCATACTGGGTCCATATTCCAGAAACAGTGTTTCTTAAAATATTTTCACTTAATTTTAAAATTATGAAATGTTATATTTTAAAAACTACGTATACATTTGTGAATGTATTTATGTTTATATGAACAAACAATAATACAATAATAATATAATGTGATAAATAATAAACATTAAGCACAATGCACTGTACGAAGAAAATAATTTTTTTTTTTTAAATAAAATGTTGATTTTAGGGTTAAGAATAAGATATTACTTAAGATGTTTCTGGAATATGGCCCCTGGCTCTGGTATACATAAGGATACCACCCCTGCTGATTGGTATGTATGTCCCAGGAACATTTGTTTACGAAGCTGTATCATACTGAACATACATGTATGAAGCTGTATCGTACAGGGTCTTACATTTACGACCCTCATAGTACGTCATAGAAACGCACGGTATTATATTCAGTCGATTAATTAATTCCAGTGGTGCCTGAATACAATGTTTCATTCATGTTTGTTTTAGGTTCAGATTCAACTTGGAATTTATTACATTTACTGGCAAGAACTGACACGTTTATTCCCACGTGACAACATTCTGGTACTGCAAACTAAGCAGATGATGGACAAGGAAACCACCATGAAGAAGGTCTACAATTTCCTCGGCCTTCGTGAGTCGTCTCTGCTTTTATTGTACACTTCTTTAATTACTACAAAATTATTTTTATGCCCCCGGCATCTTGATTCGGGAGGCATATAGTGATTGTCCTGTCCGTCCGTCCTTCGTTCGTCCGTCCGTCCTTCCGTTCGTGACAAGGTTACGTAGATTTTACCGTTTCGTCTAGCATCAACACCGCTTACTACAACACTTGGATACTTACACAGTTGTTGCTTATGACCATTCCCTATCCACCCATATCACCCAACCTCACTTTGACCGTGACCTAATTTGCACTTAGAATAATTCAATTGGGCTGTTTCTTGGTTAACTAGATGTTACCGTCTCATCTAGCACCAACACCGCTTGCTACAACGCTTGGATACTTACACAGTTGTTGCTTATGACCATCCCCAATCAACCCATATCACCCAACCTCACTTTGACCTTGACCTAATTTGTACTAAGAAATGGGCTATCAAGCACCAAGCGGGTCATGTGTGTTTATTAAACACAGAATCTTGTTCACTAACGGTTTGCCATTAAAAAATATATTGTGTAATAAGCATTTGTAAATCCCATACATGGATTCTGTTTATTTGGATCACGTGTGAGTGTGTTATAAAATATGAATAACTCAACAATCATTGTCAAGTATTTGTATTTCAACATGGCATTTGATGTGTGCTATCAAGAACTCAAAGATATCTTCGAAAAGGACTACACAAACGAACATAATATCAACCTTAACGGAAGTACATATCTCAATAGGGGTAAATTATTAGGGATTTTAACAGCGGCGCCATTGGATTTGTGTTCCAGACGTAATGCTTTAATATTTGGGAAAGTTCATAAATCGGGTTTCACGTTCCAGCAACCTCTTGTCCCGTGTTAATAAAAGATTAAATGCAGGATCGAGATCAGTCTCAGCTGAGAGGATTCTCAAAAATGTTTTACATTTAAATAACATTTTGTCCTGCTAGGATAACATGAAATGCTGTATGGTTTTAATAACAATCTTCACGTCAGATTGCAAATGTATGCTAGCTGAGAGGAGTTCAGAATTATGATAATATATATTTGACAAACAAATAAAATTGATCCAGATTTTCTTTTAATATCTGGCCCAGCAAATCTGCTGCTCTGGTTTGCATCTAGCCATTTAGTTATTAAATTGAATAAGTATTCACTTTTCTTGCTGTTTAACTTGAGTTGCGTTGCTTTGAGGTTATTCTTTATTTACACTTAAATGTATTATGAATGTTTGTGTTGTGCCGTGTTGTTTAAATAAAGGACCTCTTGCTGATGATAAGAGTTCTGTAGCAGCAGGAGATTCACTTTGTTTATTATTTAACTTGTTCGTTAACACGGGGGCCGGATCTATGCATACCAAACAAACTCGCTTGTATCATACAAGATGTAGCAATATGAAGTTGAATGTCTCATGTATAAGTGTGTGATATAGTGTACCAATAAGTTTCTATAATGCTTGTACGGTTGGAGTTTAGTAATAATTTACTAGACTAATTAAAATGAATCACCCTTTATTTGTGCCATTAGTAATTCAAAAGAATTGTGCGTACGTTGTAACACGATATCTTATCAATCTTTTTTTCGAATACTGGTAAAACAGCCACTTCATTTTTTTTATTTTCATTAGAAAAGCAAGGTATTAACACACAGATAAAGCATTTATATGCCGTGCCGCCCTAATTTCGTGGGTCTTATTTACGATTTTGGCGCATGCGCGTTAATACATTATGTTGTCTCACCACTGAGCTGGATAAAACACAATTTGCAATGTGCTCTTTGCAAACAAACGAATTAAAATACCGATTTTTGTTGCTATTTCATGTATATGTTATGTTATTGTACCTGACCCTGCTGATCTGTATCGTCTGGAAGCTTCTCATAATTTCGTGGGTTCTGATTGGCTGGCCTACTTTGCTTGGGAAAAAGTGTTTACAGCAGCAATTTACTTTCACATTGTTTGTGCTAGAGCATGTGCTGAGAAAAGAACGAAAATCTTGGTGAAAACTAGTTTTTGAAAATTTTATCATTAAAAATACACAGTCCGTATCATATTTTTTAAAAGGTAACAATATGGGCATGACAAAATCTACACACTTTTTCGATTTTCTTTGTGCAGGATTAAATTAAGGCTTCATTAAACTATAAATACTTATATAATGTTAGTTATTGTTCATAAATATTGAATAAATGATAAAATTGCACACAGCGATTCGTGGGTAGGAATGTTATCTCAAAGTTAACAGTATAAAAATGTCAGTCAAATTTAGGGAAGGGGCATTGTTTATTTATTTTTTTACCGAAAATGTCAAAATTCAAGTGAGAAATAAACACAAGGGAGATAATGTGCAATTATCCTTGGAAAACTGTTCTAAATATACGATTATTAGAACGAAATTTAATGAATTTAATTGCAAAATAGTTACGGGTAGTGAATTATTTGTGTATTTTATATCATACATTGGTGATTTAAATGACCAAGTCACTGGTTGACATTTAATAGGATTTCCTTTTCAGATACTGCAAAAATATACAATTCACTAAACGGTTATAGTAATTCGGACAATGTTTTCGGATGCATGAGCGAAAATTCTATTAGTTTTAAACGGCCACGAAATTATGGTAACCCACAAAATTAGTAATTAGGCATATATGCACAGGGGAGTTAACGCTATAAGAAAGGCAACATGTTAGCATACGAATAAAGCTTTCAAAACAGTTGTGATCTTACCGTATATTTTATTGTATTATACAGGGGAGTTAACTCCGTCCGAATGCAAGGGGTTATCATACGAGTATTAAAACTTTCAAAACATTCATGATATAATATATTATACAGGAGAGATAACTCCGTCCGAAATGCAAGATATTATCTTACGAATAAAGCGTTCAAAACACGCCTAATCTTATATATACAGCGGTAGTTAACTCCATCCGAAATGCAAGATATTATCAAACGAATAAAGCGTTCAAAATATGCATGGTTTTATATCTTATATATACAGGGGAGTTTCATACAAATATTAAAGTTTTGAAAACATTCATGATCTTATATATACACGGGAGTTAACTGCATCCAAAATGCAATGACATTGTGTTCTCATACGAATAAAGCTTTCAAACCGTGCATGATCTTATATATACAGGGGAGTTAACTCCATCCGAACTGAAAGGTGTTATTGGGGCTAACGAGAAAAACAAGCGGGGGTCCTCGTACAAAGACAAGGGGCCCATGTTGAAAAAGACACGTGACCTGCTGTCAGCGTTCTATCAACCGTTCAACGAAAAAATGGCTGAACTGACAGGAGATCCTAAATTTCTATATAAGGATACATCTTGAGTGATGACAACATTAAAATTTTTTTTTTTTAAAGATAGTTATTCTGTGAAAACAATCCGTGGATTCTCAGGTTTAAAAAGACGTATCTTGAGATATAATTGTATTTGTTATTTATTTTGTAAAATTGTTATTTCATGTATCGGATGAGCGAGATTTTTGCTTATCTTACCTGGGATTCTCAGTTTCTGTACAAGGTACTTCTTGAGTGATAATAATGCATGTTTATGATTATGTGTTATTTCATATACTAGAATATGCTGAGTTAAAATACTGGCTGAATTTACCGAGGATTCTCCGTTTTTGTACAATGATACTTCATTGAGATATGCTTTAATTATTTGTTTTGAAGTATTATTTCATTTATTTGAATATAGCTCGGACACATTGTCACATTGACCGGACATTTAAGATTTATATTAGCATTATTTTATTCGTATATTTATACTCGGTTTTGTTCGTGCACGTGTTTCCCGTGAGTATTGATACCGTAACTGTATTTTCCGTGGAATACACATACGTCGATTTAATTTTATACCACATTTTCGAGTTTTTATTTCTTTTTCGGTATTCAATAACTGATATCAGAACGGTTACTGGTGGGCGAAGCCTTATATGCAAGCTTACCGTGCAATAAGTAGCGTGCAGTATATTGAAATTTAGTTGTTTTATACGCACGCTACTTATTGCACTGAGTAGACACATTGCGACAGCGCTTAATTTGGAAATGACACGCATGCCAAGCATGCATGCCAGACATCACGTGACGTTTAGGAACTGCCCATTGGGATCGGCATCGTAGAAGTTGCGATGTGATTGGTGAATATGGTATAAAACACTTATAGCATCCTTTGACCTCAATATGTTAATTATTTAATCTCGCCCTGCGGGCTCATTAAATAACTAACATATTTCGGCAAAGTGTGACACAACTATTTATACATATTCTTCGTAGCGGATTTGTAATACATTCACTTAGAAGGTAAGTGTCAGGTTAATGTGTCCGAGCTATGTATGTTGACTTATATAATTGCTGAATCTACCGTGGGTTATTTTTCCCAACAATATATTTCTTGAGATATGATAATCGGTAGTATTAAACTTGTTATTTGTTTTGAAACATTTTTATTATCGTGTTAGCGTAACAGAGTTGAATACATTGTGTATTGCCTAGGTTAAACAATAGGGTTGTTTTGACTTATGTAAATATGGCACAAAGGGTTTACTTTGATATTATTTCATATGACCTGAATGCTCGCGTTTGTTACATTATTTTCAGCTCCATGCCTATTGATGCAAAGTTGTCAATGTGTATGATTCTCTACGTTAGGGAGGATATACCTGCTCTGGGAGCTCCGTCAGGTTGTGTTGGCAATAAAACTACTTAAGGTGTAAGTGTGTTTTCGTTATTTATCCTTTATCGTTTATACATGTATTATACAGCAAGGAAAGAGCTAGAATATATCAAGAGCTGTTTCTAAAACAGGTATCCCCCTGTAGGTTAAAATCGATCTTTATAAGATCATGTTTGGTCGGAAGATCAGATGAGAACTGTTGGACATTGAGAGCGGAAACTGATAAAATGACAATTTAGATAAATCAAAGGTCCTCTGCAGTTCTTGGGCAATATGGTTGATCATTAAACTCTAAGATGTTATGCCCTCAAACATCTTCATAAAGTTTGGTGAAGATCGAATGATAACTGTTGGACGTAAGAGAGCGGAAACGGCTAAAAAGGCAAATTTGAGATAATCCAAGGGCCATAATTCCACATTTCCTGTGGCGACGGTTGATTGTCGAATTGGACCGAGATATGCCGACAAACATTTTCATCCAGTTTGGTGAAGATCGGATAAAAACTGTTGAATTTCAAGAGCGGAAACGGCTTAAAAGGCATATTTTAGATAAATCAAGGGGCATAACTCCACAGTTCCAGGGGTGATCTTGCTGATCATCGAACTTGGCCGAGATAGTATGCCCACAAACATTTTCATAAAGTTTGGTGAAGATTGGATGAAAACTGTTGGACGAAAATGAAAGGAACAGGGTTCAACACCCCCTGCAATTTCGTTCAGGATCTTCCCTTTTAAACCGTGTACATTACTGAAACCTGCTTGTTGCAAATTCATTCTCTTTCTGCAAATGAACTATGGCACCATTTTTCTAGCAATAGAGTTATTGTTAATAATACGGAAACATATTTAAAATACATCAATGAATGCAAAATAAGCTAAAATTGCAAAGGGCGACCGCTGATACAAACAAGCAACAAAAGCTTGTTTTTGAAAAAAACAAAACATGTCTCCCCCCACGCACTGCAGTAACTCCGCCCAAATTCACTACCAGGACGTGTCGAAGGAATGCACAACCACACTTGGTACTGATCAACCCTGTGAAGTTTTGTCGAATTCCTGCAAGTGGTTATGGAAAACAAGCATAGACAAAGTCTGTTATGTCAAAAACTTCAAATGTCCAGAACTCCGCCAAAAATCTGCAGATCGTGATGTCCTCAGGATATGCACAACTAGAATTGGTAATGCTGAATACTGCAAAATCATTAATAATCGTGGGGCACTACTTTTCGTGGATTTCGAGGATGGAACGATCCACGAATTTAAGTTTCCAACGAATAATTATTCAGTTAGCTATTTTTTTTCGGCCGAATTTGCTCTTTAAAATGTAGTTTTCTAGTACGTATACCTACATGACAATGTAAATATAATGTTTATAGTAGTTAAATCAAGTGTAAGAGTTTGTTTATGATACCTGAAACATGATGTGCATTTATATCATAAATGAATCAGTTTAATATCCAATTAATTTTTGTGTGACAAGCAGCCTCTATCTAATCTGCATACACTGTAAACGAGGCTCCGATGTAATATACTGCGTACCTTATCGACACTTGACATCTCCGATTTGACTGCCTATACAGGAATACGTTGGCATAGATGGCATGTGCATGTTTTTATTTATGTCGTTCCCACGACATATTAAGTCGTGGGAACGATATCATATCTCGTGGGAACGAGATCGTATCTCGTGGGAACGACATAATTATGTCGTGGGAACGAGATCTTATCTCGTGGGAACGACATAATAAGTCGTGGGAACGAAATCTTATCTCGTGGGAACGAGATCTTATCTCGTGGGAACGACATAATTATGTCGTGGGAACGAGATATTTTTGTAAAGGGAACGACTTAATGAACCAATCAAATTCCATCTTGCTTTCGCAGAAGAAAAACTATTTCTTTATATCTTAATCCAGCATTGAAATACGATATTTATGTAAGCGTATCTTGTATCAGCCATTTTGAAACATGCTTTTAAACAACGTGTATTATGATTGGTTAATTATGTCGTTACCACGAGTTAATTATCTCGTTCCCACGACTTAATATGTCGTTACCACGAGTTATTTATGTCGTTCCCACGAGATAAGATCTCGTTCCCACGAGATAAGATCTCGTTCCCACGACTTAATATGTCGTGGGAACGACATAATTATGTCGTACCCACGAGATAAGATCTCGTTCCCACGACTTAATATGTCGTGGGAACGACATAAATAAAAACATGCACTTGTCACATCTATGCCACCGTACAGGTACGCTGTAAATGCATTGCTATCTTCTTTCTATGGAATCCGGTTAGGCCATATAGAATATCGTGCCTCTTACGGCGAGGGCGAGACACGAGAATTGCGCGAAACACGAAGCGAGACACGATATTCCCGCGAGACACGAAGCGAGGCACGATATTGTAACACGAGATCTCGCACTGTCGCAGTATCCCATACCACGATATCTCGTGGCAAAATATCGTGTCTCGCTTCGTGTTTCGCGCATTTCTCGTGTCTCGCTTCGTATCTCGCGGTAAAATATCGTGCCTCGCGTTCAAAGGTCGAGACACGATATTCAGGCGAGTCGCGAAGCGAGGCACGATATTATATCGTTCAAATAACGCCCGAATCTCGAGTATCGCGGTAAATTTTTAAACCACGATACAGGAATCACGAAGCGAGACGCAAGAATCCGGCGACATGCGAAGCGAGGCACGATATTGTATTGTATTAATTCGAAATCCAACCAATGGTTTCTGACAAGATTTTCAAAGTTTTCAATACAGCCATACAAGGAAAAGTAGCCCCGCTCCCTGGCCGCCATGATTTTGAACGGTGCGGGACCGTTTGAGCAACTTTGGTAGAGGACCACCCAATGAACATTTCTGTGAAATTATTTCGAAATCCAACCAATGGTTTCTGATAAGATTTTCAATGTTTTCAATATAGCAATATAAGGAAAAATGGCCCGGGCCCTGACGGCAATGTTTTTCAACGAAGCGGAACCATGTGAGCAACTTTGGTAGAGGACCAACCAAGGAACATTTCTGTGAAATTCTTTCAAAATCCACACAGGAGTCTATGGGATGTCGTTTAAAGAATTTTATATTTCAAGCTCTGGCGGTCATCTAGTAGAGAACCACCCAAGAAACATTTCTGTGAAGTTTCATCAAAGCCGGCCCAAAGGTTCGGAGAGGATATCGTTTAAAAAAAGTTTACACACACACACGGGCGCACGCACGCACGACGGACGAACCGCCATGGCATAAGCTCGCCGGCATTCGGCCAGTGGAGCTAAAACAATTACAATTAAGGCATGGCTTAAACGCATTGCTTTATTTGTATAATGAAACATGTATTGCATGTAAATGTTCGAAACGATGACAAACATTTAACAAAACAAAAGTGCAAGATAACAAGTGCCGCATTTACATACGCATAAAATAATGTATACAAAAGGGCCATTAACACAAAACTTTAATAAAGCAGTACGTATTAAGCTGTACAATATGTTGCCATTGATATAAAAGACCATTATCTTGAACATATACCTGCAAATCAATTTGTATATAAAATGAGTCGTAGAACCGTAACTTAATGCAAACATAGATATAAGGCTAAGATTACAGTTTTGTGTTTGTGGTCCTTTACATAAATAAAACAGAAAAAAGAGGATTTAAAGTTTGTGAAGATATTAGATGAAATTAAGAAAATACCGGTAGGTACAGAGTATTTGTGTCAACAGATTGGATTCATTTTATGAAAACGGATGGAAACAAATATTTACATTGGTAATATAATATTCGTAGACTTTAAAAACTTGAGGTTAATTGAATAAATTTCAGTTGGTTATGCAAAAATAATGGGCATAACTTCCAGATTAGACGCTTTTTTCCAGGAAAATTTCTCATTAAAAAAAAGTAAAACATAGTATGTTGCCTTGCAATTGTTAACAATTATAACATGGCTGGGCTATCACAATAATATTTTGAACTTGGATCTGTACTGGTGAATTATAAGGTTTTAAATATATGTTTGTTTCAGGTTACATGCCCAAAAAACCTAGGGTAGGTAGGTAGGGATTTTTTTGTGTGTAAATGGTCATCTTGAAGATTCTAAAACTGAATAAATATTCAAAACATATTGGTAAAATGTGTTAACTTTGTTTATAAGTGGATGCTATCAAAACGAAACACTTATTTATCCCAAAACATTTAATTATTGGGAAAAAATGTAAATAAACAAAGAACATCTGACAAACTCAATAAAATGTTCTAGGGTTGGGGATTTTTTTAAGGCTAGGTCGGGTAACCTGAAACAAACCTATTTTTTTTTACCTTAATGGATGATTGGCAGAATAATATTCACTGAAATCATAGACATGTGCAAAGAAAACATATATTTTATATAATCTAGAGAAAGATAGAGAAGTGTTAACATGACATAATTTTGAAATATATTGCCAACACAGTTCAAAAATTGAGAAGTACTCCTTTTTTCTTGAAAACTAAAATACTCAGTCATCAAAAATTGAGAAGTAATCATTTTCTCTTGAAAACTAAAATACTCAGTCATCAAAAATTGAGAAGTAATTCTTTTCTCTTGAACACTAAAATACTCAGTCATCAAAAATTGAGAAGTAATCCTTTTCTCTTGAAAACTAAAATTGGCAGTTATCAAAAAATTGAGAAGTAATCCTTTTCTCTTGAAAACTAAAATACTCAGTCATCAAAAATTGAGAAGTGATCCTTTTCTCTTGAAAACTAAAATACTCAGTGACAACTTACAGGAGGAAACATACTTCATATAGCTATTGCAGGAGAACAAAATACAGTTGTCTTGAGTACAATTGGTAAAAAAACAATATAACCTGGTAATATAACATACATAACCTTAAGTTAACATTTTCATATTTGTTTTAGTGGAGATTATTATCAATGAAGTAGAACTATGAACCACTAGCAAAGTGGTTAACACTGTCCGTATTCAACATGATTCTAATAAAACTCAACAAATTTAGTATTAAAGAATAAAATGCTCAGTAAATGTTCAGTAGTAAGACCATATACCCGGTAGTTTGCATTTCTACACAGGGATCAGTAGCGTCCAAAAACCATTTAGAAAAATCTCATTATGTAGGGAATGGTTTTGATAGGATTAGTGACAAAACAGTCAAGCTGTCAGAAAATTGTGTAAATGTTCAGTAGCAACTCCACATAGTTTGCATTTGCTATCAGAGTTCAGTAGTTTACAGAAAACATCGCGAAGAATCCCATAATGTGTTCAAGAGGTCCTCTCAGTAAAACATGTATGTTCTGAAGAATCCCATAATGTGTTCAAGAGGTCCTCTTAGTAAAACATATATGTTCTGAAGAATCCCATAATGTGTTCAAGAGGTTCTGTCTGTAAAACATGTATGTTCTGAAGAATCCCATAATGTGTTCAAGAGGTTCTCTCAGTAAAACAAGTATGTTCTTAAAAATCCCATAATGTGTTCAAGAGGTCCTCTCAGTAAAACATGTATGTTCTGAAGAATCCCATAATGTGTTCAAGAGGTCCTCTCAGTAAAACATGTATGCTCTGAAAAATATAATAATGTGTTCAAGAGGTTCTCTCAGTAAAACATGTATGTTCTGCAAAATCCCATAATGTGTTCAAGAGGTTCTCTCGGTAAAACATGTATGTTCTGAAGAATCCCATAATGTGTTCAAGAGGTACTCTCAGTAAAACATGTATGTTCTGAAGAATCCCATAATGTGTTCAAGAGGTCATCTCAGTAAAACATGTATGTTCTGAAGAATCCCACAATGTGTTCAAGAGGTTCTCTCAGTAAAACATGTATGTTCTGAAGAATCCCATAATGTGTTCAAGAGGTTCTCTCGGTAAAACATGTATGTTCTGAAGAATCCCATAATGTGTTCAAGAGGTTCTCTCAGTAAAACATGTATGTTCTGAAGAATCCCATAATGTGTTCAAGAGGTTCTCTCAGTAAAACATATATGTTCTGAAGAATCCCATAATGTGTTCAAGAGGTTCTCTCGGTAAAACATGTCTGTTCTGAAGAATCCCATAATGTGTTCAACGGTTCTCATGGGAGTTAAAATCCCCTCACAACCTGAGTCCCCTTAAGTTTCAAGAAGGGTTTGGCAAGCAGAAGAGGCTTAATTTTTGGCTGAGAGGGACACAGGTATGTAAGGGTTCTCATGGGGGGGGGGGGGGGTAAAATCCCCTCACAGTCTAAGTCCCTTCAGTTTCAATAGGGGTTTGGCAAGAAGGGGAGGCTTTGTTTTTGGCTGCGAGGGGTACAGGTCCGGCTCACTTTGGCTGCAGGGGAAGCGACGCAGGTAAATGTCTGGGTGCATCTTCTGGAACTGAAAACAAGAAAACAAAGTGTTCGTTAACGCTCACAAAGGTGCCCTTCTGGGTTTTTACAAATGAGTCATGTTCTTAGACACTATCTTACACAATGGTTCGCTACATTTACCTCTGTCAGAGGCTCAGGACATATTTTCATTTAACCTCCAAGTGGCATAGTAAAAATTTACTTAAATGACCCTATATTTAAGTACCTTAAATAGTGTCGTGTGACACTATAACGATAATTATTAAACTTATGCAATAGCCTTGTTTTTCAAAAATAATACTCAAACAAAACTTAAATTTGAAATTGGTGCATGTTATAAAAGTCAAGTCATATTCTGCATTAAATTTTTTATTTATTTTCTAACTGAAATTTTGCTTATCAATTCACAATTATTTCTAAGAAGTCTCAAATTTATAATTGGCCGCAAGGTCTGTAAATCTGTAAATTATAACAGGCCCAACTCCATATTTAGTGGCCATCCAAATACATTTCGCTTGTAAGTATAAACCTGACAATTATATTTCACCAGCCATGACGGCGAGTGTTCTGGTTATTTTCTATGGATCTCATACAATTTTACTTGCATTTTGAGATTTCTCCAAGGTCTGACAGGCTTTTGCGGAGACTGATTTCTAATAATTCACATTGTATAATAAAGTCCAAAAACAACTCTGAAGACATGAATTACTGATAGATCTACAAAAGGATGCTTGAAGACAAAACCTGTTTAAGTCGTTTCTTCTTCTCCTTGAGGCCCATGCTGGTGTCCTGTATGATCTCCTCTAGGAGCGTGGCTAGGGCCTGCTGAGACGCGGTCAGGCGCTGGTTCTCGTACTCGTCCAGCGACACCTGCTGGCAGTAGTGCAGCGTGCTGGGGTCCTCACTAGCGTACCTGATCTATGGAGGAAAGGTGAGTGTGAATAATTGGGAATTAAGAGAGGTGTGTATTCAAATTTGGTGTGCTTAATGGGGCAATTACGGTCCTCACTTGCATACCGGATTTGTGGTGGACAGAAGTGGGTGGTTTGTGACATACACAATTTTTTTTTAGTGGGATGTGAATAATTGGGAAATGGGGGATGTGTCCTTTGAGACGTTCAAGTTTTAAATTTTGGTGAGCTTTATGAGGCAATTATGGTTCTCAGTGCTTTGTCACAGTGATGTTTTAAAGAGAGATTTTAAAGTGGTGTGATTTATGGGGTAATGAGGATCTTCACTCCACTACCGGATCTGTGGAGAAGAGCGGAGTGTGCTTTGTGCCGCTTAAGATTTTTGTAAAGTGGGGTGTGAGTATCTGGGAAATTGAGGGACGTGTGTTTTGAGGCATTACAATTTTCAAATTTGGTGTGCTTAATGAGGCAATTAGGGTCCTTACTTGCGTAGAGGATTTGTAAAGGTGAGGAGTAATTGCTAAGTGACGATGAGGATTTTTTAAAGTGTGGTGTGAATAAATGAGAAAATATGCTTTGAGATGTTCAAGTTTTTAAATGTCCTTAATGGGCAAAATAGTGTTATCACTAGCGTAGAGGAACTGTGGAATGGAGAGGAGTGGGTGCTTTGTGACTTTGTAATGTTCGAGTTTTGAAGTTGGGAGAGTATAATTGGACAATTAGGGTCCTATCTCGCTTAACGGGCTGCGTGGAGATGGGATGTGTGTCTTGTGATGTTCAAGTTTTTAAAGTCAATCATTAGGCGGAGTGTAATTGGTACATTGACTTGAAAAAGGAAATGGCTGAGGGGTAAATTCTCAATAAAAATGTCAAAATTAAAGTCAATGTACGTTGAGGAAAATGTCCCCAAAAAAAATTACTGGGAAATTTTTAGGGAACAGTTTATGTTTCGAGATTTGTTGTAATTCCAATCACATTAAACCATGGAGCTACTAACTTCTATCCCTGGAAAAAAGAATATTATAATATGTTGAACTTTGTCAAGACAATTCTGACCCATAAAATTCAGATGAAATCTCTTCCATTCTTAAGTACTTAATTAACTACACATAAAGTGACGTTCCATCAATAAAATCAGCCAAATAGCATCCTAATTATAATTACTTCATAAGTAAAATGTTGAACTATATGAAGAAGAGAAATAAAACTAAAAAGAAAAATTAGAAAAAAACTACCCATAGTGCAACTAATCAAGCTTAAGATCACTGAAATACGATGAGTATAGCAACCATAACCCAAGTCACCAAACCATAAATACCACAGCCACATATCTACAGCTAATAATGGATGACTATCACATATACTAAACAGGTGCTGCTGCATGATAAAGTTTAATGTTATTCAATTCAATATTTATTGTTAATGATTGATAAATTGTTTAATTATCTATTTATAAAATGTCAGATTTAGTCAATTGATGCCTTGATGGTTTATTTAAAACAACAAAATTATGGAGAAAATGCAGATTAAAAAGAAGGTTGTCATTATCAAATGAAACAAGCAATTTCTATCTATATCTAAGCGATTTGGCCAGGGGTCTACGGGGCCCTCTTGTGATATTACCTATTGCAATTTTCAAGTTCCTAAAAGAACAACAGATTTTCTCACAATTTTAAATGGTGAATTTTATCGGCAATCGGTTAATAATGAAAACCATGAAAATGTGTATTATATCCTGACCCAGTATCAATTTGATTACTATATGTTCCATCTATTAATTTCTTTCTGAGTCTGGTTCCAAGCCAAAGGGACACAATCACAACATTCAGGGCACACATTGTGGGCAGCAGTGAAACACCTTCAGATTTGCAACAAGTTGCTCATTCTCTACATAATAGAATTGTCAAATTTTGAAGACAGAAAAACAAGAGTTACAAGAGTATCAACATACTTATTTATTAGTATCATTTATTTCACAGAAATCAAATTGTGTTTTTGAAGCTTTAAGAATCCAACCACTTTGATTTCTAGCAGCATCTTCAATGTCAATAAATATCTTTAAAATTTTAAATAATAAGCCAAATATATTTTAATGCCTGGTAAAAAATCGTTAAAATCTCATGAACATATTAATATTTTCTAAACTATTTTGACAGTTACAAAATTAAGGGAAATAACTCTGAACATGTTTCACTGCATAGCTTTCAAGGGAGACAATGCCACATGCATGACAGGACAACAATCACCATGGTTATATACCTTGTTACATTTACATTTAAACACCTCTGCAACCACCTGAAGAATGGAATATACACAAACTTGATTACAAAGGATTGCTATATTGTCTATTACCAATTATAGAGCTAGATGATACATTGGATTACCATACATGCTGCAAACGTCACAAACCATATTCAACTTAAGATTTCAAAATAAAAGAAAACTGCAGCCACAGTGGTTAAAGTTTATAAAAGTAATATTCAATACCAGTGAGCAAAAAATTCTAAAAATAAAACTAAATAAAACATAATGTTATTTCGTTTGAATTTATTGGTAAAGTACATGTACATAAAATACAAAAATGTCAAATGAATATGTGCAGCATCACAACTCAAACAAACACAAGTAATCCAACAAAAAATGAAGTGTTAGTACATTTACTGGCACTAAATACTAAAGCAGTGTTTTTTCACCTTTGGGGGAAAGGTGGCAGGGCCCTTCAGACGAGGAATTTTACAGCAAAAGGGGGATAGTTTTTGTAGAAACGCATAATAAAATTTTGGTATTTTCTTTCTTATAAAACATTAAACAGTTGTTTTGCTACGAATAATAACTTAGATTATGCACAAACTTGGTTTGATAAATAAATTGCTGGGATTGTTTACGAAAATTCCTCCATCTTAGTCAATTTTTTTCAGATTTTGGTCCAGTTTTTTTCGAAGTAAAGCTTACATTCTGAGGGGAATTTTAAGGTCACTATAGGGGAAAAATATATACTTTTTACGCTGGGGAATGGGGCCGAATTTCGACCCCAAGTTAGCCCTAAAAAAAACACTGTAAAGCTACTACCAGCATTGGTACAAAACAAAATCATTGTAGGCTTCTACAACAGACACTATGGTAGCGTTAGTTAAGTGAACTCTCTTAAGCAATCAGTCACGAAAACATAGAAGCACTAAAAGCAGTTAATACATAATAACGATATGAACAAATGGGACATTCTCATATATTTTAAATTCTTTCTTTTTTTATAAAACTTGAATATGAATATTCTTGACAATCAAAGAGAGCGTTTCACTGTAACATTTATTATAGAGATGCTGAATACACACAGTATATAGGACAAGAAATATTTGCTAAATAATATGTAGGCAACTAGCTAGCACACTCACAATCGGTTGAATAACATCTTTCCATTCAGGAAAATATTATATTATTCTATTATAATGGAAAAGTCAAAATTTAATATGCATCTATGATTTGGCACACCGAAGAATGCAACTTTTTTCATGAAATCATCTATAAGACAGCATATATTTGCTTTCAAGTTAAAAATGGCACTTGAATGTTTTGTACATTTAGAATATTTGGTGCGATGTGACCTATAGATGCCATTGTGAGAGAGCTAGCCCAGCATTTGGAATGGAGGATACAGCGGTGCTTTGTGCATGCATAAGCGTATATGCTGTTCACCTACTCGAATATAAATGGTTGAGTCGTGTCCAAGACTGGAAACCTAATAAAGCATAAGAATGAACAAAATAATTGTGAGAAAAAACAACATTTATAAGTAAAACAAGCAACTGAATATTAATTACGGACATTTTTAGAAGAATCTTTTTTTCTTCAGATCAATGCACAACTAGATATCTGTCGAACGGAAAGAAAATGAACAAACTTTAACAAAAATTATTTTACAGTTCATTTTTTGCGCTCTTCTAGAAATGTCCGTAATCTTACATTTATTCCCAAGATCATTATTGTACCCCAAAAAATGTCTGGAGGATAAAACACATGGTAAAAAGCAAACAAAACCAAAACAGCAAATAAAAAAATGCAGCAAATCATGCACTGTTCTACATAAAACAACTGTATATAACTTTCCAACATAAAACAAATTATACATGTTTAACAAGGAAGTATTAAATTAATGTAAAACTACAAGAATAAATGTATAAAAAAGAAAAGAAACAAAATTGAGACAACTTGGACAGTCAAAATACAACAGTTCCAAATAAGACTTTCAACATTTCAGGGGAAGAAACTCTACCTAACCCCAACCTGAAATGATTAAACCACATGCCCCATTTTTAACCTGAACCAGCAAATTTAAGCACTATTTGTATATAAAATGTTTCATTCAAAGGGAATAAATGCTAATCTGCTTTAAAGGTAGAAGAATCGCGCATCAGATACATGTGATTTCAATCTAATCTTGGACCACCATTTTGAAAGGCAAGTTCTTCTTCGTGAAAACTAATTACACCATCTCATTTCCAGAAGGCACACAAACTGAAAGTGACGTATCTTCCTGAAATCATGCAAATGCTTAGTTACACCTTACACGATGCTAAGCCAACTCCTGTTACCTTTGTTCGCTGGAGTTTTGCTATGCGTGCCTCCACTGCGGTTTTGAGGTCCATCGGCACAGCGAACACGTCGACGTAGTGATCCATGAGGAAGGCCACGAGCTGAATCACGAGCTGATCGTCCATTTCGCTCTCGTCTTGACAGCAGAGTACGGCTCGGGAAAATGTCTCCAGTAACTGCAAGAGAATCATTTAAATACAATGCATATTACCACTAGGGTTTATTCTGATATCTGCCAAATTAATTAATTTCTACAAATATGAATATGGCTAAAAAAAAAATTGTTTGGCTACAACATTATGTGCATAAACAACAAATTATGAACAAATTAGCATGCTTTCAAAAAAGTAAGTTAAATATGGCTAATAAATATTTCTGCCAGGGGCAGCCCAGCCATGGTGTGTTTGTTCAATACTTCATAAACAAACTAAAAACCTTTATACACATATCTTCACATTATTTATCGGATATTTATTTCTGTTACAAAAACTATTTTTAAATATTTACTATTTCAGCTAAACAATAAAAATCTCATTTTATCTAACCTTTTTAGATGTTAAAATTGCAAGTTAATATTGGCAAATTCTGAAAAATACTTGATGTCACATTTCTAACACACTACACACATAATCTTACAAAAAATGCAGTTAAATGAATGCAAACAGCCTCACAAATAATCTCAAGGGCTGCGTCTTGTCCAACACCAGTTTGTCATTGGTGGCCATTTTGTTCATTAGTCGCAGTAGGAGATGCAGACGACGCCTGCTTGCCGGCGGCAACAGAAGACACACCAGCTGCAGTGCTTTCACGATACGCTCTGTGCAGTCATCCAGTGTCACACCTGCAATCGGGAGGCATGTACGTAAATGAGATAACAACTATAATGTATTTAAAAGCAGAATTAACGACAGAATGTCTATGTTAGTACTACCAAATAGCCAAAATAGCCTCTGGCTACTATAATTGGCTACTATAATTGGCTACTAATGTTTCTAAAAATATTTGAAAATGAGGCATATTTTCACACTTTTCAGATGATAATATTTCAAAATTACACGTTTTTTTGTGCAAAATCAAAATGTTTGGCTTCAAATTCAGATTTCTTAGCTTCAACATAGAATGTTATGATGAAATACAGAGCCTGAACAAATTACCTCAACAAACTAACTAAAAAGCAAGATAAATGCAGATTCATACTTGTTCATTAACAAGTTAGTCAGTTTTATGAAAAAAAATTCAAAAAGAACATGTCTGCATTTTCTATAATCACTAAAGCAAAAGTGAGCTTTTTTTAATTTAAGAATAGAAATGGAGAGTGAAAATGTAATTCTAAAAGCAAATGAATTGTTAAATCTAGCACGTGCAATTCTTTTATTTTGTGCAAACCAAAGCAGTAGACAAGATTATTTTTTCAGATCTAACTCAACATTTACTCAAAATAGCAAAAACTAAAATCAGATAAATCACTAATGCATCCAATGCACTTAAAGCCTTATTAATTCGAGCAGTAAAGCAGTAAGCGGTACATACTATCGTCACTTTCCCTTATCCTGCCCTGGCACTGTTTCTGTAGTTCATTCTCAATGGGAGGAGCAGCCCCTGCCAGGTCTGACAGACTTAAGCTCCGTCCATTCCCGCCAACATCTTTATCACCCAGTTTGCCCTTAGTACTTCCATCAGAGACAGAAGACAAGTTTTTGGTGCCAGGGTCGGTATGGTCTACAAAAGACTTTCTTTGGGGTCCATGCAAAGATGCAGTCGACAGTGATTTTTTCTGTTTCAAAAATGACGGTCGTTTAGATGCATCAATGACTGGGTCATGGGTTTTGGGGTATTTGGACTCTGGGTAAAGGGCATCAGAGCTGGGTGGGCGGCAATGAATGGGTGGTTTACTGCGATACTTCTGAGATCGGTCCACGAATCCTGCAGCACAAGACTCAGTGCGATTCACAGCAGCTGGGCGGGAAACTGGCATGTCATATGACGAACTGTCAGAGGAAGTTCTTGAGTAAACACCCACGGTACATCCGTAAGAACTATCATCATTTAAGCCAATACCTGTACTACGCCTTCTTGAGGAGGTTTTATCTTTTCTATTTTTTTTTTCTCGTATCGAAGCTCCTCGGTTGAACAAGTTGTGCATTGAGTGGCGTAGAGATGTCTTTCGAGAAAATGAAGAACCCGTGCTGGGTGGAGATACTTCCGCTTCAAAATGAGTTTCAATCGGAGTGTGTTGGGACCGATTTCTGCTATCGTCATGGTTATAGTCTGTTGCAATACCATCTGCATAAAACACTCTCGTAATAGTCCGATTATCGGGTCCAAAAGCCGTCTCAAATCTTGTCATGGGCAGACTGTCTCCATTCTGGCTCGTTTGAGTGGAATCGTGCACCGGGTGAATGGGCGAAAGATCTAGGATATTTGTCGCACTGGAATATCCTTCAGATGCATCTTGGCACTCTGTCAATGGTTTATAACGTCTTGTTAATGTCATGAGCAAATTTTCGACAGATTTCAAAGAGATTAATGTCTTTGGCGTAGAGTTAAAATATTCACTGTTAGTTGGATATGCTGAACAAGAGCCTTTGAAATCGGGCTCAACACGAGGGTTACATTTTCCATAATTTGATGCTTTTACTGCAAGAAGGCGCATGCAGAAAATGTCCATTCGGTGTAATATAGGTGTAGATGATTACGATGGAAAATGATCAACGTTGTTACAGCCAGGTGAATATGATGTGGTTAGTGAAATGTCACATATCAGTAACCAGGTCAGCACCAGGCGATGAAATGAAAGAAGAAAGTTAACAAATGTTAGTAAAAATGGATTTAATCTGAAAAATAAACTATATAATATTAATCAACATTATTTATAAACTTGTGCAATGGTAAACGAGAATAAATTTGGATTTTAAACAAGACATGCATGCTGCAACAATGTTCAGGGTTGTCATTATCAAATGAAACAAGTGATTTTTATCTAAATCTTAGGGATCTAGGGGCCAGCTTGCGATATTACTGTTCACAACTTTGGAGTTCCTAAAAAAAAACAACAACTGATTTTCTTATGAATTTAAACGATGAATTTGATCGGCAATCGGTTAATAATGACAACCCTGAATATTAGTCGATAACAATGTTAATAATGAATATAAATATGAATATGTTATAAAACATGAAATTGTATGCATAAAGTTTATATAAATACATTTATAACTAATACTTGTAAACAAAGAAATATATGTATGTGCGTTTTCATGATAATGGAAACATTATTAATCTATACATTTTAAATATTTCTTAATAATTATTTACATACGTTTTAAATAATTTTCCACATATATGATGTACAATGAGAAAACACACAGAAATTCAAAATAATTTTACACAGAAACAATCAAAGCTTAAAACAACATCTTCAACTACTCATATAATAATCAGTGACTTTGCTTATAAGACTCTATAGAAAATGAAGACTGACAGTACACAACTTACCGAATACGTTTGTTATCACTTCGTACATATTGTAGGTCATTAAGGGTTCCTTGAGACCGCAGAAGTAGTCCTTAACAACGCGGAAAACGTCCTTCTCGAAACCCGGGTAGTTTGGGAGATTTTCGTCAGTCTTGTCCGGCCCTGAAAAGTATTCATGGGCAATGAAAAAGGACACAAGCATATTGATTTGTCACTTTTAAACATTATTAATAAACAAACTAATACATTTAAAGCAGTCTCTTTGCAGGTTCATTATTAATTTAATCCAGATGAGTATTTCAATCTCTCCAACTGACTTCACCTTAATGCATAGTTCTTATAATAACAGAAAATGTTCATAAGCTTATAGAAAGCCAGATTAATACATAACAGGGAGCTGATCAATGCTTGAATTGCCCTTTTTTCATAAAAGACTTCTTGTCAAACTTAAAGCACCCTAATTTTATGTACTTTTCCTTGTTAGTGTTTTTTTTTACGATTAACACTATTACATCAAAAGAATTGATCCATACTTACAATAAGCCAAACATTTCATTGCAGACAATGCCCAGTGTGGAAGTTGATCTGAAAAACAAAAACAAAACCGTGTTTAATTAAATTATTAACTTGGAAAAGTATTAATATGGATCGTAATTATAATTCTGATTGAAAAATCTGACTTTATAAACATTCAATGCATCAACTGGACTGTAAAAGTCAATTACTTTTCAAATATAGATTTTTACTGTATATTGTCATCTAGTTATTCATGTTACGAACAATATAATGTATAATACTAGTATTATACATTATTATACATGTTTAGGCAATTGCTACAACTCTATACACTGTTTTTAATACACTAGAACTATGCAAGTCAGATGTGTCGCCTGACGGGGAATAACTCAAGTACGATAAGAGCATTTATGCCAAAAACCGGACATAACCTTTCTTTTATGCCTACTAACACTTTCCAAAAGTTTCACAACGATTTTTGTCAAGTTATTGTCTGCATAAACTAAAGAGGACGCATCCACCGCTGCCAAAGTAACCCCTACATGTTGCCTTTTCAGGCGACACAAAACTGGTTGTAACAAAGCTTTCAGATCAAGAGCATTACAGGCATACCTTTGGGGTCAATGTTGGTGACCACTCCACTCTTGTTGATGTACAGACAGTTGTGCATGATGTTGCGGCCGCTGACGTAACGAGGCTCGATGATGTCATCAAGGCCTTGCACCCCGAGTATCTTCTCTAGACTAAAACACAAAGCGATACAAGTTCTTGATAAATTTGTTTGTTTGTTTGGATTTTTCGCCGTATTCAACAGTATTTCAGTCATATAACGGCGGTCAGTTAACCTACTCACACTTTTCCTAGGTAAGCTGGTTAACCAGTACTAAGTGCAAATACTTATGGCACTAACTGACAACTGCCCTACTTGAATCAGAGGAACGGGGAGAGTGGCCGTAAAAATAATTTCATGACCAATCCCCACACAAGTTATGTGGCCTGGCTGGGAATCAAACCCGCGATCCTCAGATCTGTTGTCAAGCGCTCTACCAACTGAGCTAGCTGGCCCAGCTTTGATACGAATTAACTGTCTACATGTGCAGTTAATGTACTTTCATGAATTTCCTTTAACTGTTCAGTTATCAGAATTCTAATAAAACAAAAACATATATTATGTTAAGCTATTGACCTGAAAGCAAGTCTTACATTTTTCACAATATGGTTTCAAAGCTTGTAGGATTTATCGAGAACAGTTTGCATATATATTCTTCTTTATTTTTGCAGCGGAGTTTACTAATCTTTTTTTGAAAAGAGTATTTTCCTACAATAAATGTTCATGTTACATCGAGAAATATATTTCAGCATTTTTCCCTATCAAAACTTAGGTACATTGAACCATCATAAAGCACCTTTCAAATGTAAGCAACTTCCACTGCTCGTCAATCTCTTCCGATGAAAGCGGCTTCGTCACGAAATGACACTCCGGCAGGGTTGTCTTGTTATCCTGTAAGGACGGCAGGGAGGACATCCGGTCGAAATCGAGCTTGATTGGTTCCGCATGACTGGTTTTCTCCTCTGTATGACGACGGAGGTTTGCCAGTTTCAGGTTGTTTCTCAGAGCAATCGGAGTGCGGATGGACTTTGATGGGGAGGCAAGCGTGAGTCTGGAAAATAAAGTTTTAGTTCAAAAAGTGAAACTTGAATATGATCTAAATATTATTTTGCATCTATCAACAGCACATTATATTTGATTTATGATTTTATAGGGATGGTGAGCAAATTAAGCAAATGACCATTAATTTACATAATAAATTACCAATAGTAAACGTTGTGAATATACCAATAATTTTTTATGATACTCAGTTCTTTCAGAAAGCAATATTAACCATTTATCTTGGTTTCCTATACCATTTATATATTTTGGAAAAAAAAAGAAATAACATAAAAAATCAATCGAAACAAAGGGGAAGATCTTTCATTTAAAAATGTACATATATTATTATTTAGGTTTTAGTCCTTAATTTTTGTAGAAATATAAATTTTAAAGAAGGTGATCATCAAATCATCAAATGAACAACCTGAACAATCTGCCACTGTCTGTAAACTCGCCCGGGTTGTGTTTGGGTCCCCGTACATCCTCAAACAGTCGAGACTTGTGGAGCTTCTTTAGCAGCTGTACAGCTTGAGCTCTGAAATAAAGAAACCGGTTTAAACCAAGGGCAACAGTAATGTAGATCTTTCAAATGGTTCAATGATGAATTTGATTGTAATGTATGGGTCTACACCTGGCTAAACATTTTCTTTACCAAAATTCTGATATTATTCACCTTACCTTGTTTTAGTATGTTAAAATCCTTTTCATTTTTGGTTTTACAAAGAAAGAGATGTAGTTAAAATGTTCTGGCCTATTGTGCAAATTTATGTATTGTTCCCGGGAAGTCTAAGGACATGAAAAAAAAGTATGTGTTCATAAAATATTATTTGTAGCCCTTGATTCCATTATTTGGCGAATGGCAGAGACTCTGAGTGAGCGCTGAAGTGTTTTAACAAAAAACATGCTTAAATGTTGAATAATTAATGCCTTACTATACATTAACAAAATATATTTTGGATTTACTAAGTGAGAATACATTAATTTGAATAAAAATATGTTTTAAATCTGTTTAATTTTTTTGTTGTTTTCTTTTTCATTTTTTGTGTAAGATACAATTATAAATAATTATGTACACATCTAATCATAATTTTAAATCAATATGCAAACTACTGGTTTTCATGTACATTTAACTTATATATAAGTTTGACAGTATATTCATTGACACACAAATAGCATTTCAATTAGGCTCACCTAACCCAGGTTGATCCTATCAAAGTCATGCCAAATAATTGAAATTGTTGACAAGTGGTTAGTGCCCAATTTTACATTTAAAAACATTGAATGATAACTGTAGTGTAATTACTACAATTAAAAAATTTGCATGTTACAATATTAGGTCACAATGATAATTGTGTAGATGTGAGTCAAATGTCAAATACAAATTTGGCATCCATTTATATGATTAATGAACATAACTGAACCATATACTCTGATATATTGGTACACATTTGTGAACTGACTGCTTGTAATAAAAATAAATTCAAGCATTTTTTAAGTTACAATGCAGCATTAATAGAGATTTCAGGAGAATGTATCTCTAATAAATTAAATTTAATGCAAATAAATCTCTAAAAAATATATATTATAATTTCAAATCTGCCTACATATTTTACTTTATAAGCTTTAGCAATTTACTGTTCAATCTTCGGTAAAAAGATATCATTAAATTCTACCAGTACCACTGACATGGTTTTCAAAACAAGTAGTACTGCTAAATCAATTACATAACATTTTGTTTACATTAATAATTCATGCAAATCGAACAAAGAAAATGAACAGGAGTGATACTGTTTTGAAGTTCATGTCACATCTGTGCTGTTCCCACTTAAATAATACAGCCAATTGCTCTACCCGTGAAAAGCGACAGCTAAAATCACCCCCCCCCCCCCCCGAGTGTCCAGGGTCCCAAATCCTGGTGCCTGACACTGTCTGGTGTTAACAACGCAATAAAACACCACCGAATTTGTGTGAAATCTGGATTAAGGCATAAAGGTTTATAAAATTAGGCAGATTAAGATCTGTATCACCTAGAGTACAATATGTATCACCAGACAGAAATAGATGACTAAAAGAAAATGTCAATCTTCAACATCATTTATTTTCTGTATAAATAGTCAAACACATCTGTTGAAAGGACCACCATGGTTATATATTGAATGGAGCGATAATTAATTCTGATTGGTTTTAAAAGCAAAAAATACAAAATAACAAAACTATTTGATGTTATACATGTTAAGAACTAGTAAATATTACTGTTAAAAACTAGTAAATCTTATTCTAATAGGGGATAACGCCATAAAATGCACAATGTACATTAAAAATATTTAGAAAATAAAATGACCAATTATTAAACATGGTCAATCTTGATAACATGAGCATTGATTGTAACTATGATAACAACTCAAGAATCTATAAGACGGCCAAATACACTCCAGTCCAGTTCATCCCTTTAGGGCATGTGTTAGTGCATTTCCAACCAAAATGTTAGGCAATTATCTAATGATCTTGTCAACCAACTGACAGATAAAAGGTATCAACCCAGTTTATGTGGGTACTTTTACATTATCAGAATAATCTCCTAATTGCATCTAGCCATTCTGCATTCCAGTACCATTTTCTCACCAGCGATGCATACAGAGTATTTTAATCCCTTGTTATCATGCAATGTTGTACACATTTATAGAATACTTCAATGCTTTAAGCTGTGCAATGTGTAGAATATTACTCAATTATTACAGAGATACTTTCTGAAACCTTTATTAGCTGTACTTACAAAATGATAGAATATCACTCAATTATTACTTAGATATATGCTCACAATGAAGCTCTAAATAATTACTACAAATGAAGTAATTACATAGGGAAAGATCTAGGATCTAAAAAGGTACAGGGTGCTGCTAAAAAGGAGCAGGGGGGAAAACCGGACTACTTTGTTGTCATTTTCAAATAATTTGCTAAATTCAGGGTTTTCATGAGTCTAATGCTTCTGATTACGCTTTTTAAGCATAGTTTATTCATGTGTAGTTTAATATTTGCAAAAATATGATGATTTTCTAAAGATATTCAACATTTCTGTGTTGACTAGCCCAGAGGGGCAGCAGGGGGGAACCCAAAAGGAGCAGGGTGCAGCACCCTGCTATTTCGGTCTAGATCTTTCGCTAAATTACATGTATGTAGCTATCCTAGTGTATACAAACGAATGTTTCTATAGATCAACTGCTGGCTAATTGAAAAGCAAATTCATTAATGAAAAGCACAAATTAAGTTGTCAACTTGAACATTTACAAAGCACAAATGACCATAATATCATACATGCCATAATTTTTTCAGGCCAAAAGGGGACATTGACAAAAAATCGCCGGGACATTTGACATTTGAGCGGGACACCTATGTATACACTAGCCGTTTTTCACGACATAAAAAAAGTTAATGATATTTACTCACAACGACGTTTTTCATTGTTGTCCATAATGTGTAACATAACATATTTTCAACTATTTAGTAATTCTAACATCACATATGAAAATGCGTATAAAAAATCGAAATCTGAAACTTAATACCGTTCACGTGACGTAACACAAGTTCTGTTTACAGTTAAGATGCACATGCATTGCATGTAAACTCTGTGTTCTGCTAGAAAAGATGGGGAAAATTATACCGACATCTACAATGTCATGTCATCTGCATGGAAAGCGTGGGTATAGAAATTGTGTAGCGCAAAGAACTGTGAAATATTTACTTTTTTTATTATAAAACTTTCGTAGCGCAAAACAACAAAATTGGGTATCAGTAGATCTATCTCAAATGATGGGCAGTACATATTGTTTCTCGGTCTTTTGTCACCATAAAGATTTCCTTTACAATGACAAGCAGTTAAGCCGTATCGTTAATTTTATAGTAATTCAGATAGTATTGATTTATGACATACAGTTACTGTAACCGCCCTCCACATGTAGCACGTTTTTCACGACCCATATCTGTTATTCGGCTGATAATCAGAGTGACAGCCAAGAAAAGACGTTGCCATGGGTGGCACACGCGATATTAGCTGATGACGTCAAACTGTTACACTCTGATGTTGAGTCGGGTGATTGTTTTTCGCACAATACAGGTGTCAATTACTAACTAGCATTATGGGCACGAAAATCCGGACCAAACCGGACAATCATTACCGCTCCTTTTTGACACGCGGCTGATGGGTATTGTTGTCATAGGGACAACAATAGGGACCAATTAAGAGATCAACGATGTGAATTTAATTGTTGGCCCAATAAAGCACACTAACATCGATTTTTGTGGTTGACCGGATCAAAATGCATCTAAGCAGGACGCTGAGACAAACCTCGCGAAAGCTGGACAATCCCGTCGAGACCAGGACATATGGCATGTATGATAATATATTCCCTCCCCAAATTTCATATATTTTATAAAAACACAGTCAATAAATGAACATACTATGACAAAATTGCAAATAAAAAATGACTGGTTTTAATAAAATCAAAATAATTTGTTTAAGAAAGCAATTCATACCTTGAGACGTCAGTTCCAAAGTTGGGGTTGTCTGTCAAATATTGGTGTACCCATTCAACTGCATCAGAAGCAACAAAACAGTCATCATATGTTTTCATGTATCGCCTGTGTCGCCCAAGTTCAATGCCATTTCGAAATGAACGTATAAGGCTATTCCACTGAAATTTAATGACAAAAATGTCTCTCTCTGTTGCAGATTTACCAGCTTAAGCCATGTTAGAAATGTATACATATCGACATCGGTAATAGGGTAATAATTGTTGATTAAATGCTAAAACAGAATTATTTACTTATGGAATTGTTAAAACATGTCCGTTATTATTTTTTACATGCATCATAGAAATTCTGGTATGTAAATTAATCTAAATATTGTCAGAATTTATATTAGATTATTATAAAATAAAGACAGCTATGAATTATGATCAATGCACAATTGTGTATTATAGGGAACAGTCTAGGATCACAAATCTTACAGGGTGCTGCTAAAAAGAAGCAGGGTGGAAAGGTGGACCAGTTTGTTGACATCTTCTGTGTTGACACCCTGCTATTAAAAATTGCTATAGATCTTTCCCTAGTATTAGCTAACAAAAGTCATGCAAATAAAATGCAAATGCTAAAAGTACAATAAAAATATTTAAACACACATACAATTATACATAATTTCACCTGTCATATTTAGTGTTATTTTGTTTGTCCTTTATTAATGAACATTTTAACCTATTATGAGTATGACAATGTATTAAAAATATTAAAATAAAACTAAAAGTCAAATTACAGTCACTTACCAATAATGTCGCCCTATACGGGCCTGCAGTGATCTGTTCTCCCATACTTTTATACAATCAAACACGATTTACATTCCAGAGTAGCATTATCACAGACAAAACTTCGTAAGACACATTTTTAGCACATTTAAATAATGTCAATACTCCAACTCGCACCTGCACGTCCAATGTTGACTATTTTGAATTGTTTCAACAGTTTTGATTGGATCAAAGATGTAAACTGGGCTCCGATTGGTCCAACGAAGAGGAGTAGCACTTCCGTCAAAATGGCCGTCATGGAAGGTCCACTTAGCAAGTGGACTAATGTAGTTAAAGGCTGGCAGTACCGTTGGTTCGTTTTAGATGACACCGCAGGCCTGCTTTCCTATTACACAGTATGTTCTTTTAGCACACACTGACATTGGTCGTTGATGTATGAATATACACAATTAACACAGTTATTTATTTCTACCTTCCCCACCCACGTACTTTAGCAGACTGAGTGAATTCTCATAAATCCTCAGTTTTAATTAATGTTATGCTTTGATGTTAAACCCTCATGACAAGTGAGTGAACATGTGCTCAGTTTGTTTGCCACTATTACTGAGTAATCAATCAGTGTGATGAGTTGATAATTAATTATTGGTATAATCCAATTAAGAGACAATGTGTGCTAATAGCTTATAGATTAGGTGTGATTATTTAGCTATTAAACTAATTTAAAGTGAAATTAATTAGTACAAATAAAGATTTTTAAATGTCACAAGGATAATTGATTGTCTAATTATGTTTCTTTTGACAGTTATTGAGTAGTAGTAGTAGCAGTAGTTGTAGTACTATTATTATTATTATCAGATTGTTAATACCATTAATTTTTGTAATAATTAACAATGAATAATACTAATTAATACCAAACAAAAATAATGTATTATTATTGTTATTGTTTGACACAGTTTTATCTATGTCTGTTTTCTTTTTTTAATGACACATTTTCCTGGCTTTATCTGTTATTTTACCTATCTGTTTCTGTTGGCATTTAATTTTGACATAAAACATGAAAATTTCAGTTATTTCATTCTGATTCATTCTGTCTGGCCCAACACATGTCCTTTTGGTTACCAACTGTGTACAGAAGTAATAATTATAACTTCATCTTTAATTTATGGTACTTTATGTACTGTTGAATTTGTGAAGCATTTGATAAATAATGTCACTGCATCTAGGGGCCTTCTGCAAATGATGATATAGTAGATAAGCGATAGAGTGATTTTGATTTCCAAGCTGTGGGGCCAACCTTAAACAATTGTTTGTTTACCATTGCCTACCCAAGGTTGCTGGTAATGGGTAGGTAGGTAGGTAGGCATTTTTTTTTTTAAAGAACAAATTTATGAATGATCCATTTAACTTCAAAATATAGCATTTAACAGAACAGAACAGAATAGTTTATTTCGACTTAAGCATAGAACAGCTGATCGTCATTAACATGAATATATAAAATACATGCGTATGTAATACAAACATATACATCAGTTCAATAACAAGTACAAAAACATGAAGTATACATGCTTGGCGTGAGAGTGCCACATGGATGGAGGTTAACATTTGCATTATCAAAATGACAACATCATATAAATATTTGAACAATAACAATATAATAATATATCATATATTTGTTGTGATTTGTGTAAAAAATAATCAATTTATCCTAAATATATACGACTGTTCTCTTATTTTAAAGCATTTTAAACAAAAAATGGCTAGTTTTCTAAGGTCTATTTTGTTTGTACTATTTAAAAGCTTTATAACCTTATACATATTTGGACGGGACCTATAATATTTTGGAATAAGTTTTTTTCTGCACTCTGAGTAGTATGGACATTTTAATACAAAGTGGTATTCATCTTCGATGTCATTATGATTGCATAACACACATTTACATTGATCTCTGTCTATGTTCTGATGTCTTCCTGTGTCAGTAAATAATTTGTGCGATGACAAATGCAATTTAGCGAGTATATCCCTATGCTTTTTTTTTCTACAATATCAAGATACGAAGATTTTTGGAATACCGGTTTTAGTTCTTTAAATAAAACCATTGAACTAGATGCTGATGCAATATTATGCCAGTTTGTGATGTACCGGTCTCATAATCGATTTTTAAGTAGTGGGATAAATTGATCGATATTCACTGACTCAGGAAATAGCCATACATCAGTAAAACCGGTTTGGTTAAGAATGTCACGTACTTTCGATGACCAATTTACAGTTTGATTTTTACGATCTATTTCTAATCTCTGTAACAAAGCAACATGTTTAAGAATACAATTTCTTATATAGTAATTTCGTATATAGTTTCAAAAACTATTTAACAATCCTTATATATCTGTCTGTATAAAGAGGGAAGCGACCAACTTCAGCATAGCGCGATAATGAATTTGTTGACATTTGTACATTCAGAAGTCTTTTGCCAAATTTTCGATGGACGCGCTCAATATTATCTGTTTTTATAAACCCCCAAACCTTGCAGTTATAGTTCAGGGTGTACAATACATATGCGTTAAATAAATTGAACATGATACTTATTGGTACATTCATATCTTTTGTTAGAGTGAACAAGGAATGCATTGCTCTTATAGCTTTGCCATACAGTTTTTTTGTGGCTGGAACAAATGATCCACCACTAGTCATGACAATTCCAAGATAATTAAAATTATTTACAATTTCTAATTCTTGACCTTTATATGTCCATTTTAATGTTTTGCTAAGTGTTCCCCCCTATTCGAAATACGATTACTTTGGTTTTATCAATATTAACTGCCAAATTCCACTTATTACAATATATTTCTAGATTATTAAGTGATTCTTGCAGGCCCCACTGTGTTTCAGAAAATAAAACGGCGTCGTCAGCAAATAGCAATAAATAGATAATATTTGATCTAACGTAATGCCAGCGTTAATACCATTCTGTAGGTCAAATTCATTGTCATTAATAAACAGAGAGACAGGATCGGAGAGGTTATCTCCCCCTGGAATAATCCGACGTTACTATTGAATATGTCCGATAGTTTGCCCATGTGTTTAACCTGTAATTTTACTTCTTCGTACATGGATCGAATAAGGGATGTGAGTTTTCCGTCGATGCCTATATTAATAATTTTACTCCATAACTGACTGCGATTGATGACGTCATAGGCTTTAACACAGACATTGCTTTTAATAATATAATCAAGTGTCTGTTGATATAACAAGAGCTTGCTAGCAATCATCTTTAATTAGGCAATAAATGCTGACAAACTGCCGTTTGCTTTCACAAGTTTGATAAAACATGATTAGAATTTTGATATGGCCTATTATAAAAGCAAGGGTTTAGCAGATAAAGTTAGTTTATTAACCCAATAGAAAACTACCGAAATGAAAGAAAAATTTGAATATTTGGAATTAAAAAAAAGGTTTGATTTAACAAAGAAAAAAACTTTTGAGTAGGGACCTTTTCGTCTGGTAGGTAGGCAATGGCAAACAAAGTTAATTTTAATTTTGACCTGGGGCCTCATTGAACCCCTGCAGTGCTTTCCTTAGATGTTTGGTAATGATGTCCAGGAATTAAGATTATTAATAAGGCAAATGGAAAGACAAATCCTGATGTGACAAGATTTATGATAAATGTGGAGTAAATATCAATCACTAATGGAGAAAGCCCTTATCACCTTTGAACTGCAAAACATTTTTTGAGCTTGCGTTTACAGCATTTGAATTTGCTCATAAATATATCTTGGCTATTTTTCAGTCGAAAGATAAGATGAAGAGGGGCTCGAGGAGAGGTTGTGTTAGACTTAAGGTAGTGAATTTAAATGAATATGTATCAAGTCTCAACAATTTTTGGAAGGCTTGCCCATTAGTCATACAATTTCAGCTTGTCTGGATTCATTTTAAACTTGTCGGAAATGAAGAAAAAACCTTGAGATTACATGGTATGGATTGTGTTAATGTAATCGTATGGAAACAAAAAAGTGATTGTGATATTATATATTTAATGCAAACATTCTGGACATAGTTGTATTTTTTGGTAAATGCATGTTTTGATTCATGTACTTTTCTTTTGGGCAGAAAATACACAATTTAAACTTAGAATAGATTTTACTTCTCCCAGGCTTCAGTCATATGGGTTATTTCGAAGACTGTGTATCAAGTTAAATATCTATGCATTTAAGGTAAGCAAAATAAGGTGTGGCTGTCACATTGTCCAACAAAGATTTGTTTCAGATCTACAACTTTTTTCTGTAAATGATCCTCAAGTATGAAAAATGCACAGTTCTTAAGTTTGTTTGACTTTGCTGATTGAATGATCTTGATGCATTTGGCACAATATGCAACATCACAGAATAATCAAGTTACATATTGCCAGAGTTTTGAGACTTGGGATGGGACCCAAGTTTTATGGAAAAATATTGCAAAAAAAATTAAATGTTTGGTGAACAGTGCACAGTTTGTAAGAAAGGGAAGATGTCTTTATAATGACACTGGTATTATTAAGGTAAAAAAGCACAGTGTTATGGATTTATAAAATAATCGTCTTATTCTGTTAATCTGTACAGGGTGCGATAATTGGAATAGATGATGAAGATGACAGTACCTTCACAATTACAGTGGACCACAAGACTTTCCATTTTCAAGGTAATGTACACAGCAAGCTTCTTTGTTGCAGTTTTCTGACAACATGAAATCATCAGTGTTCAGTAGTAATGACTGTGAAGCTGTGGTTCTGCATTAATACATATATTGCGAGGCAAAATGTCTGTTAAAATTTTACTTTGTAATGTAGTAGGCAATAACGCCCCCACCCTCCACACACTATTGCTTGTTTAAATGATATGTGGCGCGTCGTGGGAAAACCGGACTTAATGCATGTGTGTTAAGTGTCGTCCCGGAATAGCCTGTGCAGTCCGCACAGGCTAATCCGCACTTTCCGCCTACGGTGGATTTATGTTTAGAAGAGACTTTTCTGAAACAGAAAATACCATAAAAGCGGAAAGTGCCGTCCTGGATTAGCCTGTGCGAACTGCACAAGCTAATCCCGGACGACACTTTACGCACATGCATTATGACCGGTTTTTCCACGACGCGCCTCATATATTTTCATGTACAAAGTAATAAACCTGGTGTAAAAACAGCATACTGAAATTTAAAACCTACAACATATTTCTGTTAAAATGATTCAGGCAACAAACCTAACATGAATTTTTGTAAAAAATATACACAGTCACATATTGAGCAAATAAAAACAATACAAGTGTTTCTGTTCTGTTTTCAAGCCCGGGATGCTGAGGAGAGGGAACTCTGGATCGAGGCTCTCGAGACGACCATAGTTCAGCACAGTAAACACTCACATCACATGGTACGGACACTGACTGCTAACAGGACATGACGTCTTATAATTATAATTTAGTTCGTTAGTTGTACAAATTATAGGCATAAATACACAAATTCTATGAAAGTGTTGCAGAGAGGTGTCTGTTGGATCGTAGGGTCTGTCAAGGTCAAGCTGACTAAAAGTTGAGAATTTATTTACTTGTCATCTGTACAATTTTGTACAGAGACTGCTTTGGACATAAAGGGGGTTTTACAAACAGGTGTTGTTTATCACGTTATCGCTCATTAAGTTTGTTATTATGTGACAATGAAACAATTCTGATTGTTGCTGTGTTGGTATCTTAAAGTGTACATGCAGGAACAGTTATTATCAGAATCTGGTATCAGTTATGTGCACTAACAAACTGAATATTTGTCATTTACAGGGAGGTCACTCAGGTAGCGTCCCAAGCGCAGCTGACTTTGACAGAAAGCTGGCCGAAACAGACGCCTATCTGGAGTTGCTGATCAGCCAGGTGTCAGGCCTTGAGGCTCGTATAGAGGCGTGCAAGGATGTGGCCTCCAAGGAGAAATACAATGTAATCAAGGTCACGGCTGATGCGATGATCGAGGCCATTAAGCATTCCATCGTCATGCTGCAGATTTCAAAGGTGGGAAAGCATTTTTGGTGGAAAGTGTAGATATTGTTGTAAGAATCTAAGCCGTTAAGCATTCCATCCATTGTCATGCTGCAGATTTCAAAGGTGGGAGACCATATTTGGTGTAAATTGTAGAGGTTGTTGTAAGTATCGTATCCATCAAGCATTCCATCCATCGTCATGCTGCAGATTTCAAAGGTGGGAGAGCGCTTTTGGTGTAATGTGTAGATATTGTTGTTAGAATCGAAGCCATTAAGCATTACATTGTCATGCTGCAGATTTTAAAGGTGAGAACAGAGTTTTTTTTACTACCTTACTTTGGGAATGGTACCGGTACCGGTCAAAATTACCGTTGTTTTCAACCAAACTGGGAATTTTATCACTTTCAGCAAACACTACCAAAAAGAATGAGAAAACTATATGTTACAATAAATAAACTCTAAAAAACAACTTTTTCATTGATTCTTTCACTTGTGTTTCCAGGAGGTAAAATAAAAGTTATATATAGCTTTATACATATAGTGAATCTATTGGGGATCGTTTTGGATTATTTTCCCAGGTACATGTATTTGGGATTTTGTAACTTCAAATTGGGAAAAAAAATTTGGTAAATAGAATTGGGAAGGTACCTTTTGAAGGTACCAAGTTTATATAGAGGAAAAACGCTGGAGAATCAGAGAATGAATTCGGTGTAAAGTGTTTGATGTTGTTGTAAGAATCAACGCCATTAAGAATTCCATTGTCATATTGCAGATTTCAAATTTATTCAGTTTATGATCTTGGGTGTTGTTGTAAAAATTTCTTTTAATCATATAGGAATTTGCAGGGATAGCTTTCTTCTTTATACTGGTTCTGTTAACGAATTTTAGCCAATATTCTACTAGTTTAAATAATTAATAAATAAATATGAGGTGTTTCGAGAGAAAACCAGGCTTAATGCATGTGCGTAAAGTGTCGTCCCACATCAGCCTGTCTGCACAAGGAGCTTGTGAGCGAGGGGCTTTTGTCCAGATACCGAAGGTGGCTGATACCCACAATGATATTTTCTGTTTCAAGGAAGTCTTTTCTAATCATAAATCCACTGTAGGCGGAAAGTGCTTGGACGACACTTAATGCACATGCACTATGCCTGGTTTTACCACGACATGCCTCATATTTTTTCTTAATTAGTTTTCTCTATGTGAATGAACTCAATCTGATGGGTACCAGACCCGTCTGCTGGGTACCAGACCCATCCCAAAACTGTGAAAAAATCAGTGATGTGCAAACTGTTACCTTTTAAAAACGCTCCAAAATGTTGTTATTTTAATTAATGATTTTGTTCAGTGTTTAACAGAAGAGACTGAAGTCACTGTATACTTAGATTTGCTTTCTGTTTAAAATCATTGTAGAGTTGTAAGTTCGCATATTAAAATGTTCTGCATGGGCTTAACTCGTGTAAAATCTTGCCTAAATTGATATTACCAATAACTAGACAAGTTACAGAAGAATTCTGTGGGACTGTCTTTGTTGTTGTCAACAAAAAATATTTTAAATTGTCATTGTTATTACATGTATACGAGGAAAGATCTAGAATAACCCCGGAATTTGTTAATAAATTTTATAATTATTATGTTATATTCTTTAAATTTATGTCTTCTTAAATCTCAATGTGTCAGCTGTTTCAGCTAGAAATATTATTCATTTGCTAGCGTCCAGTACCGTTATAATTAGCCTTAAATAACCATGGTAACGCTACAGTGGCGCAGTTCACAAAATATGACGTACATTGATATTTATAATTCGCCATAAATGTGAAAAATTTAACGGTTATTGTCAAAATTTCACCAGAACGTAATGTTTCACCAGAATGATGTCGTATTAAAATTTGACGTCATTTGATCTTTGGATACTAATGTAAACAAGTTTCAACATTCAGTAGTCGCAACATTGAAAACTTGCAAAATGTCGTCATCAGAACCTAGAAATCCGCGCTATCACCAAGATTTGTCAGCAGCTTGGACAAATTCCCTACGGCAACACTTAATATGTTAAGGAAACTCCACACAAGAAAGCCATGAGTCAGACGACAGTTTTTTAGGGGCACAGACGCTTTTGAGACGGTTGGACCAGCCTTGAAGATGATTCGGGTCATGGTCTGAGTAGGAAAATGCGTACGACGCTGATGTTGTCTGTGGCTGAGACGCTAGAAAAAGACAGACGGGCTACCGTGTGCGGCCTAGCCAAAATGTTTGACATCAGCATTGGGAAAATCTATAGAATTCTTCCTGAACATTTTGCATATGTTTGCATATTAACTAATATTTCAATTAGAAAATATTAATTCTTAAATTAAATTAAACTCAATATTTCTCAATTTTCCCTTCAATTAAATGTCAGTTGAAGGGTCGCCGATTTGAGATGCTAGCACAATTATGGAGAGCGACATCTAAAATTGTCCAACAAACAATACGACCCCTCATGGTATGAGAACATCTTCACACAGTGGGTACAGAGGCACCGAGGTTGTATCGAGTGCAGCGGCGAGTAACTCTGAGTGTGTTGTCTGATGTCGAAGTAAATGACGTATGGACTGCGCGCCGTACGCACATAATACTGTGTCGGTCATGTATTGTTTAATTGCAATATTTTTTCTTATCCTGTATAGCGGATGGATTCCGATTTGTTTTGGTGTACTAGTATATTTTATGGACGTGCAATAAATATTATTGAATGTGTGACTAAATTCTGGGTTATTCTGGATCGTCCCTCGTAACAATTTAAAATTCCTTGCGTTTCTTGTTATTTGTCCTTTGTTTTAAAGACTGACATGGTTTAATATTGTGCATTCAGGAGACGCTCAAAGAACCTTTGTTGAACGGCACAATGCATGAACCTCTCGGTCCGTCACTCACACAGGGTGCAGACTTTGACTACTTCAGCAACTCTCCCAAGAATAAAGGTAGACCTACTATTTTTGTTCTACCAGTATATTACAGCTGGTTTTGTCGTACATGTAGAACCATTGAAGTCAGTGTTTTTTTTCACCTTAAGGGGATAGGTGGCGGGGCCCTTCAGATGGAGATTTTTTTTTTCGAAAAGCATTATTAGATGTTTATATTTTACTTTGTTATAGAACATTAATCAATTGATTTGCTACAAATGATAACTTAGATTATGCACTCACTTGGTTTGATGAAAATTGCTGAGATTGTTTACGAAAACGCCTCTATCTTAATAAATTTTTGTCCGACTTTGCTCAGATTTTTTCAAAATAAAGCTTACATTTTGAGGGGAATTTATACGGGAAAAATATACTTTTTTAGCAGGGGAATGGGGCAGAATTTTGGCCCCATATTGGCCTTAAAAAAACCCACTGGAAGTCTTCATTGCAGCCGAAACTTTGCAGCGCAAAGATCATTTGAAAATTGCTGTCCAATGTCTATTATTGTTTTTCTTGGTTTAAAAATAATTTTTCCGACATATAAACATTTTTCTATATTAAATATTGTAAGAATAACATCCGAATTCGAGAGAGGAAAAGGTGATCGTAATTTTGTATAAAATGTCTGTCAAAATTCTGTTAAACTTCATTTCCTTTACATTCCGATTTCTTAAAAACTCATTCTTAAGATTGCTGTGAACATGAAAAGAACTTTTAAAGCACGGACTTTAACAATTTTTTTAAGGTGACAATTTTCTAGGCAAGGGAGACGACTCGTCTGTTGGAGCTTCTTGTGGTATGAATGGAGCAACTGGGGGATTACCTCCCCTGGGTCAGGAACAATGTGGTGAGTTCAATAACTAATTATTATTATGGTGTGCATATTTTGTAATCAGACATTTGAAAGTTATTTACTAACAAAAACTAAGACGCTAGGTCAAGAGCTGGGCCCATGACAACAAACACGTCATTATCTTTAACATTGGTCAATGAAAATCAAAGCCCATATGTAACACATGTCTTGATTGGTAGATATTTTAAGATAATCAAAGCCCATATGTAACACACGTCTTGATTGGTAGATATTTTTAGCTGAGACTTAGTTTGAGATTGATTGGTTAATGAAAATCAAAGCCCATATGTAACAAACGTCTTGATTGGTAGATATATTAAGATAATCAAAGCCCATATGTAACACACATCTTGATTGGTAGATATTTGTAGCTGAGACTTGGTTTGAGATTAAGAACTTTCGCTGACATAGGGCTTGTTTTCCATTTTCGTCTTTGCACTATCATCTCTTCTTTTAAGAGTTATTTATGAGGGCCCAGTTGCTCAAAGCTTTAACGGCCAATTAAGCTAAAGGCCTGTTAACTTTAGATGTTAATAAAGTCAATTTTACCAGTAACTTTCTTATTATACATTTGAAAATTATGTGAGCATACCAATTTATTTAAATTCACTCCCAGTTTAAAATTTAAAAATTTAATTTACATAAATAGCCTCATCCAAATGTTAACAGCTGTTAGCTTAATTGGCTGTTAAAGTTTTGAGCAACTGGTCCCAGATGTAACATTGTTCATTTGGCCTTCTAATTTAAATTGTATACAAGAAGGTAAAATATGCCTGAGTTTTATTTCAAACAAATTGTTCAGATTCTCTGAAGAGAGTCTGTAATGAACATCAATGTTTTATTGTGGACAAATATTTCAAAGATAACCTTTTATACAATGTCTGCCTTATATGCCTTCTGTCCACCTGTATTCATCGAATCTTTACCAGACTTGATTATAATGTTTTTTGGCATAATATCACAGCCAAGTTCGATAATGAACCAAATCACCGTTGAATAATCTAAAATTGGCCTTTTTGGCCTTTTCCTCTCTAAGTCCAACAGTCTTTATCCACTCTTCAGGGGCGTAGTGAGAAAACTGGTCTTAATGCATGTGCGTAAAGTGTCGTCCCTGATTAGCCTGTGCAGTCCGCACAGGCTAATCCGGGACGACACTTTCCGCTTTTATTAAATTTTCTGTTCAAGGAAGTCTCTTCCAAACATCAATTTACTGTAGGCAGAAAATGCCATCCCAGATTAGCCTGTGCGGACTGCACAGGCTAATCGGGGACAACACTTTATGCACATGCATTAAGCCCGGTTTTCCCACGACACGCCTGATATATTAAAGATTGCTCTGGACCTAGAGGGAGCATACCTATTTTACAAACAGCTCTTAATTGTTTCAGATTCTGATGCGGAACTAGCGGAGGAGGCGACGACCGTACCAGCCATGTCGTACTCGACCAGCGAAGACGAAGATTTCTTTGATGCAGAGGAGGATCAGAGAAGCGCCAAATATAGCCCAGAGTATGTGACCCCAGCAGGGCAGGGCTTACTCTGCCAATCGCCAAATTCGCCAATGGCTACAAATTTAACACATTTGGCTAAAGAAAATTCAGTGTGTGTCTACAACTTTTTCTTCATAAAACTCCATAAAATAGCCAAGGTAAATTTGGCTAAAAGAATATTTTTAGCCAGGTGGAGCCCTGCAGGGCCAGTATTCACAAACCTCCTTAGGGAAACCTTAAGTAAATGTCTTCAATTCATAATAAATTTTAAGTCTCTGGCTGTTTCATGTATACGTCTTTTTACATTAAAATGTTTTAAAACTAGTAAATATTGCTTTAATGTTTAGTATTTTACCCTTTTGTAAACATAAATCATTGAATTTTGCATAGAAAATTTGATTTGAAATTGTTACTTAAGTACAACTTAAGTTGAGATTTCTCTTAAGAGGTTTGTGATCACCAGCCCAGTTCTAATTATATCTTATTTTTAGCTCACAAAGTGTTTAAGGATGAGCTATTGTGGACAGACATTGTCAGGCATCTGGCATCTGTTGTACATTGTTCGTTGCCTGCTGTTTTTGTTTGGCTGGGTTGGTAACCAGCTTTAGATGAAAATCCCTGCTTCAAGTTTAGCTAGCTCACTATTTAAAACTTCCGTCTGTCATTGATTTATGGGCATCAAAAAGGTTGGGTACTGCTTTTGCTTGTCTTCTTGCTGCTCTAGTATGTTGGCAAGATTTTTTGTTCATCATGCAAAATTCTGACACTTCTCATTGGAATGGTTCATATAGATTAAGTTATACCTTGGAGTGGACACAATGAATACAGAAATATCTGTCTGTTGTGAGATTTATGCGAATAGAAATGTTTTTATGCTCCTGGCATCTTGATGCGGGAGGCATATAGTGATTGTCCTGTCCGTCCGTCCATGATTGCGTCCACACGTAATTCCATCCGTACAAGGTTAACTATATTTAATCGTTTCGTCCAGCACCAACACCGTTTACTACAACTCTTGGATACTTAAACAGTTGTTGCTAATGTCCATTCCTTATCCACCCATATCACCCAACCTCACTTTGACCTTGACCTAATTTGGAATAATTCAAATGGCCTGTGCAGCACCAACCTAAGTGTGTTTATGGAACACAGCGTCTTGTTGTTAAATGAAGGCCCCAGAAATAACTGTACTTAAAGTGTGTATATTTAATTTATCGTATTAACTAGTCATTTACCTGCTGTTTTTCCTGTTCGGGCATAGATGCTCCAAGTAATAAATACAATGTTCCATATTCAACTGTGGCTCATTTCCCTAACCCTCTTATTTTTGAAGAAAGAAAAGTAATGCCTCAAAAACTGACTACCGCGAGGGTGAAGACGATAACAGTCCAACGGCGGAGTCGAATGAAGATGACACGCCCATCGCCTCGCAGGTCAACACCTTAGTAACACAGAGCAGTACAGCAACTGTACAGAAAGACGACTACTATGATCGTAAGGGCGATTTGGGACATCTTGGACAATGTAGTATAGATGATGTTTATACATGAATATTTTATTGATTATGATGAATGGCTTAGATCGTTTTAATTCGGTATATTTCACAGAAAATATTTAATGACTTAAATGCTCATAAATAAGTCACATGCAACTTTGTGGCAAGCCAGTCCCAAAGTGGGGTTTTATTTCATTGAATTAGAGTACTTTCGTGATCTGTTGTTGATACGTGAAGACTTCTTTAAGCTGATGTTAAAAAAAAGAGTATACATGTACATGTTACTCTTTTATTTGTATCGTTACAGCTCTTTATGATGCCACAGAAGAGGAAGGATGTAAGTTTGACATTATTGTTTCATGTCACAACAAAATATAATAATCTGAAAATATTACTTAATTTTAGCTCGACTATTTAAAAAAATATTTGAGCTTTCCTACTCCCCCCTGAGGTGGCATCGTCGATGGCATCCGCATCTGAACTTGGTGAAAGTTTTTATTCAAGAGTCTTGTAACTACAAAACTACATAAGTTATTCACTTGAAACCTTTGTCATCAACTATAGCATCAGGTGCAACATTCCCCATAACTCTGTTTCATATTTTGACAGAGTTATACCCCTTTTTTCACGTAAATTTTCTGTTTCAGGTAGATTTTCTGTTTCAAGGTTTTATTCAAAAGTCTTATAACTTAAATTAGGTACAAGAAATACCAATAACTCTGTTTTGTATTTTGTCAGAGGTGTGCACACTTTTCACATAAATGTTGGGTTAAAGTTTTTGTTCCTAAGTCTTATAATTTCTAACCTACTTGAGGTATTCACTTGAAACTTGGAATGACTTGATAAAATAATTGCCATAACTCAGCTTTGTATTTCAACAAATGTATACCCCTTCCATTGTTCCAAAGTATGTACCAACTGAAATACTTTGAATAGTTGAGCATGCTGTCCTCTGACAGCTCTTTTTTCTTCAGCGGAAATATGGAAGATTTTGTCTAAAATTTTAATTGATGACCACTGAATTATAGGACTGTGCAGTTTATATTGTAGATGAGAAGACAATTAATTATGTATCAATTGACCAGTTATATAAACATTGTTTTGACACACATAGCTTGTTCAGAATATTATATACAATTATTTTGATGACAAAATATTAATGTGTAGCTCTTTCTCAGAGATTTTGTTTATACAAGTATTTGAGACGGTATTAGTAAAAAAAACAAGTCTGCAAGTATACCATACTCTGTGCATTAACATGTTCATATACATGTACTGGTAGACATGATATAAATAAAATATTTTTAACCTCATTTATTCTTAAGCCCAAGGTATTAACAGCTAACAGCAATAAATAACAAAGTGTTGAAATTACATTTAAAAGGTGCTACAGCTGAACTTCGTTATCTCATACTTGCTTTAAGTTGGATGTTTCGGATAATTCGAAGTAGAAACTAATTCCCGAATTTCTGCCTTCTTATTTTATATAAAAAAGATATGGTTGTCTCGAACTTTAAGCTCCAAGGTTGTCTTATATAGAAGTGATTTCTTACCCCATTTAGAATTTCACACCTATCTCTGTGTGTTTGTCTTCAAATTTTATCGCCCATGGCAAGACGTATGCGACCACATTCCAAGTTTGTCACACATTCCAAACACCTTCCCACTCCTTTTAGTGATTTAGCGTTCTATTTAGTTGATTAAATGACCCTTTGTATACAGTACAGTACAGTGTATGCCTACACTTTTGCTATTTTATAGTCCGATTTATGAATCATATGGACCCAATATTTGTACGTGGAGTCTGTATTGGGAGAAGTCAAACTTCGGATATATTAAAGTCATTTTGAATAAATAGATGTTTCCACGAATGTCAATCCTATGCAAATTAATCTGCAATTTTATCCAATCATTGTACTTGGATATCACATGATTAACGGTTAAACTATTTTAAACAAAAGAGCACATGGTAAACTTGTAATCTGTTTGGGATATAGTTGATGAATGGAAATTAATCCCTGAACAATAGCAAGGGAGGATTTTAAAATGTTAGTGGCAAAACCTAGAAAGGTCTATTCTCAGCGACTTTGAGCTGTAATTGTTGTTCTAATAGATAGGAAATGGCTCTATTTCAGTGGGTTCCCTGGAAAAACACGGCAGCATTATCACCCACCTTCTGTCCCAGGTGCGTATCGGTATGGATCTCACCAAAGTCGTGCTGCCCACGTTCATCCTCGAGAAGAAATCTCTACTGGAGATGTACGCAGACTACTTTGCTCATGCTGACCTCTTCTTAAAGTGAGTACAATATTTAATTAGTGTGAGTCAAGCAAGCCAACTGTGACGAAATGCTGTTGCCTGAGTATATCTATTGATTGATGTTTTGATATAACTTTCAACTGTAACTCTGGACCAGAGGAGGTGTCCTAGATGTTCCAGTTACGAGGCAGAGAAAATCTTTACAGTCAGACATTTCTAGTTGCAATGCCGTGCAATCTTTAGGTATTGGTAGTTGGTTATCGAACACTGGCATACTGATTTTATTAGAGAGTAGAGTTCGATTTAATATTTGGATGACAGATACTGAACTTTGTAAACAAAATGACTTCACATTGTCTGTAGGATCATATCATACAGACACAAATCTATCTTGCCAATATTTATGAGCCTTACCAAATTTATCCTTCATTGAATTCAGAATAGCAGATCTTCCAACTCCTAAGGAGCGAATCGTTCAGCTCTGCAGATGGTATCTCTCTGCGTACCATGCCATACGGAATTCTGACATTGCCAAAAAGCCGTACAATCCCATCCTGGGGGAGACATTCCAGTGTTATTGGAATATACCAGGATATGAACGTTTGCAGGTACAGTGCAAAACATTCGATCACCGTTATCTTGAAGTTGTCGGGGCGGGTGGGAAACCCTCGACATAACAATTATTCAGATTAAACATTTTATCCATTGTTAGCTCGACTATTCGAAGAATAGATGAGCTTTCCTACTACCCCCGGCATCGGCACGCGTCCACGTCTGTATTTGGTTAAAGTTTTTATTCAAAAGTCTTGTAACTTATTCACTTGAAACTTGGAATATACCTTTGTCATCAACTCCAGTGTCAGGGGCAACATTCCCCATTACTTTGTTTTGTATTTTGACAGAGTTATGCCCCTTTCTCTTAGATTTTCTGGTTAAAGTTTATATTCAAAAGTTTTGTAACTTCAAAACTACACAAGTTATTCACTTGAAACTTGTAACTAACCTTTGTCATCAACTCCAGTATCAAGGGCAACATTCCGTATAACTCTGTTTTGTATTTTGACAGAGTTATGCCCCTTTTTGACATATATTTTCTGGTTAAAGTTTAGATTCAAAAGTTTTGTAACTTCAACACTACATAATTTATTCACTTGAAACTTGGAACTAACCTTTGTCATCAACTCCAGTGTCAGAGGCAACATTCCCGGCAACATTCCCCATAACTCTGTTTTGTATTTGACAGATTTATGCCCCTTTTTCACTTAATATTTCTGGTTAAAGTTTATATTCTAAAGTTTTGTAACTTCATAACTACATAGGTTATTCACTTGAAACTTGGAACTAACCTTTGTTATCAACTCCAGTATCAAGGGCAACATTCCCCATAAATCTGTTGTGTATTTGACAGAGTTATGCCCCTTTTCCACATAGATGTTCAGGTTAAAGTTAATATTCAAAAGTTTTGTAACTTCAATACTACAAAAGCTATTCACTTGAAACTTGGAATATACCTTTGTCATCAACTCCAATATCAGGGTGAACATTCCCCATAACTCTATTTTGTATTTTGATATAGTTATGTCCCTTTTTCACATAGATTTTCTGGTTTAAAGTTTATTTTCAAAAGTTTTGTAACTTCAAAAATACATAAGTTATTCACTTGAAACTTGGAACTGACCTTTATCATCAACTCTAGTACCAGGGGCAACATTACCCATAACTATGTTTTGTATTTTGACAGAGTTATGCCCCCTTTTCACTTAGATTTTCTGTTTAAAGTTTATATTCAAAAGTTCGGTAACTTTAAAACTACAAAAGTTATTCACTTGAAACTTGGAACTAACCTTTGTCATAAACTCTACTATCAGGGGCAACATTCCCCATAACTCTGTTTTGTATTTTGACAGAGCCCACTTTTACACAGACTGTGGTTAAAGTTTTTGTTCCAAAAATTTATGAACTATACAAGGCTTCGCTTAAAAATATTGTATTTTAACAAATTTATGCCCCTTTCACTATCCAAAATATGTACCAACTGAAATACTTCGAATAGTTGAGCGCGCTGTCCTCTGACAGCTCTTGTATTGATATCGGTCACATTACTTACACATTTTTTACTCGACAGTAAAGAGGCAAACTATAGTTTCGAAAATAGTAAATAAGTAATGAATCAAGTTCTTCATCAAGTAAATGTGATTTAGAAATAACAATGTGATAATGTGATTTTTTATAGTGATCAACAGGGTAAGCTTTTTGCAAGGACTGTTCTTAAGTGTACCTTGCATATGGGCTGTGGTCAAGATGGATAGTACTTAAGTGTACCTTGCATATGGGCTCTGGTCAAGATGGATAGTACTTAAGTGTACCTTGCATATGGGCTCTGGTCAAGATGGATAGTACTTAAGTGTACCTTGCATATGGGCTCTAGTCAAGATGGATAGTACTTAAGTGTACCTTGCATATGGGCTCTGGTCAAGGTGGATAGTACTTAAGTGTACTTTGCATATGGGCTCTGGTCAAGATGGATAGTACTTAAGTGTACCTTGCATATGGGCTCTAGTCAAGATGGATAGTACTTAAGTGTACCTTGCATATGGGCTCTAGTCAAGATGGATAGTACTTAAGTGTACCTTGCATATGGGCTCTGGTCAAGATGGATAGTACTTAAGTGTACCTTGCATATGGGCTCTAGTCGAGATGGATAGTACTTAAGTGTACCGTGCATATTGGCTCTGGTCAAGATGGATAGTACTTAAGTGTACCTTGCATATGGGCTCTAGTCAAGATGGATAGTACTTAAGTGTACCTTGCATATGGGCTCTGGTCAAGATGGATAGTACTTAAGTGTACCTTGCATATGGGCTTTGGTCAAGATGGATATTTATGATAACAACCACCTTGACCATGGGCCATATCCTAAAAGCAAGCTTTCAGCTTAAGTGAAAATTTCAGATAAAATTATGCATTCAAAAGTCAATATTTTATATATTTGAAATATGGATATGGTAAAAATACATCTGCTAATTCTTTAACAAAATATAACTGTTGAATAAAAAAACATTGAATGAAACTGCAACAGACTTAAGGCATATATGAATGTAAGAAGTTTGCAGAACTTTTTAGTAGGAAGCTGTATGGATAAAGGCTTTGATATTTAATATTTACCTAATATCTTGAACTATGGACAGACATTTTAATAACTTTGAACCTGAATAGACATTTCGAAACATTCAACAAATGTCAGTCAGGTGCAAATCAATTTTATCTAATCATTGTACTCAAATATCCTGTGTTTAACTTTCAAACTTATTTTTCATGCAAGAGCACTTAAACTTGTGAAGTGTTTATGAAGATCAATTACTACAATTAATATTATAATAATACCTAGGGAGGAAATATTCAGTAAGTAGCAAAAACCTTGCTCAATTGCTGCATTTGTTTTGTTGTATACTGGCATACATGTATATAAAGGTGTGTCATTGCATTTTTCAGGACCAGATAGAAGATGGGCCAGTCCCCTGGGCATCCAGCAATCAGCTGAGCTTCATAGCAGAGCAGGTCTCCCATCACCCTCCTAGTATGTTGACATTGGATAGCAAATATCAGGGGCGTAGCTTCCTTCAGGCACTATAGGCACGTTTCTATACATTTTTTCCAGAGATGAAAAATTTAAATCTGCCAAAAGTGCAATAAAAACAAGAGGGGGAAAGTGGTGAGGGGATCTTTCTTGGCGGCATTGTTTAACGAGTCGATTACGTCAATATGAAATAAATTTCATGAAACACACGCTTATTTTACAATTATTTTGTAAAATCGGGGTTTAGCTGTAGTTAGTTGTTTGCAGCCACATACGAGTAGAAACACTCCTGGTGAGCTTTGCTACTACCCCCGGCGTCTGCGTCTGCGTCTGAATTTGGTAAAAGTTTTTATTCAAAAGTCTTGTAACTTCAAAACTACATAAGTTATTCACTTGAAACTTGGAACTAACCTTTGTCATCAACTACAGAGTCAGGGGCAACATTCCCCATAACTCTGTTTTGTATTTTGACAGATTTATGCCCCTTTTTCACTTAGATTTTCTGGTTAAAGTTTATGTTCAGAAGTTTTGTAACTCCAAAACTACATAAGTTATTCACTTGAAACCTGGAACTAACCTTTGTCATCAACTCCAGTATCAAGGGCAACATTCCCCATAACTCTGTTTTTTATTTGACAGAGTTATGCCCCTTTTTCACATAGATTTTCTGGTTTAAAGTTAATATTCAAAAGTTTTGTAACTTAAATACTACAAAAGCTATTCACTTGAAACTTGGAATATACCTTTGTCATCAACTCCAGTATCAGGGTGAACATTTCCCCTAACTCTATTTTGTATTTTGATAGAGTTATGTCCCTTTTTCACATAGATTTTCTTGTTAAAGTTTGTATTCAAAAGTTTTGTAACTTCAAAACTACATAAGTTATTCACTTTAAACTTGGAACTAACCTTTATCATCAACTCTAGTACCAGGGGCAACATTGCCCATAACTCTATTTTGTATTTTGACAGATTTATGCCCCCTTTTCACTTAGATTTTCTTTTTAAAGTTTATATTCAAAAGTTTTGTAACTTCAAAACTACATAAGTCATTCACTTGAAACTTGGAACTAACCTTTGTCATCAGCTCTAGCATCAGGGGCAACATTACCCATAACTGTGTTTTGTATTTTGACAGAGTTAGCCCACTGTTTACATAGACTTTGTGGTTGAAGTTTTTCTTTCAAAAATTTATAAACTATACAAGGCTTCACTTAAAAATATTGTATTTAAACAAATTTATGCCCCTTTTACTATCCAAAATATGTACCAACTGAAATACTTTGAATAGTCGAGCGCGCTGTCCTCTGACAGCTCTTCTTTTAACCTTAGCTACGCCCCTGAATATCTAAATAATACTATGAATACTTTTTTGGAGGATCAGTGTTTTTATATTTAACAGTAATCCAATGACCCAAATGTTTCTTGGGTCCTTATCCACAAAGTTCTTAGGGAAAACTAAAGTAAATTACTTAAAATCATATAATTCCTTAACTCTATGGCTGGTTCGTTATAAGCTTATTTTGTATTCAATGGTTTAACTTTGTTAAAGAATTGACAGATACTTATTATTTTACCATATTTCAAAAATACTGTAATGATTTTTAAGAGGAAATTTTTATTTGATTTTTTTGCTTAAACATGACTTGAGTTAAAATTTCCTTAGTAACAACGTGGAAATGGCCCCAGATGTAGGATAATTATATGCAAGCTTAAACTTAGCTGTTTTGTAATCTCGAGATTTACACACACTGCATAACACGCAAGCCCGGGCCAGCTAGGTCAGTTGGTAGAGCGCTGGACTACAAATCGAGGATCGCGGGTTCGATTCCCAGCCCGGCCACATAACTTGTGTGGGGATTGGTCATGAAATTATTTCCTTGGCCATTCTCCCCCTACCTCTGTTTCAGGTAGGGCAGTTGTCAGTTACTGGCATAAGTATGTGCACTTAGTACTGGTAAACCAGTTTACCCAGGAAAAGTGTGAATAGGTTATCTGACCGCCGTTATATGACTGAAATACTGTTGAATATGGCGAAAAATCCAAGCAAACTAACAAACAAACAAACAAACATAACAAGCAAATAGTTTTTACTCTTTTTCCATTTGCTTTTCAGTTTCCGCATTTTACGCAGAGCACATAATGAAGCATATAGTTTTTACTCTATTCCCATTTGTTTTTCAGTTTCCGCATTTTACGCAGAGCACGTAAACAAGCGTATAGTTTTTACTGTATTCCCATTTGTTTTCCAGTTTCTGCATTTTACGCGGAGCACGTAACCAAGCGTATAGCCCTGGATGGCTACATCTGGACCAAATCCAAGTTTCTAGGCCTCTCCATCGGTGTTCACATGATCGGGAAGGCAGTTGTGTCATTGCCGGATTTAGACGAGGAATACATAATTACCTTTCCCAATGGATATGGACGGTTGGTAGTAGGTCTGCAAACAATGTGGCAAAAATAACTTGCAATATATTGCAACATGGCAAATACTGTATCGCAGTACATTTGTATCTTGCCATTTGACGCAAACTGTACTACAGCAGTGGAAATTGTTCAGATGAAAAATATAGGTTTTTAGGATGCACATATATCAAATCAACGTTGTTTTTTTTTCAAGCTAGCCGGTGTTTATTCGGAGTAACATACTAACATTTCATTTGTCAAGTGTTTCTTAATAACCCAGAGTTAATGTTTTGGCATGATTGTGGACAAGTTCAAAGAAGATTTCAAACTGGGGCAAGGTAGAATCCATTGTTAATGAATTACACATTCTAATGTAAGTGCCACAATAATTATTACACAAGTTGACATTTTCTGAGAAGGAATGAGGTCTAAGGATGCAGAAGTACAAACATTTTTTTATACATATTTATGCATGAAAAAAAGCAGGATGTGCATGAACAATTATCACTGCTGCAGAATATTGCAATAAGGCTAAAACTGTCTTGCAGTATGCAGTGTATCAATTTTGCATTTTTCATATATTAAGTAGCTTACAAGTAATAAAAATGTTAACAAGTTATTGCTTACACATCAACACTATTTGATAAGATGCATATTAAAATATAGACTGAAAGTAATGTAAATAACTACATACAATGTCATAGATAAATTACAAATATTCTTAATGGATCTGTTGTAACATTCAAACATACAGAAAAGTTATTAATGAGGCGTGTCTTAAGAAAACGGGGCTTAATGCACCTGCGTAAAGTGTCATCCCAGATCAGCCTGTGCAGTCCACACAGGCTGATCTGGGACAACACTTTCCGCTACAGTAGATTATGCACCTGCGTAAAGTGTCATCCCAGATCAGCCTGTGCAGTCCACACAGGCTGATCTGGGACAACACTTTCCGCTACAGTAGATTATGCACCTGCGTAAAGTGTCATCCCAGATCAGCCTGTGCAGTCCACACAGGCTGATCTGGGACAACACTTTCCGCCTACAGTAGATTATGCACCTGCGTAAAGTGTCATCCCAGATCAGCCTGTGCAGTCCACACAGGCTGATCTGGGACAACACTTTCCGCCTACAGTAGAAACAGAAAATACCATACAAGCGGAAAGTGTCATCCCGGATCAGCCTGTGCAATCGGATGATTGCATAGGCTGATCCTGGACGACACTTAACATATATGCATTAAGCTCTGTTTTCCCAAGACTTGCCACTTATCTATTATTTTTACCCTGCAGGTCTATATTGACTGTACCATGGTTTGAACTTGGTGGCAATGTGACTGTGTCCTGCCCCAAGACTGGTTACAACGCAACCATCGACTTCCTTACGAAACCATTCTACGGTGGCAAAAAGCATCGTGTCACTGGAAGTATATTTGCTCCGAATGATAAGAAACCCTTTTGTTCACTGGAGGGAGAATGGAACACAACGATATGGGCAAAATATAGCACAGGGGTAAGTACTAAGCATAGTTGCAGTCAAAGGACCAGACAAGGAGCGTACATGATATATTTACGCACGGACATTTTCAAGATATACAGAAAATAATATGAGGCTGTACATATACTCACAAAATTTCATATTTTTGAGAACAAATGGGGAAGAACAATTTTCATACTGTTAAAAAAGCGTAAATTCCTTATTTAAAACATTTTTATTATCCAACCAATAAATTTTCAAACTGAAATAACATTTACCCTGATAAATTTTGGACTGAGTGTACATTTACCCTCTACACCAAAACTTAACTGGAGCACTGGTCACAGATGTATTATGAATATAGTGTTACTGGAGCACTGGTCACAGATGTGTTATGAATATAGTGTGACTGGAACACTGGTCACAGATGTGTTATGAATATGGTGTTTACCTTGTATTTGTAAGTTTGGCCAATACTGAAAAAGTGTTTCAGTGATTTTTCAGTTTTTATGCCCCCACCATCAGTGATGGGGGGAGGGCATATATTGTTTACCCTGTCCGTGGGTACGTACGTATGTACTTACATGTGTATGTATACATGTATATGTGTATGTATGTACGTGTGAACGTATGTACGTATGTTCAGATTCTTGTCTGGGCAATAACTTTGTCCAGCATTGGAGGATTTTCAGAAATGTGAAGCATAATGAGGCAGTGTGTCGCGCGCAAGAAGCCATAATGATAGACCCTGTTCGGAGCATAATTTTGTCCAGCATGTAAGGAATTCAAAATAACTTGGCACACGTGTTGAGCACAGTGAGGCGGTGCGTCGCGCACAAGAACCAGGTCCCTAGTTCCAAGGTCAGGGTCACACTTAAAGGTCAAATATAAGAATTAAAGCAAAAGAATCCGTCTGGAACATCATTTTTTCCAGCGGGGAAGGAATTTCAAATAACTTGGGAGAAGTGCTAAGCATGGTGAGATGGTGTGTCGCGTGTAAGAACCATGTCCCTAGGTCCAAGGTCAAGGTCACACTTAAAGGTCAGAGGTCAAACAAGAATTTTAAGCCATAGACCTTGTCCGGAGCATAATTTTGTCCAGTATGGAAGGAATTTAAAATAACTTGGCACAAATGTTGAGCATGGTGAAATGGTGTGTCGCACACAAGAACCAGGTCCCTTGGTCTAAGATCAAGGTCATACTTAAAGGTCAAATATAAGAATTTAAGCCATTGACCTTGTCCGGAGCATATTTTTGTCCAGCATGGAAGGAGTTTAAAATAACTTAGCACAAGTGATAAGAACGGTAAGACGGTGTGTTGCGCCAAAGAACCAGGTCCTAGGTCCAAAGTCAAGGTCACACTTAAAGGTCAAAGGTCAAATATAAGAATAAAAGCCTTAGGCCCTGTCAGGAGCATAATTTTGTCCAGCGGGGAAGGAATTTCAAATAACTTGGCAGAAGTGCTTAGGATGGTGAGACGGTGTGTCACATTCAAGAACCATGTCCCTAGGTCCAAGGTCAAGGTCACACTTTAAGATAAAAGGTTTCATATAAGAATTTGAATCTGTAGACCCTGTGTGGAGCATCATTTTGTCTAGCGGTAATGAATTTTCAAACAACTTGGCTGAAGTGCTAAGATTAGTAGGACGGTCTGTCGCACGCAAGTATCAGGTCCCTTTGTCCCAGGTTAAGGTCACACTTAAAGGTCAAAGGTCAAATATAAGAATTTAAGCTATGGATACTATATGGAGCATAATTTTGTCTAGCAGGGAAGAATTTTAAAATAACTTAGCAGAAGTGCTAAGTATGGTGATTCGGTGTGTTGCGCGCAAGAACCAGGTCCTTTGGTTCAAGGTCAAGGTCAATGGTCAAATATAATAATTTAAGCCATAGACACTGTCCGGAGCATAATATTGTCCATCAGGGAATGACAACTAAATGATAAGCATATGCGGCGGTGTGTCGCGTGCAAGAACCAGGTGCCTTGGTCCAAGGTCAAGGTCACACTTAAAGGTCAAGTATATGTATATATGTTAAGATTCTTGTCCAGACAATAAGTTTGTCCAGATAGAAGGATTTTCAAATAACTTCGCAGAAGTGATAACCGTTATAAGATGATGTGTCCCCCGCAAGAACTAGGTCCAAGGTCAAGGTCACACTTAAAGGTCAAAGGTCAAATATAAGAATACCATGGATTCTGTCTGGAGCATAATTTTGTCTGGCATGGCAGAAAGTTGAATAACTTGTCAGAAGGGATAGGCATTATGAGACGGCATGTTGTGTTCAACAACCAGGGCCTTTGGTCTAAGGTCGAGGTCACACTTGAAGGTCAAAGGTCAAATATAAGAGTTTAAGCCATTGACATTGACCAAAGTATAATTTTGTCCGACATGGAAGAACTTTCTAATTTCTTGGCAGAAGTAATGAGCATTATAAAATGGCATTAAGCGTTCAAGAACCAGGTCTGTAGCTGAAAGGTCAAAGTCACTAATCAAGGCCAAAGGTCAAATAATTGTCCAGAGCATAATATTTCCATGCATGCAGGGATTTTCAGATAAATTGTCAGAAATTATCATCATCACCAGATGATGTGTCACATGCAAGAACCTGACTTGTGAAGATAGTGTATTACTTCCCTTTATTCCTGAGTGTGCAAATCATAATTCAAATATTGTTTTTCTCATTTATTTTACCATGTTTGACATTTACATTGATACCAGTTATATTTGTATACATAAAACATGGGTAATATAACATATATGACACATTCATTCAGAATTTTTGAGCGGTGCATAAGTATATAAATTACATTATAATTCAATCATACATAATAGTTGACACACATACAACATATATTGTCAGAATTAATTCATTTTATACATAGTAATTTACACACATACAACATATATTGTCAGAATTAATTCATTTTATACAAAAAAAAATATGCATACACACTCGCGGACAGACAGACAGAGAGACACACACACAAAAACACACGCACACACGCACGCACGTACGCATACACACAATACACAGTGTGTGTTAAAGGTTCATGAAAACTAACATAACATTTTAAAACATTTTAAATGCATATAAGAGATTTCTAAGTTCTACGTTTTTGTTGACGTTTTAAACATAAAAAAGTTTCTGTTGTTCAGAGCATGGGCACCTTTATTTAACATAATATGTATTCAATGAGAAGAGCCTAAGTAGTATTGGTTGAAAAATATGGTATGAAGTGGATCCATTTTTGATTATGTTTTGCATATTTGTTTTTAATTAGGGCAATTTCTGCTTCTGTCTGTATTTTTATCTTAAGATAATTAAGAAAAATGTTGAAGTTTGGGATGCATTTTTTATTTTTCATGTTAAATATAAATATTTTCATTAAAATTAGTATAAAATTCAAAACATCGCTGTATACTTTTTTGTCGATAATGCCAAGAAAGGCAATTTCTTTGTTTAATTTTATTTTAATATTCATGTCTTTCAAGAAGTATTGCAGTTTTGTCCATAATTCTTGAATGTAAGTGCATTCCCAAAATAGGTGGTCAATTGTTTCAATATTTGATTGGCAAAACTCACACAAACTACACGCTTTCAATCCGCATTTTGTTAAAAATTTATTTGTTGGTACTATTCTATATAAGAACTTATATTGAAAATTACGCATATATGTATCAATTGTTGACTTAAATGGAATTGTATATATTATTCTCCAGTCGGTATTTTCTTTTAGATTCAATTGTTTTTTCCATTTCATTTCAGTACTGTTATCTTTTGTATTTTGTGATTGTTGTTGTATATTATAAAGTGTTTTGTTTACTTGTTTGGTATTCTCTATCACATTAACAAAAGTTTTTTCTGACGTTGTAAATGTGTTAATCCCTTGTGTATGCAGTGTTATTTTATATTCGTTTGGAATCGCGGATAATAGTGAATAATGATTTAAAAATTCATTTGGGTTTATGTTATATAAGTCCTGCATTTCACTAAAAGTATAATATGTATTTCTTTGATAATTGTATAAATGTCCGATTGTTTTTATACCATTGTTATACCAGTTTACCAGAAAGATGGATTTGTTATTGATTTTGATATCTTTGTTGTTCCATATGACATGTTTACATATAGGAATACTTCTTTGTGAACTATTATGTTGGTTCTTGATATTTTGCCATGCGGTAAGCATATCTTTCAAAAATAAATTTTCTTTACTTACGTTTTGTATTATAGTTTCATCTAAGTTACTTTCAAATATAATATTGGTACCAACATTTTTAAGTTTTTCTTGTAGCAGGAGTTTCCATTTGCCATGATTGTTTTTATCTAGGAATCGTTTAACCCAGCCCGCTTTAATGGCGTTCAAAAAATAAGTAATGTCTGTAAGCTTTAGGCCTCCATTTTCATAAGGTTGAAATAATCGTTTTCTTTTAATTCTGTCGGGTTTTTCATCCCAAATAAATTTAAACATCGTTGTTGTTAATCCATCTATTACTTGCTTTGTTGGATTTGGAAGAACTGAAAATGGATATATTAATTTTGGTAATGCAAATGTTTTTATAACAGTAACCTTTCCCATTAAAGTGAGTTTTCGATGTTGCCATTGTTTTAAGCAGGCTTCAAATTCCTTAATTTTTGGCATTAAGTTTTTTTCAATGTTAAGTTTGTGTTGATTGTAAAAATTCATTCCTAACGTTTTAGCCCCATCAGATGTCCAAATAAATTTATTTTCTGTACAATATTCAAATTTTGAGTTTTTCAAAGATCCAATTCTCATTACTGTAGATTTTGATGAGTTGAGGTTTAGTCCTGATATTTTTCTAAAGTTTTGAAGATTTTCCACTCGTGTTTCAAAGGATTTTGCTGAGCCATCATTGAAAAAAGTTGCATCGTCTGCAAAAAGGGTTTGCTTAATTTCTTGTTCATTGATTTTTATTCCTTTAATAATGGTATTTGCATTTATATAATTTGATAGTATTTCTAAACATAAAATAAATAAGGAGGACGATAGTGGACAGCCTTGCCGAACACCTTTTTCTACTTTAAAACTTCTAGAAAGATTGCCATTGTTTATAATGATACTATTTATATCATTGTAAAATACTTTTATCCACTTAATTAGCTGTGGTCCAAAATTGAAGTGTTTAAGACAATGTATAATAAATGAATGATTTAAGCTATCAAATGCCTTTTCGAAGTCTGCAAAGAATAAAAGTCCAGGTTTATTATTAGTTTCAAGATATTCAATTACATCGAATATTAATCTAACATTTTCACCTATATATCTGTCTTTCATGAAACCTGTTTGGTCATAACTAATTATTTGATTCAATACTTTTTTCAAACGGTTAGCTATAGACTTAGTTGCAATTTTGTAATCGATATTTAATAAACTAATTGGTCGCCAATTTGAAATGTAATCCAAGTTTTTATCAGACTTTGGAATAAGTGTAATGATACCCTGTTTTTGTAGAGCAGTTAATTCACCATTGTCAAAAGAATAATTTATTGATTTTATATAGTATTCTTTTAATGTTGGCCAAAATATTTTATAAAATTAAACAGTAAGTCCGTCAGAGCCTGGGCTTTTACTATTCGCCATTTCTAATAATGCACATCCACATTCATAATCAGTAAGTTTTCCTTCACATTTCGATTTGTTTTCTTCACTTAGTTTATTTATAGGTACTTTAAAAAAATCCGAAACGTATTCTTCAATATGATTTTTTTTATATAGGGATTCGTAATAATTTGCTTCTGCTTCTAATATTCTGTCTTTATCTTTTAATACAGTGTTATCTACAATCAGCTTATGAATAGTTTTTTTTTCAGCTTTCCGTTTTTCTAGGTTGGCAAAGTATGTTGAATTCTTTTCATTTCCTTCGACCTGAATAGCTTTGATCTTAAAATATATCCATTAATCTTCTTGTCATATATTTGTTCCAGTTCTTGTTGTAAAATTTTTATTTTGTGTGTTATATTTTCCGTCAAGTCAGCAGAGTTACAGTTTATTAAATTTTGTTCTAGTGTTTTGATTTCTGCAATTAAGATTTCTTCTTCCTTTTTCGATTTTTTATTTTTCATTGAACAGTATTTTATCGTTTCATTCCGAATTGTACTCTTAATTAGTTCCCACATTGTGTTTGGATTACATTCTTTATTTAAATTTGTTATGTCATTGATACTTTGTTAGATTTTTTTTGGTATTCAACATCTAGTAAAATGGAATTATTAATTTTGAAGTATCCTCTTCCTTTTCCTAAAAGTAAATTATCTATATTTAACTGTACAAGAGAGTGATCCGTTTTATATCCAGGTTTAATGTTACATTTTGATATAAGATTACATAAGCTATTCGATATTAAAAAAAAGTCAAGCCTACAGAATATATGTAATTTACAGTTTGAATGCCATGTGAATTGGTTTTTGTCTGGATGTTTAATTCTCCAGATGTCACTTAGTTCATTGGTGGCCATTAATTCAGTTAGAAGTTTTCTGCATTTAGTATGAGTATTAAAATTACAGTTTTTCTTGTCAAATCCTGTTAAGGTGGTATTAAAATCGCCGCCTATAATAAAAATTTTATCATCGTTTGACAATAAATAGTTATTTAGTTTTTGGACAATATATGTGTCATCTGTATTTGATCCGTAAATGTTAATAAGTGTGATGTTAATATCTTGAATTTTAATGTCTACTGCTATTAACCTTCCAATAATAATTTCAGTGAAGTTCGATAGTTCCAGGTCACTATTTGGATGTAAAAATATCCCTACACCTTCGCTATTTGACTTACATCCACTATAAACAAATCGACCAGGCCAGTCATGTTTCCATTGTTCAAAATTAGATCTCGTTAAATGTGTTTCTTGTAACATGAATATCGAGTAATTTAGACCTTTTAGCCATTCAAACACTTGCATTCTTTTATCTTTGTTTCCTAAACCTCTCACGTTCAACGTTAATATTATGGTTTCCATTTATGTGTTGGATAGCCCATGTTATTACATATATTACATATATTTTGAATCAAGTTTGAATATGTTTTTATGTCAACTGATATTTGAATAGTATGGTTATCTGTGTTAGTCATGTGTTCTGTATGCTATTAAGGAATCTTAAAAAGGTAGGTTTTATGATGAGGTGTTTTATTTATTACTTTATGCGACGAAATTTGACAAAAAACGCAGATGATGCATCTAAGAATATGTTGTATTTTAACTACCATTAATTTATCCTCCTTCTTTTTTTACATTTTAGTCACTACATTTTTTTTTTTTTATTCACGAAGAAGGATTTTTAATTATCTACATTATGTAGATGGATAAATAACGTTTTAGTGTTAAATGGAGTTTTTTTAGTTACTCTAGTATGCATAGGACAAAAATTAACATGTTAATGAACAAAATACAACATAAGACATATTACAGAGTACAAGTTTAAAGGCAATAGTCTGTGAAACTGCTGTACAGTTACAGGCATGTTTTAAATGTTGAAAGGATTTTTTAAGTATGCGCATAATAAAAGCTAGCATTTAAATGAACAAAATACAACATAAGACATATTATAGAATACAAGTTTAAAATCAATAGTCTGTGAAAAACTGCTATACGAGTTACAGGCATGTTTTAAATCTTAAATAGAGTTTTTAAGTATGCGCAGAACAAAAACTAACATTTAAATGAACAAAACACAACATAAAACATATTATAGAGTACAAGTTTTAAAAGCAATAGTCTGTGGAACTGCAATATATTAATACATGTATAATATGTTATAAAGCTTTATGCCTGTTCAATTGTTGAAGTGTGTATTTGTATTGCTAAAAGGATTTCTTGATCAGATTTAAGTAATATAAAAATCGCTTATTACATTATTATTTATATATATGTTTTTCAAAATTATACATACTGTTTAATAAGCAACATTTTTGTAAATCACGTTTATTAATTATATTTGTCTATTTTGTGCGTTATAGTTTCATAACTGAAACCGTGTTAATGAATGTACGTGATTATATCAACTCATTTATGTTGATCAAAATGTCTTGATTTGCAAAATCAACATAGTTTCGAATGCAGTACAAAAATCGTACACACAGGGGTAAAGAAAAGCACTGTATCGATAGAGGTTTAAAAACACGAGGAACCGTGTTTTTACGTGAGCGTTCTTGGGATAGTATTCAATGAAAGAAAAGGTGATCTATTTTATACTAAAAAACCTGTTAATCAGCTTCGGCCAGTCTGCTCCCATCCAATGCTTGTATTCTTCATAGGCGATTGTACGGACTACACCCTTCGTTGATTTGTAAAGTATTTTTCCGTCCCACGACCAAACAGCTTCATTTTCAGGCAATGTCCTTTTTATTGTCATCAGTACCTTTTGATTTATGTTTGTTAGATCCTCATTAATGTAAATGTTTGACCCTTTAAACTGCTTTCTATTGGCCATTACGATATTCCGTTTCTGCCTCGCCACAAATTTGACAATAATCGGCCTTGTAAACCCATCCTTGACCTTGCCCAGTCTGTGCGAGATATCAATGTCGCCAACTTGTAGATTTAGTCCTTCTATTTTCTGGTTTAATTGTGCAACTACTTTCTGTGTTGTAGTTTCAGATGATTCATTTAATATTAATGTTTGACCAATTTGTGTTGATTTTGACTCTTCTGGTATACCGAATATGCGGACATTATTTCGTCGACTATATTGTTCTACGGCATTGAGTTGCCCAGAGTGACTATCAACATATTCTTGAAGGTTAATGGCATTTTGTTTGTCTTGTTCATGGTTGTTTTCAATTTGCTTTTCCAACAGTGTGACTTTTTCATTGAGCTTGTCATTTTCCTTTCCCTTATCAAACAATTTTCCTTCAAGGACTTCAATTCTGTTTTACATTGATTTTAAGAACTCATTTTTAATCTGATTTATTATATCCACAATCATTTGTCTAAAGCTTGTATCTTTGCCAGAGAACAGATTTTCTAGCTTTGTATTCATGTCCACAAGTGCTTGCCTTATATCTGCCATTTCTTCAACTTGTGCCTGGTCAATTTCAATTATTTCACTAATAGTGTCTTGATTTGAATTTTGTTTGCCCTTCTTCTGTTTCTGCTTTATTTTAGTGCTGTTATTAGATGTTAAGCTTGTATCTAGCTCACTGCTACTGGAGCTGCTGTGTTTTCTTTTGGATGCATCGGACATCGCATTGTTGTGATCGCTATACTTTTTTGATAATTATACCTTCATTTTGCTTTTTGCTGTATTCATAGGCTAGGCATGTTTTCCTCGTGTGTCGACAAACTAACAAAATAGCCTATATGCTACTACCTTTGTAGATTCAAGAAATTTAAAACCATCTACATTATGGTTACGTTTAGTAAATTTACTAATAAAGTACCGACTTTAAAATGTTACTAGTGATTTCGTACTCCGGCTAATCCAAACGTTTTCACTCTATTTGTGCTTTTTCACACTTAAATCCAATAATTTATGCTCTGATATGCTCTGATATAAATACACGTCCACACACATCCACACACATAGACACACATAGATCATAATTCAAATATGATAAAAGGCATTTTGTTTGTTCTGCACAGAATGATTTAAGATAGCAAGAGTCAGTGAAGCATACAAGAACCATAACTCATAATTGCCCAAACGTTTTAATTACTTTTATTTTGTTTGTCAGGACTAAACTATGTTGTTATAACTCAACTTACTTCACAGAATAAAATAATGCATTAGCATGAAGTACAATATAAAAGTTAAATTGTTCTTTTGCAAAATAATTTGAATGCATAGACAAAGCGGCGCCATGTAGAAATGGCTGCATAGGTCGGGGCATCCGTGTCTGTGGACACATTCTAGTTACAGTATATAAATGTTTGTACAAGACATCTCCATCAAATAATTTGTAGTGGCTTTCTGATTGGATAAACACATTGTCAGTCAAATCTCGTTGATCAGTCAATTTAGCTTAAATCAATGGGTTTATACTTAAACTATTCTTATTAATGCAAAATGAAGACCTAAACTATTATTATTAAAGCAAAATGAAGACCTATACAGACTCTGACATCATTTGAGCATAGAACCATAGAAACAGACAATTACAGGTTAATTTTGCACACGTTTATATCTTAAAGTAAAATAATAATTTTATTGCAATATTTGCTCCATTTTTGTGACTGGGAAAGTACATTGGATATTGGACCAGGATGTAAAACTACATTGCGAGGGTTGAGCATGAAACTATTTTTATCTGATATAGAAATGTTAAGCGGGTACATAGAGAATAGTAGGTTAGTGTTGAACATAGAGAAGTTTGTATTGCGAGGCTTAGAAAACCGGAAGTGCAAGCTTTGGCGAGCGCTTTGGATTTTCGAGCCGAGCAAGATAAACTTCTCTATATTCAACACTCATCCTAATAAGCAAGATAAACTTCTCTATATTCAACACTCATCCTAATAAGCAAGATAAACTTCTCTATATTCAACACTAATTCTAATATTCTATTTATCCCATCATATCTTATTCAAAAATATATAACAGCAACTGTATAATAAATTGCAGAATTCCAAAACTAGTCGTACAACTATTCTTTCTAGTGAGAAGTTTAGGGATTGCGTTAAAAAGGATTACAGAAATAAATGAAACTATAGTTGTTAATAAGTTTATTGTATATTTCTGCAAAATATACTCGAACAATACTGTTAGCAATTAAAATAACCTTTAAAGTCAACAAAGACACAACTGTGTAATGATCTATAAAATATATGATCTATAAGTAAATAATACACATTAAATGACCATGACCTTCCTGGTCGTTTTCAAAAAAATCTGGAATGAAGCACATTCATTACTGCAATTTAATTTGATTGGTTTGTAAAACATGTTTGTGTATTTGAAGTGCAATGTATGTAAATTATCTTCCAATGCCTGACCAGAAAATGTGATCTGTAAAAATAAACAATGACAACCATTTAGTGTTATGGACTAGAAAAAGTCTGTGTACGCAGCAGGTATATTTCCACAGCGTAGAATACGGCTAAGTTTATCCCACAGGGTGTTATTTCGTCAATGCCTACGTGAAGATGGGATAAAAAAGTTTCACACTCTACACTTGTTTGTTGATTTCAGAAATTGCTGTTATTAGGTGCTGTACATGTGTAAGTACATGTATGTACACTTAAAGATTAAAACAGCATTGCTTTATTTGCAGATGAATGAAGCGTTCATTGACACAAAGAGAATGCCAATCATCCGAAAACAAGTGAGACCGAGGGAAATGCAGGGTCCCTTTGAGTCAAGAAAGTAGGTCCATCTGACTTGTTGTAGCAGTTGTTACAATAAAAGTTCATTTTGAATATTTCTGTTGCATCAGTATTGTAAATCACAGCCTAAAATTATTCTGTAAAATGTTCTGTAAAAGTGATGTAAATATTGATTTTTTTGTTTGTACCATTGAATTTTGGATTACTAGTATTACTCTTGTTATTTTTTGCATATCAGATTTGTCTTTTTTTTTACTGACAAAAACACTTTACATTTAACAGTTTGGTCAGAAACATGTGAAAAGTTTATTTGAAACTTTAACAATATATCAGTTGTTCAGTTTTTGCAAGAGCTGATTAATGACAAATACTATATCTTGATTAATTTTTTGCACCTAATTATGCCCCCACTTGAGAGGGTGGGCATATAGATTTGCCCTTGTCCGTCTGTCCGTCCTGTCCATCTGTCGGAATTTTGTGTCGCGGCACAACTTAAAAAGTATAACTGCTTGAGTGATGAAACTTTATAAGCATATTCATCTGCACCAGGGCTTGTGCACCTGGGTATTTTCGTGCAGTTTTATCTGACATCAGCGGAGTTATGACCCTTTTTTTAGCAAAAAATGACATTTTTGCACTTGTGTCGCCCGTAACTCAAAAAGTATTACTGCTAGAGTGATAAAACAGTATAAACATATTAACCTCAGCATGTGAACTTGTGCACCTGTGTATTTTGGTGCATTTTTTCTGACATCAGCTGAGTTATGGCCCCTTTTTTTTCCAAAAATGACATTTTTGGGCTTGTGTCTAACTCAAAAGTATTACTGCTAGAGTGATGAAACTTTATAAACATATTAATAAGCATGTAAACTTGTGCACCTGAGTATTTTTGTGCAGTTTTTTCTGACATCAGCAGAGTTATGGCCCTTTTTAACTTAAAAAGTATTACTGCTAGAGTGATGAAACTGTGTAAACATATTAATTAGCATGTAAACTTGTGCACCTGAGTATTTTGGTGCATTTTTCCCAACATATGCGGCGTTTTGTGACAACCAGTGGAATGTGGGGTCATCCGTGTCCTACGGACACATGTCTAGATTCAAGTAAGATATTTTTGGTAATTTGTATACTGCAGATTATGGGAAAATGTGACACACAACCTGAAGATTGATAACGTGGAGAAGGCTACAGAACACAAGCAGGCATTGGAGCATAGGCAACGAGAGGAGGCCAAAGAAAGGAAAGAAAAGGGACTCAGAGTGGAAACCAAGGTAAGAGATTTAGTAAAATTTGAGGACTAAACTAATATAATAATACCATTACAGTCTATCAAAAAGTAACAAATGTTTCTGTGAAAGTACAGTAAAGTAAGAAAAAAAGCATTGCTTTAAAATAAAGACATTTTCTTAAAAAAGAATAATGAAGTGGCAGTGGCAGAACTGTTACACATTGCAGAATATATAATAATAAAATATAATAAATACCAACCTGTATTTGGACAAAGTTTGCATGTTTAAACACTAAATAATGCATTAATAAAAACCACACAAAGATATAGGTGTCAATATCCAACTAAATAATGCATAGTCTTTGCTGCCTATTCATCGAGTGATGGCATATTTGATTGTGATTTTGCAGCACTTTCACGAGGAAGGAGAGCACTGGGTGTACGACAGGCCGCTTGTTAAACGTCTCAAATTAACGGACTCTGGAACCTCCATTAGCTGAGACGTGCTGGCACATAGCTGTGATACACCTACCTGTGTCTGTGTTCAAACTCATATCCCAATTTTTTCATATGGCAGAGATTGTGTGTCGTGGGGAAACTGGGCTTAATGCATCTGCGTAAAGTGTCACCTCCGGGACTACACTTTACGCACATGCATTAAGCCCGATTTTCCCATGACACGCCTCATATGAATCTACTGAATCTAGTGGCTGTAAAAATGTCAAGGTACAAGTATGTGTTCGTGGGTAATCTTGTATTCTAACATGAAACTCACAGATTTATCTATAGACAAAGGAACCAAATTAGCATTAAACCTCCAATAAACAACACAAAAAAGTAGTTCCGACACTGACATCATTCATTCAGGTTTTATCGATGTAATTGACCTGATAATGAATGTGTAGCAGTGAATTGCGTAACTGTAACAGCTGTGACGAAAGTTTTAACGAATGTGTATCAGTGAATTGCGTCACTGTAACAGCTGTGACGAAAGTTTTAATGCCTGCGCAGGAAGATAGGTGATGCATACAAAAAAGGAAGTTCACATTGTAACTGCAGAAATTTTTTTGTCAGATCATGTTAAAATTGAAATAATTTTCACTTGTCGTTGTGATGCCCTAACACTCTTGTGGTTTAAATCCTACGTATCAGAACTTGAAATCGCACGTTATTAGCTGATATACCACTCAATTAAAATCAAACATTATTTGAGGCACGTCGTGGGAAAGCCGGTCTTAATGCATGTGCGTAAAGTGTTGTCCCGAATTAGCCTGTGCAGTCCGCACAGGCTAATCCAGGCTGGCACTTTCCACTTTTATGGTATTTTCTGTTTCAAGGAAGTCTCTTCTAAACATAAATTCACTGCAGGTGGAAAGTGCCGTCCTGGATAAGCCTGTCCGGACTGCACAGGCTAATCCGGGACGACACTACGCACATGCATTAAGACCGGTTTTCTCACGACATGCCACATTTCTAAAATATGGCGACAATAAAAAGAAGTAAACCAGTAACGTTCAGATATGATTGACTCTATTATATGTTGATTTAATATGTTGAAAATATATTAGCCATAATGGTATTAATCAACGGGCATTTAATTTGTTTTCAAGTACAGTTTCATTAATTTTTTAAATAATTCAATAACTTGGGTCTACGCATAGGCTGCCTTCGTTTAACTCCAAAAATGCTAAATGTCTACTGAAAATAGCTACATTTTGTGGTTGTCCCATATTCTGTTGCTTTGTTACATAATTTTCTTCGCCAAAGTACCAGTATATTATATATTGCACCATATGAAGTGTACTTAACTTCGTTACGTTTTCTCAACTAGGCAATGCTGTTGGTTGAGTTCTTGGGTTAAGTTTTCTCAACTACGCCATGCTGTTTGTTGAGTTATTGGTTAAGTTTTCTCTACTAGGCAATGCTGTTGGTTGAGTTGTTGTTAAATTTCATTTGCAATTATGTTTTATCAGATTTATCAATGTCTCATATGTGGGTAAAAGTGCTTTAGAAGATAGAATTGACATTTTAGTCTGTTTTTGTGTGGTTTAGTTTTTTCTGTTGAATAACTTTTATTAGGCATTCAGACAATGCAAAGTTATTTGAAGTCACGTGTACATGGAATATTAATAAAACTTCACATGTGTAATAATATATTCATATGCAAATGATGTGTTGACATGATACTTTAAATCTGATATTGTTGATCAGAAAAAGACGAGTCTAATCAATAAAAGTCAGTTCTGTGTTATTTATAATATGTTCGTATTGTACGTCAGAAATAATCATGCATTCACAATATATACTTCTGCTTAGTATTGTTATACATGTATGATGTAATAATAAACAAACATATGAGAATGTAAATAGAACACATGTTATTCATATGTATCTTGAGATTACATATTTACGATTGTCGTCGAGTTCACAGGTACCTGTGGTCAAGTTTTAGCAACCAAAGAAATTGACTTGATTAACTTATGTTTACATTGAATTTGCTTAAATCTAGTCATTTTAAATTTATTACAATCTTTAATAAGTTCAGTTCTTATTTTGTACACAACATCTGAACTAATTTATTGCTCTTAATTGCTATAAATTTCTTACAGTTCTTTATGAACAAATCCTCAGTTAACTGGCCTTTGTCATATTGGTTTGAATTGCTAGTTGAATTTGGTGTTGCTTGTCTCATGTTTAATAACAGATATTGCATAATTAAGGATTTTTGCATGGTATAGGTTCATGTATTTACTAGCATCATGGCCCTTTATTATAAGTATTAGGAGCTACTACATGCATGTTCAAACCCTTTAGAAGTGGAGTGTACACAATTGACTTAAATTGTATGTACTTACATGGCAAAATATATCAAAACATACAGACAAACAAACGAACAAGTATTGTATAATGATATTCAACATTTGATGTTAGGGATAACACACAAAAAAGACTTTTGGAAGTTAAGTTCTTCAGTTTTTACCTGTTTTCCAGATTTTTTCTAGTGTGTTTTGTTTGCCTTATAATTTAACGAGAGTATTTAATCCATATTTTAAATACTTTGTATACAATGCAGTTCTCAAGAAGTAAACATCTTGCCATAAAAGTATAAAGAGACTTTGTTAGTCTTTGTAGCATAATCTGGCTCACAAAATAAACATTTCGGGAGTTGAGTGCGAAACTGTTGTATCTGCTTAACATTATATCAGGTGCAATAATTTCACGCTCAGCCCTCGAATTCTCGAGGATGTTGATTATTCATTTGTGTTACCGATTATCAAATATTAATGAACATTCTTTGACCACATTGTTTGGTTCCACTTGATATCTTAACTTTAATATTAGTCAGATCTGCTTTTCTACACTTTACACATTGTGCACAAGAATATTTTCCAGTACTGATTTTTGTGAGTCATATAATAATTATGTAAATCACAAATGATGCAAAAAAATGTTGCTTCATTTGTCTGAAGTGATAAGTTATGTTTATAAATACTATAATATATAATTATTTTTTGTATGTGTTTTATGAAGGTAATCCAATATGACCATTATCAATTCATGTGACTTTCCAAAAAAACTTTGTATTTTCACCCCGAAATAGGTACTTCTTGTAAGAAATTTATCTGCAGTATTGAAGAATGAATGTTGTTATAGTTACAAGTAATCACTGTGTTACATACATGTATTTGTTACATGAACTCAGTTATGCAATAAATGGAAATATAAATCGTCATGTACAGACATGTTCACGTTTTTCTTTTGATAAATTGTGTTTTACCATTTTAAATAAGTTATTTTTCATTTTTACAAAATGCCCATGTACTACTATCTGTTAGCTATTTTAGGTGGAGTCAAAAAAGAACTTGTGTAAACCCAGTCAAAATAACACATTGAAACTTGTAGTTATCAAACAAAAAGTAGTTTATACCAAGTTTACACCAAGAAAAAAATACAATGGTCTTAATTGGAACCAAGCAAGATACATTGAAACTTGTGGGTACCATTACATGCTTCCACAAATGTAAATCATATGCAAATTAATCTGCGATATTATCCAATCATCGCATTTGGATATCACATGTTTAGCAGATAAACTATTTCATACAAAAGAGCATGTGCATGCTTGTGATATTCAAAAGAGCAAGTGATAATGTTTGTGATAATTGATGTATGGAAATTAATCCTTTAACAATAGCTGGAAAGGAGTTTAAACTATTCGTGGCAAAACCCGGATCGGTCTATTAAAACTTGAGAAGTGTGAACCTAGCAAAATAACACACATTAAATATGATGTACAATGTATACCACACTAGTTTTAATACCAGTCTTTATTTATCGCGATATGTTTAACAATGTACAGGGTAAGTTGTCAATATTTCATTAAATTGATATTTTTCGCCCTGCATTGCACCTTGTTTCTCTACAACCAGTGGCCTACTAAGGCGTTAAACATGTTTGTTTCAGTTTACCCGACCTGCCATAAAAATGCCCCGACCCTAGAACATTTTATCGAGTTTGTCAGATATTTTTTGTTTTATTTACTCTATTCCAATAATTTAGTGTTTTTTTTTAGCTCACCTGAGCACAATGTGCTCATGGTGAGCTGTTAGGATCGCCTTTTGTCCGTCGTGCGTCATCTGTCATGCATCGTGTGTCAACATTTTCATTCAAAGAACATCTCCTAAACCGCTGGGTGACCCTCTTTCAAAATTGTTCAAATCATTCCGGTCCTCTGCATTTGTAGGTAACATGAGCTAAAAATAGATTAAAAAACTGAAAACTTAAAAAATCTTCTCTGAAACCACAAGGCTTTGAGCTTTCATATTTGATATGTGACATCCTCTCGTGGTCCTCTACAAAGATTGTTCAAATAGACTTTTATAGCAAAATGACTTTAAAACTCTTCTCTGAAGCCGCAAAGCCTAGAGGTTTCATATTTGGTATGTAACATTGTATAGTGGTCCTCTGCAAAGATTGTTCAAATGATGCCCCTGGGGTCAAAACAGGCCACACCCCGGGTTTCACATGGTTTATGTCAACTTGAATAGCAAAATAACTTCAAAAATCTTCTCCTCTGAAACCGCAAGACCCAGAGGTTTCATATTTGGTATGTAACATTGTATAGTGGTCCTTTACAAAGATTGTTCAAATGATGCCCTTAGGGTCAAAACTGGCCACACCCTGGGGCTCACATGGTTTATATAGACTTAATAGCAAAATGACTTTAAAATATTCTTCTCTGAAACCGCAAGGCCTACAAGTTTCATATTTGGTACGTAACATTGTATAGTATTCCTCTACAAAGATTGTTCAAATGATGCCCCTGGTGTCAAAAGTGGCCACACCCAGGAGGTCACATGGTTTATATAGACTTGAATAGCAAAATTACTTTTAAAATCTTCTGCTCTGAAACCACAAGGACCAGAGGTTTCATATTTGGTAAGTAGCATTGTATATTGGTCCTCTACAAAGATTGTTCAAATGGTGCCCCATGGGGTCAAAATTGGCCACACACTGAGGCTCACGTGGTTTCTATAGACTTGAATAGCAAAATGACTAAAAATCTTCTCCTTTGAAACTTCTAGATCTAAAGGTTTCATATTTGGTATGTAACATTGTATAGTGGTCCTCTACAAAGAGTGTTCAAATGATGCCACTTGGGTCAAAACTGGGCACACTCCGGGGGTCACATGGTTTATATAGACTTTAATAGCAAAATGACTAAAAATCTTCTCTGAAACAGCAAAGCCCAGAGGTTTCATGTTTGGTAAGTAACATTGTATAGTGGTCCTGTACAAAGATTGTTCAAATGGTGCCCCTGGGGTCAAAATTGGCCACACCCCGTGTCTAACGTGGTTTATATAGACTTTAATAGCAAAATGACTTTAAAAATCTTCTCCTCTGGAACTGCAAGGCACAGAGGTTTAATATTTGGTATGTAACATTGTATAGTGGTCCTCTACAAAGATTGTTCGAATGATGCCCCTGGGGTCAAACTGGCCACACCCGGGGGTCACAATGTTTACATAGACTTAAATAGCAAAATGACTTTAAAAATATTCTTTTCTGAAACCACAAGGCCCAGACGTTTCATAGTTGGTATGTAATGTTGTATAGTGGTCCTCTACAAAGATTGTTCAAATGATGTCCATGGGGTAAAAACTGTCCACACCCCAGGGCTCACATGGTTTATATAGACGTAAATGGCAAAATTATTTTAAAAAAATTCTCAGAAACCACAAGGCCCAGAGGTTTCATATTTGGCCGGAAACATTGTATAGTGGTCCCCTACAAAGATTGTTCAAAAGATGCCACTGGGGTCAAAACTGGCCACGCCTCGGGGGTCACATGGTTTGTATAAACTTAAATAGCAAGATGACTTTTAAATCTTCTCCTCTGAAACCGCAAGACCCAGTGTTTTGTTAACCAATTTTCGAAGAAAAATTTCGGGTATTAGATTACGTATGCCGTTAGGCGGGCGGATGATCGGGCGGGTGGCTGGGCGTAGCACTTTTCGTTTCCACTCTCCTACTCCAGAACAGATTGAGCTATTGTAATGAAACTTCATACATAGATACCTTATAGCGAGACCTCGCTTGGGATTGCTAATGGGGTGGGTGGAGTCACGGTCAAAGTCTCTGTTACTAAAAATAGAAAACACGTTATCAGCTCAATAACGTGAGAACGCATTGAGATATTTAAATGAAACTTGATACATAGATACCTTATATCGAGACCTCGATTGGGATAGCATATAGGGTGGGTGGGGTCAAGGTCATTGTTATTAAAAATAGAAAAACAGTTTCCGCTCAATAACTTAAGAATGTATTGAGATATTTTAATGAAACTTCATACTTAGATACCTTATATAGAGACCTTGCTTTGGATTACATATGGTATGGGTGGGGTCAAGGTCACTGTTACTAAAAATTGAAAAACAGTTTTTGCTCAATAACTTGAGAAAGTTTTGACATATTTTAATGAAACTTCATACATAGATATCTTATATCAATACCTCGCTTGGAATTGCGTATGGGGTGGGTGGGGTCAAGGTCACCATAACTAAAAATAGACAAATTTTTTGTGTTGAATTTGATGCACTTCGTTTGAAAAATTTGTTTTTCATGGAATTTCCACGTTTCTTGTAATTGGTATGTAACATTGTATAGTGGTCCTCTACAAAGATTGTTCAAATGATGTCCCTGTGGGTCGCATAGTTTATATAGATTTAAATAGAAACATGACTTTAAAAATGTTCTCCTCTGAAACCGCAAGGCCCAGTGGTCTCATATTTGGTATGTAATATTGTATAGTGGTCCTCTACAAATATTGTTCAAATTATACCCCTGGGGTAGAAAGTGGCCATGCCCTGCGGGCCACATGTTTATATAGACTATACAAATCTTCTTAAACTGCAAGGCCCAGATCTTTATACTCACGTAAGTGCTTTAGTGCCATCTGGCCCACTTGTTATAAGCCTTTATGATGCCTTTAACTCATGGGAGTGACCTAGGGCCATCGTGGCCATCTTGTTTATAAATAAGTGTTTTGTTTTGACAGCTTACACTTCAAAACAATGTTAAATGATATTTCCAACATGTTATGAATATTCATTCAGTTTTAGAATCTTCAAGTCGACCAGTACAATTTGTTGGGCATGTAACCTGAAACAAACATATTTTTTAACGACTATTTCGTCTTTCGCATGAGACGTTAAATCAATGTGCAATGTACTAAGTGTTCCAAGACCAGCAATAAAAGATCCAGCGTCGCCACTGGAACTTGCGTATCTTGCACTATCCTTTGTAATCTAACTAACGTCTTCGATTGTCTTATCGAATTGTGAATCACGGTGCACTCAATCAAAATTCACACCTAGGCTGTCCTTAAAAAATTATTAGTTTGGCTTAACCCTACTAACATTGCCGCTACCTCCAAAAAACATTCAGCATGCAAAGTGTAAACACAAATGAAAAAAAAAGAAAAGTGTTATATTGCTTGAATATGTTGAAATATTCTTGTTAAAACTTGTTTTAATAACAAAATATCAGAAATCTATTTCAGAGTGTTTCAATTTTAACACATTTGTAAATCAATAAAACATCGGTATTGCAAGTACATGTACAACGGTCACGTACGTGAACTATATACTATCTATTCAATTAACAACATTGAAAAAAACATGCAATAAAAATACCCTACCTATCTACCCACCTCTTAAATTCTGAGTAGGGTTACGCCAAACCAACAATTTATCAAGACGGCCCTACAGAAATGTTTGTGGTATGATCCGCCCAACACACATGAGAGTTTGGGCTGTGGCTATCACAAGGTACATACCGATTAGATATTTGGATTTTCCCATGACAAAATCCATGTTTCCTAGCCATGTTATTACGTTTATGATTGGCGAAATGACTATGATATAGGTTTGTTTAAGTTAAGAGATTTTCATTTTGTGAAATATTGAAAATAGATCTTGTCCCTGAAAATATTTTTGGCTCGAATTTCACAAGTCTAACAAGGTCCGTCTTAGGAAATGAATGTCCGTTTTTAAACCCAGTGGGACTCAGATTTCAAGCTCTGGCGTCCGTTGACAAGCCTTCTCGGGTCAATTTTCACTTGTTTAATAATACGAGACTTGTATATATTACAGCGATGTTACAGGATTGATCGTTCGATCTATGGGTATGATGACAATCGTCGCAAGATAGATGGTAGAAATGTTCATGGTAATTTGAAGCCACACGGCTTAAATAAATCACTCTGGTCAAATACGACTCGGTCTTTTTATTCTGCAAAAGAGGCCAAGATCACAAGCCCTTTTTACTGTAATACAAGATTGATGAATAAGACTAAATCTATACTAGTTAGTTGTTCTCACACAAACGCATATCAAACAGAAGTTGCTGGGAGACAATTAAAGAAAACCTTTCTTCAATATCGCTAACATCCACTTTCTAGCTCACCTGAGCACGAAGTGCTCTGTGAGCTATTGGTAAAGGGAACCTCTCAGGCGTCGTCCGTCGTCCATCGTCCGTATGCCGTCAACAATTTGGCCCGTTATCGCGATAAAGACTACATGTTTAGCTCACCTGAGCAAAAAGTGCTCATGTTGAGCTTTTGTGATCGCCCGTTGTCAGTCGTGCGTGTGTGCGTGCGTCGTCAACTTTTCATTCAAACAACATCTCCTCTTAAACCGCTTGGCAGATTTCACCAAACTTCACAGGAATGATCCTTGGGTGGACCTCTTTCAAAGCTGTTCAAATCTTTCCGGTCCGCTGAATATGTAGGTCAACAGAGCTGAAAATAGATTTAAAAAGTGAAAACTTTTTATGAAACCGCAAGGCTCAGATCTTTCATATTTGATATGTGACATCCTCTAGGGGTCCTCTACAAAGATTGTTCAAATTATGCCCCTGGGGTCAAAACGGGCCACGCCCCGGAGGTCACATGGTTTATATAGAATATATAGCAAAATGACTTTTAAAATCTTCTCCTCTGAAACCACAAGGCCCAGAGGTTTCATATTTGGTATGTAACATCCTATAGTGGTCCTCTACAAAGATTGTTCAAATTATGCCCCTGGGGTCAAAACTGGCCACGCCCCGGGGGTCACATGGTTTATATAGAATATATAGCAAAATGACTTTAAAACTCTTCTCCTCTGAAACCACAAGGCCCAGATGTTTCACATTTGGTAAATGTCATTGTATAGTGGTCCTCTACAAAGATTGTTCAAATTATGCCCCTGGGGTCAAAACTGGCCACGCCCCAGGGGTCTCATGGTTTATATAGAATATATAGCAAAATGACTTTTAAAATCTCCTTCTCTGAAACCACAAAGCCCAGAGGTTTCATATTTGGTATGTAACATCCTATAGTGGTCCTCTACAAAAATTGTTCAAATTATGTCCCTGGGGTCAAAACTGGCCATGCCCAGGGCGTCACATGGTTTATAAAAACTTATATAGCAAAATGTCTTAAAATCTTCTTTGAAACTGCAAGGCCCAGAGGTTTCGTATTTGGTATTTAACATCCTATAGTGGTACTCTACAAAGATTGTTCAAATTATGCCCCATGGGTCGAAACAGACCACACCCGATTGGTCACATGGTTAATATAGACTTAAATAGCAAAATTCTTAAAATTCTTCTCCTCTGAAACCGCAAGGCCTAGAGGTTTCATATTTGGTATATAACATTGTATAGTGGTCCTTTACAAAGAGTGCTCAAATTATGCCCCTGGGGTCAAAACTGGCCACGCCCCGGGGGTCTCATTGTTTATATAGACTTAAATAGCAAAATGACTTTAAAAATCTTCTCTGAAACAGCAAGGCCCACAGCTTTCCTATATTTGTTACGTAACATTGCATAGTGGTCCTTTCCAAAGATTGTTTGGCCACCCCCCGAAGGGGTCACATGGTTTATATAGACTTAAATAGCAAAATGACTTAAACAATCTTTACCTGAAACCGCAAGGCCCACAGCTTTCCTATATTTGGTACGTAACATTGCAAAGTGGTCCTCTCCAAAGATTGTTCAAATTATGCCCCTGGGGTCAAATCTGGCCACCCCCCGAGGGGTCACATCTTTACCTGAAACCGCAAGGCCCAGAAGTTTGTTCAAGGTTGTTCAACTTATGCCCCTGGGATAAAAATAAGCCACGCCTCTGGGATGCAAATTCCAATTGGGTTACAAGGTCTCAGGTGAGCGTCCTAGGGCCCTCAGGGCCCTCTTGTTTATTCATTCTTGACCAAACTTGCACAGTTTATGACCATAAAATCTTGGACAGGTTCGATAATGGGCTCGATCGGACCATTAACACCAGAGTTATTGTCCCTTTTTGGCCCCAAATACATATATTCCTGAATACTAAAGTAACTCACCTGGTCAAGGGAGGTAAATGAAGTATCAGGAAGATAATTGCCAGAAACGTGTTATTTCCCTTTGTAGCTCAGTCACAGATATAACCCAGATAGTGCAGTCTGCTAATCAGTAAAAATCAATACATCACTTTGAGTCAACATGATACTTCTATTTTAGATCAGCATCATTACACATAGAAACCATTGATAGCCTGCTTCTGACCTATAATTTAGATATGTGTGCAGCAATAAAATTTTCCACCGTCTGTCTTGGCATCCAGTCTGGAAAAAGTTGTAAACAACAACCAATAGCTAGAATTCATGTTGTAAACAAGCAATCAGAATATAGGATTTATATCATGTGATCTAGTGCCTGAAACGGTTATTTTCTTTAGTTTTTGGGCTGTTTAGTTAGTTACTTATTTAGTATCATTTAATCATGTAACTTTTGGACTGACTTTTACATTTGAATTGGGATTTTGGAAACTCAAATAATTATCATACATGATTTTTGAAGCTGATTTATTGTTTCTCCTTAATTGAAAAATACTTCTACACTGTTAAACATTAATTGAGACATATTTTTACACTATTTAAAGTGTACCATGCTACTTGCTAGTATCTGCTTGTATGGTATATATAAGTAAGGGCTCGTAGTTTGAGGACTCTTTTTAAAGTTCAACAAAATAAAAGTGACTTCCCGTGCATCGCTTACATTACATTTTATCTCACCTGAGCACTTCATGCTCAATGAGCTATTGGTATAGGGGGGACTGTTCTGCGTTGTCCGTCGTCCGTAGTGCATCGGAACAATTGGGAATGTGGACGTGATACAAACTTCACTTTCATTAAATCTTTACCAAACTTGCACAGTTTGTGTATGACCATAAAATCTCGGATAGATAATGGGCCAAATCAGATGATGAACACCGGAGCTATAGCCAATTTTTCATGAGAAAATCTGCAAACTGGACTTTGTGCAACATACAATCTTCATTTTTCCTCTGAATTTGACCAAACTTGCACAGCATGTACATGAACTGAATATTTCAAAATAATCAATAAAATGGCCTAGATTGGGATACAAAAACCAGAGTTATTGCCCCTTGTTCGTGTGAAAAAATGGACAATGTGGAGTATAGAGACTTCATTTATTGCATAATATTGACCAACTTGCACCATAAGGTCTCAGTCAATTCCCAATATGGAACAGATCAGACAAGAAAGACTAGAGTTATGACCACTTGTTTGTGAAAAAAAAAATCCATAATTTGTCAAACATTGGCTTTCAGTCTCCATAGTGAATTAACTTTTCATTCCTTGTTGACTAAACTTGCACAGTTTGTGTATAACCATAAGATTTCATCAAGGTGCAATGATGGGCCAGATAGAACCAGGAACACTGGAGTTATATCCCCTTTTTGTGAGAAACTTTGCAAACAAGGACTTTGTGTGACATAGAAATATCATTTTTCATCTGATCTTGATAATACTTGCACAGCTTGTGTATGACCATAAGATCTCATAATAAACCAAGGTTTTGCGCTGATTAGGCAGCTTGTGTATGACCATAAGATCTCATAATAAACCAAGGTTTTGCGCTGATTATGGTATGAAGAACAAAGTTTTTTGCCCATTTATTTGTGAAAAAGAAGCAAAAATGGACAATGTTCATGATAGAGACTTCATTTTTCATTTGGGATGGTAGCAGATAGTATTTCAGCAACTGGTTAATTAGTTTTGGTATTTGAGCTGTTAACCAGTGAGCTAAATATCAATTACAAGACCAGAAACAAAATTAAAATGGAAATACATCAAGTACAATGGTCTGTTTGATTGAATAGTCCTAATCAATGATATACATAATGCTGACAGGTGTCTTGTATTGCTATCTTTTGTAACTGTTTTAATTATTGTTCTGTTGAAATAAGAACAAAGCACAGTACATGTAATTCAGCTGGATGTTTGAACCTAAAAAATATGCCATTGCAAAGATTGGATGTCAACCTCTGTGCAATGAAAGTGTGATTGTGCATGGTAAACATATCATCGTTTGCCTGTGGTTCATCTTGGTCCCAACAGTTTCGACCATAAATGCATCTGTATTGCGCCATGTAATTGCCATGTAAATAACAGAAGTAGGCCGGGCAGGCAAGAGACTGTATATCACATGTAGATTGCCAGGTTAGCTACAGAAGAAGTTCAGACAGGCAACCGTATTGCACCTGTCGAATTGCCAGATCAGGTTGTCTGATTTGGGTCATTTTGTAGGTGATGACATTTAGCTGATCTCTGTCATTGCCAGTACTCAGGTGAGCGCTTGGGCAATCATGGCCCTCTGGTTTACATTTCGCCCATTGAAAGCCAAAAGGGGATATCAGCCTTCTTTGCACATATGCTGATGACACCTGGCTTTCGATGGAAGATTTGTATATGAAAGTTCTTTTACCTCATTTGGACCGACATTGTATATTAAAACCTTTTGTATACCTTATTTGGACCTGCATTATGTATTAAAGCTTTTTGTATACCTTATTTGGACCTACAACCATGTATATGAAAGCCACCTTAATCAAGTATCTCCAGTTTTAGTAGTGACATTGTCCATGTAAATCTAAAACATTTCTTAGGTTAGGTGACGTCTTTTATATACCTTATTTGGACCTATATGAAAGACTACTTTAAGCATGTATCTCCCGTTCCAGAAGTGACATAGTCCTTGTGCAACGTAAACCTTCCTTAGGCTGGCTAACGTCATGTTACCTTTTTTGGACATACATTTGTATATGAATGCCTCAATGTAAGACCAAGTCTATGCTCGTTATGTTCAAAAAGAAATGTAAAACCTTTGCCATTTTTCCAGGAATCCTCTCAGTCTGTCATGTCAAATATTCTGTTCTCTATCAACAGTGCTAATGTTCCTCCCCTGGGTACTATCGTCATTCAGAGAAAATGTTCGGGAGAATCAATCAATCTCGACAAATTGTGCGACAAATAAATAATAGACTGGTCAGCGCTGGTAGGCAATAAACTCTATTTTAGCACGCCAAGATTTTTTTGGCACGAGGTGTAACATTTGGGGTGAATAATGTTTCCGGAAAAATACTAATTACTGGTCAGCGCGACAAGGGGCAATAAGAAAACAAACCCCGCACTTCGAGAACGCAATTATTGTTGAATGCCATACCGCATGAGTGGTGAATAAGTTTTATTCTCGTATGACAATGTACAGTTTTAGTTTTAATCTCATACATTGATGATGAACCACGGTTTCCTCGTACATGTACATGTGTATGAATCAACATTGTATACATGTATATGAATCAACATTGTAAGATTTTTTCCCTGTCATACATCTGTGGTGATTATGGTTTTCCTCATACATGTATATGAATCAACATTGTAAGATTTTTTCCCTGTCATACATTTGTGGTGATTATGGTTTTCCTCATATATGAATCCAACTTGTTTCTTGCTGTGTTTCTTTAGTTTCATAATGAATTATTATAGTTAAATACTGCATACTAGTACTACGAAATATATATTGAAGTGATGAAGTTCAAGTAAGGACACACGTGTATTTTCCTTGTAAGTGAATGCTGGACATCGTTTTCACTCGATGCACGTGCATTGTACCAAAGCCTGAGTCAGATCTAAGCTAGATCTATTGAGTAAACGTCTTGGCATTGTTTACGTGTCAATTCATACGTAATCCGTAGACAGTAATAATGTATGTAAGTCCCCAAAAACACCCCTACAGTTTTAGTACACTTCACTACATCGCAAGCACCGTACGGGGTCATGTTCACAAATGAGACGATGCAAAATGCCAGTTACTTGCAGGGACATTGCGACTAACATGCATCAGTTGAGCAGACAGGCAAATCACACGGCCTTGTCATCGGTATGAATTGCTTATGTTAGAATTAACCTACGACAAGATTTGATTGGCCATGTGTTAAGCCATTCAGAAAGTTAGGACATAATTGTTTGTAGAAGATGTCATGTAAAAGCATGCGTTTATTGTCAACGGTGTTTTCGGAGTTGAATCTAAGTAGGCATGGTTATAAATCCCGCTGGGTAAGGTCCTTTGCGGATGTCTTGGTATCGCTTTATAAATCCCGCAGGGTAAGGTCCATTGCGGATGTCTTGGTATCGCTTTATAAATCCCGCAGGGTAAGGTCCATTGCGGATGTCTTGGTATCGCTTTATAAATCCCGCAGGGTAAGGTCCATTGCGGATGTCTTGGTATCGCTTTATAAATCCCGCAGGGTAAGGTCCATTGCGGATGTCTTGGTATCGCTTTATAAATCCCGCAGGGTAAGGTCCATTTGCGGATGTCTTGGTATCGCTTTATAAATCCCGCAGGGTAAGGTCCATTGCGGATGTCTTGGTATCGCTTTATAAATCCCGCAGGGTAAGGTCCATTGCGGATGTCTTGGTATCGCTTTATAAATCCCGCAGGGTAAGGTCCATTGCGGATGTCTTGGTATCGCTTTATAAATCCCGCAGGGTAAGGTCCATTGCGGATGTCTTGGTATCGCTTTATAAATCCCGCAGGGTAAGGTCCATTGTGGATGTCTTGGTATCGCTTTATAAATCCCGCAGGGTAAGGTCCATTGCTGATGTCTTGGTATCGCTTTATAAATCCCGCAGGGTAAGGTCCATTGCGGATGTCTTGGTATCGCTTTATAAATCCCACAGGGTCAGGTCCATTGCGGATGTCTTGGTATCGCTTTATAAATCCCACAGGGTCAGGTCCATTGCGGATGTCTTGGTATCGCTTTATAAATCCCGCAGGGTAAGGTCCATTATGGATGTCTTGGTATCGCTTTATAAATCCCGCAGGGTCAGGTCCATTGCGGATGTCTTGGTATCGCTTTATAAATCCCGCAGGGTCAGGTCCATTGCGGATGTCTTGGTATCGCTTTATAAATCCCGCAGGGTAAGGTCCATTGCGGATGTCTTGGTATCACTTTATAAATCCCGCAGGGTAAGGTCCATTGTGGATGTCTTGGTATCGCTTTATAAATCCCACAGGGTCAGGTCCATTGCGGATGTCTTGGTATCGCTTTAAGTTGGCAAAAAGCGTTTGACGAGCTTTATAAGAATGCTAAGGAACAATATCGAAGAGGTTGGAAGACTATAGTGTCTCCCCTGTGCATCACTGTATGCATCCAAATTCACTGCTGGTATCATGCATTCATTGCACAAATGCTGTGGTCTCATGCATTCATTGCACAAATGCTGTGGTCTCATGCATTTATTGCACACATGCTGTGGTTTCATGCATTCATTGCACAAATGCTGTGGTCTCGTGCATTCATTGCACAAATGCGGTGTGCTGGGTGTTGTTTTCGTTGTCGTCTTAGTTGATGAAGATGTTGATTTTAGAACATAGGCAACATGCACACTCCGCCCGCATTTCATTTCAACGTTCTTCGACCAAAAAATCTCGTATAATGTGTCAACGTGTAATCGTGAACATATGTATTTCTGTTATAAAGAGAGATTTTAGTACATGTGTTAAACGTAAGGAACGGTGGTTTACGTAAACTTACAAACTAAACATGAAGAGTATGTTACCTCAAAGGCATTACAAGCCACGTAATGAATTGCGTAGGTGCAAAGCAAAACGGTTGCGTTGATAGGAAATATGTTTTGCAAATAAACGTGTAACCTCCCTGTCTAATTCAACTGTTCTCGACGAATCTCCTGACAATCAATACTGGAAGATAGACAAAATGGAAGGCGAAGAAAACAATAAACAACGTCGCGACGTCGGCCAAATGATGGGAGATTTTCAATAAGGAAACAAACAGAGATTTGGCACGCTATGAAATCGGATTTCTACAAACAGAGATTTGTCACGCTATGAAATCGGATTTCTTGTCAGATACTTTTTAGACTTAAATTGACGAGTACATGTTGCCAGTACTGTCTCACGCAAAAGTGTCATGGTAGTAACAATCTTAGGCTGTTTTCTTCACCTTTTGACCGCGAGATATTGTGTCGCGGGGAATAGATATTTAAAGCGTAAACAGTTTTAGACATTTGATGTAAAAAGCTTTCATAGGATTTTCATCTGAAATACAATTGCGCTTTTTCAGTCATTACCAGAAAGACACAACATTTTATCAGACTTGCGTTTAAGTCGTACATTTATAAACTTAATAATATTAATAAAATAATATTAATTGCAAACGTTACTTAGCATCTTCTACCAATTTTTCAAGTATATATTGTTTAGAGTTTTCTTCGACGCCATTTTTAAGCACAATACCCACGAGTGCCCGTATATTATTTAATTTCATGATGCATACTTAATGAGACATTGCACTTCAAAATCACCATGCAGTTACGAAATAAACTTACAATAATAAGCAAACTATTGTGATCGAGTTTATTTAGTCACAGTTATACGAAGATATAACATAGCTGTAGTTTATGTTTCGGAATGGTTATGTCACTTTAAAGTAGCATAATGATTAACATGTACATATGTTCGATTATAAATTAATCATTCACATATCATTATCAATTTAAAACTTGCCGCAAGGTACGTGCACAAATACTTTGAGGACGGGCCGGTATGCGTTGAACTTGTGAGTTGTGACTTCGCAATTTGCAACGAGCTGCATGCCCCGAATGTGCAAAATTCGTTAACGCGCTTGAACGCACGGCATTCAATCTCTCCGTCATCCAGTACGTGTGTCATCCATCATATGCACGTTATTATTTGTATAAACTGCAATTAAATATCAATCAGTCAATGATAGCTGTCAATGAATATTAGGCGTGTCGTGGAAAAACCGGGCTTAATGCACTTTCCGCCTACATTGGTGTTATGTTTAGAAGAAACTTCCTTGAAACAGAAAATACCATAAAAGCGGAAAGTGTCGTTCTGGATTAGCCTGTGCGGACTTCACAATGGAAGAATGGAAGAAATTCACTCGTGAAAGAACACTAGTCTTTCATGAACCATACAGTAATATTTATAAATATTTATTTTGTATGTATGAACAAAAAATAAACGCACACGGACATTGTATTTGTGTCCATATTTTTTTTCGGAATCACACAATCAGCATACTTTCATAAATACATAGTTATGATTGTACTAATATTCCATATAGTGTATTTGTCTAATTACAATTATAGATGTGAATTATCAATACAGACATAATAATTGGCATACTTTAATGAATTTAATTTCAATGCACGTTACGCGGTAATTTAATAGCCATAAGCCCATTAGACCATAGGATAAAGTTACCAAGGTAACACACTAAAAATGTCATTCTTTAAATAACGCTGGGCTAACTACCGCTCAAACTAGATACATTAAACTGAGAATGCATATAAATTTTGGAAATAAGCGGAATGCTTCAACATATGTCCTAGAAATTATTGATAACATGTCAAGAAAGTATTTATTATTTTTGAAAATCTTAAACGAGTGCTTATGCAATGGTGACCGCATTTTCATTTGTCTTGTGTATTTCTTTTTTTTATTGTTTTTGTAAGTATTTGTGTACGTTTGTCATAAAACCACTCTGTCATAGTTTTGTCACATTGCCTTAATGTATGAGAATTTCTAGCACCAGTTTGTATAGTACGTAATATGCCCAATGCGGCATATACAACAACGGAATCACTTAACATCGCTATTTCACACTACTACGTACACCGTTGTTCAGAAAATAGCGATGTTCTGGCATTAAGCTTTTAAAAGTGAAATTGTTGGGAACACATTTTGTTTCCTAACTCGAATTTTCATTTTCGTCCGTTTCATTGGTGTCTTTCAATGCTATTTGGCTAAGTTTGACGTGCTGCTCTATTCCAAACCGACATTTACATCTCCCTTGGGAAACGTAATAAATTCCCGTTTTATCGACTCGGAATCCTTGATCGGCGCGGAATATGTGTCTGACGTCACCAGTTATTGTGGTGATGGGCGTGTTGTCGCGCTTGCTTCGCAGAGTCACGTGGATTTTCCCCTCAAATTTAGTTTCGCATTTGAAATGACTCGTGTACTCGTCCTCTTTCAGAACTAAGTCAGCCTTAGTTTTATATTTTGGCGGAACGCTGATCTGATTATCGACGGACCAGACGAGTTGTTCTTCGAACGACTCCTCGTCTGCTTTTTTCACGGACATTTCACCCTTGAACCCGGCGTTCGCTTGTATGACCGGATTTGGCGGACACAGCTTAATTTCAAGATTAAATCCAATCGTATAACACTTCTCCATGGATATGTTGCACGTCGATTTTGTCGTTCGTTCCGTCTTCAACGTGTAAACCTGCGGCTGGTCAGTGTCGTTTGTAAAATGCGCGGTAAAGAGCACGTGTGTTTTCGGCGTCGACTCCTTCACTTGGTCGTAGTACTCGGTCTTTCCGTGATGAATTCGTACGTGTTTCCAGTTAATATCAGTTGACAAGATGTCGTCTGCATCTTTCCGCTGGCTCTTGTCTAGCGGGAAGTCGTTGACCCAGACTCGAACTAGCTCTTCTAGGTCCAGAAGTTCCTGCGACATTCCGTGGTATGTCCCTGAAAGCAGACACAACAAACTTCAATCACAGACGTTTTCGATTGTTGCCAATTACATCTTAAACGCGTTACTAATATATGTAACGCATCACTAGCTGTGTTATAATATTAAGTTTCATTCATTGAGTTTCACAAAAGATGAATGACATTGGTGGGAACGCCTATAACTATCTATGCAAGCCTACCAGTTGCCAATATCTACAATTGCTGTCAAAATGTCTCAAATTAATTTAATCAATCAATTTTGGCGTATTTTTACATTTTCAAAACGACATGTTTTCGTGCATAATTGAGAAAAAAAGTGGTTTCCGATTTTAGTTGTTTTAGTATCTTGGCAATTTTGTGTACAAACATTCGGACACTGTTATTCGATTTAATATTAAGTTGTCATCTTCAATCATGAATGCAATATATATTATTAAAATCGCTTTATTCAGTCAGTCATATGTGTACGTTGCACATTTATGTTTATTATCTTTCTTGCGAATTTCGTCTATGAGAAAAAGAATACCTTATTTTGTACTCGCACTAACATAGTAGTGACAATCCCTTCAACTGCACTATTCTTTCTTACAAAATAGTATATGTGTATTTACACTAAGAAGTTGTAATCAACACCAAAGTTTCAGAATATACTAGGTAATAAGGTTTCAGTTATCACTGTTGGAATTTTAAGAAGAAAAATATCTTTTGATGTACATATTTTACAAACGCTTGCATGGATTTCTCAGGAAAAAAAGAAGTTAAAGCATTTTATTTATAGTGATATACATTGGATTCAATGTCTTTTTTTATAATTTTAACATTGAATTTTTACAGCCACCGTACCTGTCGCTCGTTAATACTCTACCGAGTAACGCCAATAAAAGCAGATATCATGAACTCATAATCGCATGCCAAATTGACTGAAAAATATAATTATGTAAAATAATGATTGGATATATAAAAATCATACAATAAATTGTTCACCTCTTTTAAACATCCTTATTCAGATAAACCATCCAGACCAAATCAATTCTAAAATCGTACAACAACTACATGTGCATGCACGTTGCAATTATAACCGCTTGTAACGAGTCGAATTTTTACATGTACATACGTCAGGCATAGCATGTCGAAACAAATTGATCACTTTCAACGCATCAACGTGAACCTTCAAGTGCAAACCAATCACCATTTTTATAACAAAGACGTTTTAATGAACATGTTTCATCTGTGCGTGATTTGCAATCGAGTAACGAGTTCACAATTTCAGTACAAGTCAGTGTTTTTCGTCGTGTGCCCCCCCCCCCCCCCCGGCAAACCAAACGTGCTTGTTTATTTAATATACGTTATGATACGTGTTATTATTAAGTGTAAATGTTTCAATAAACTTTTATTGAACTATAAGACTTCTTTTATTGGTGTTTTGATGTTGTTGTTGTGCTTGAAGTATTTATGCAAAATAACGTTTTCTTTTTTGACATGGTTTGATGATGAATATGGTAATGTTTTCTATTCAATTCGCATTTAGAAAACAAAGTATTGTACAACAGTAACTAATCATCATCATTATTATTAGTATTACTATTATTATTATTATTATTATTGTTATTGTTATTATTATTATTATTATTATTATTGTTATTGTTGTTATTATTATTATCATTACTGTTATTATTTGTATTATTATCATTATTGTTATTATTGTTATTATTATTATTGTTATTGTTATTATTATTATTGTTATTATTGTTATTGTTATTACTATTATCGTTATTGTTATTATTATCATTATTATTATTATTATTATTATTGTTATTATTATTATTATTATTATTGTTATAATTATTATTGTTATTATTATTATTATTGTTATTGTCGACGGACAACTTTTGAAAGAAGAGAACACGTTTAATTCTTAATCATATTTTAAATTTAAATCATGTTATGACACCATTAAGAATTGTTAACCTTAGAATGAATGCAACAAATTTCAATAATTTATGGGCTGTATGCGTCGACTTAAAAATTGGCTTTTCCGTTCGACATCGATGATTTGTATTTCTATCAACCATTTATTGTACAGCCTTGAATTGCTTTTAAATATTGAAATCGATTTCAGTACCACTATTGTGCTCACTGATCGAATAAGTTTCATTTTCAACATAAAGTTACTGGTCAATATGGAGGGTTTCAATGACATGTTTTCATTTTTGTTCAACACGACTTTCTTTGTTCTTCTTCAAATTTATACAACTTTCACATTCTTGCTGTGATCTTTTTTTTTTTTAAATTACGACTAACTTACTTCAAATTTTGCGTAGATCCTTATCGGTATCAGTTCAACAGTATTTCAATACATCCGTATTACACATACAAGTACAATCAAGTTATTTTATGTGTTTTTACTCATGAAACTCACAGAGATGACAATTCAAATACGCATTTTAAATTCATGATCTAGACATTTTAGGTTTTATAAGTTTAGCGTCTATATTATTGTACAGTATTCATGGTAAGGTATTTTTCATACGGCATTTAAAAAATTACATTGCCCAAATAGTTCAATAATAATGTACATTAAACCTATTTTCTTAGTGACCATTTAACTATTATCTTACTTTAGGAAAAGTTGAACGAAATAAGCAAACAATTTAATACAAAGAAAGTACATTTCATGCCTGTTTGCGACATCAGTTTGACCTCTTTTTTTAAGTAGGAATCTCAATTTCTCCAGGGTGGTATTCACAAATCATCTTAAGTTAAATTTTATCCTTATCCTTAAATCAACAATTTCCCTTAACTGTGTAATCCCATATAAACACAATTTAAATATGTTTTGACAAATATAAAGATCATGCCAACGTGTTAATTAATGAAACACATACAGTGAATCCAAATTTGCCACTTAAGTTCAAATATTTAAGAAAGTACTCAAGATGCTTTGTGAATACCCCCCCCCCCCCCCCAGCCGTAGTTCTGTCAAAACGTCGTTGTAGTCTTAAGTCGTTCAAGTCACTTTCTATTATGCACGTTGCCCATGCATGTATCAGTTGACACTAGGATGTTCATTAACCTCGCATTCATTGGCTCGTTCTCAAATTTCAGTTTCAGTTAGTCAGTCCACTTTGTCAGGTGCTCTTCAATTAAACATAAATAACAGCTGTTAGATTTAAGTTATACCGATGCTGTCACAATTAGATTGTCTAACCTCGTGTACTTGGCTGTTTTCTAAGTTGAAAAACGGAACCGTGCCATGTGTTTTCTAGAATTAAATTACAAACCCATTAACAGAAAGTAAAACAACAAACAACAACAACAAAAAACAAAACAACAATTTATGCTAATCGCACAAACGATCAAACAATTTCACAGCCAGTACGCTAAATGTATTACAACAACGTTGGCCATATTTACACATAAGTGAACACGATTAGAAATTTAAAGAGAGCTAGACACACAGTATAACATTTGTATTTAATGCGAATGCTATATATCACATTTTCCTAGTTTTCGAATTCACTCTGTACTGGTGAATGAATTAATTGCTTTTAGACCGGTTTTACTTGCTTCCCTTAGTAAATGGGTATGAAATATAACCAGCACGAACAGTTGATGTTATACATTTTAAACGAAGTTCAAATTATTAATAAATTATTATCATTTATTGTTGCTGTTATACAACACTTTTACCGAAACGCAATAAAGAAAACGTTATCACGGATAAGAATTCGCCGAAGACAGACCTAGCTGCCAATGGTTCTAGGAAAGGAGGAACAGTGTTTGTTAATTATGTTCTATCATCTCACTGTTATTTACTCTGAAGATTGCTTTTTCTCCCTAGTTGTCAATAAAACATTTTATTAATTTCTTTGTTGGTAACTTGCATAGCGGAATTTCTGGGCGTATGTACATGTATACAGTCTAATCGTTGTTCTAGCTAAACGCAAACTATGTGTCTGGAAAAGAAATTAAATATTCTAGTTATCTTTTCAAATAGTTGATATGTTATTTTTGGCAAACATGTTAGAATCTGTACCTTATTTACGAGCTTTCGAATTTGGAAGTTCGTTTTAGTTAAGATCTTTGTGCGCTATGTTTATCTTTCGGCATTTGCTATTTTGTATATTAAACAATTGAATTTATTCAACTTTAACAGTGTTATACAAAACATCGTAAATTTAGAGGTATAAGAGGTAAAATATACGAAACTTTGAAATACATGTGCATGAATAACGGCATTGATCATGATGTAGTAATAAATAATGTGTATAATGGTAGTACGACCTAACAATATATATCACTGAATAGTACACACAATCGCTATCAAGTTGCATTTATATTGACAAGAAAAACAACACACATTAAGGGAGTTATTTACATTTTATCCTTTAAAGTCGAAAAGTCCAGCAGCCTTCCACATGTATGTACGCTGTGAGGAAGGCTGTGTTAGGCTGCACAACGCTAATAAGCGATGCAAACTACTTGGTAAGAATGTTTTTCACCATCTTGTTAATGGTTCTATGTTATGTTGTACCCGAGTTCAAGTAGTTTTGACGTTGGTGTATGATTTAATAGGGTATAAAGTAATGAATATGAAAAACCATTTATTCACACTTTAAAGCTACAACCGCTTACATTATCGTGTACATACTAAATTAAATACTATGTTGTGTTTACATTTGCTTATGTAATGGTTCCTAGACCAAAACCTCTGTCGATACCATAACTCAGAATAGAAACCACCGATCAATGGCTGCACCTCAACCCCACATTTCAGCACCGTTAATAAACGAGCTCCAAACTACTAGGAATCAAGCAGATCCATTTGGCAGATAAGGACTCATCATCGACCCGGGAAGAAAGATATCAAAGATATACCTAGCACGTGCACTGCACGTGATGACTGATAAGCTTTGCATTTCGCCCATTTTAATAATGTACGGGTAGGCCTTTATACGTTGAAATTGAACGCGTAGAATCCGACACACGAAGCATTTACCGGTAAAGAGCTCTACACCTTTACAGTTCCGAGTTGTTGTATTTTCAGTCATTTTTCGAAGAAAAGAAACATGAACAAATCAGTACTAAAGTGCAACAATAAACACGTATAAAGTAGATGTAAATGGCTTTTTATTAGAAAATGTTATGAAAAGTAACATATCATCGTTAAAATTACAATAAAAATACAAACCTACTTTTTAAGAAATGTATGACTGTAAAATATTTTTAGATCGTTAAATTGCTATATTTTGATTTTACTCTCAGTTAAACATGAATGTGTATTAAACATTACATATTATGTGTTACACACAGTTACTGCCTGGCTTTAAATTCAATATGAAAGGTATAGCGGCTTAAAATAATATCACCATGCTGATGCTTTATAATAACACTAATTGAATTAAGATCTTATTATTGTTATGTTGAAATGACAACGATCAGCTAGCTCCAAACACCACGAATATAGAAATAACTTTAAATGTGCATATGATTTGAATGTGGACACATTAACTTATACCAATGAAGTTTGTGTTGTTTTTTTATCTCCCATCGAGAAAGGTGTATAGATTTTTCAGTTAGTTACGTAGTGCACCTATCAATGTTTTCCCCCAGGGGTGGGGGGGGGGGGGGTGAGCGGCGGGCATATACGGGACTTTAGACTGAAAGCGATTCCCGACAGGCGAGAAATTGACACGCCGAATGATTCCGGGTCCTGGGAAAAAGACTTTGTTCGGATTTTAGATCCAGGTGATATTGGCCCCCGGGCCATTTTATACACCAATTAAGCTTCTCCATTGATGGGATTTATACAAAAATGCTTGACCCGAGGGTGGGGAATTTGATCACCCAAAATACAATTAGTCAAATTCCCCTGGGTTTGCCCGCCGCTCCACCCTGGGAAAAAAATTCGATCCTTACACAGCTGACTATTAAAAAAAAGTTTATTGCATACAGACACCATACAATTTATATTGCCCTATGCATTTCAACGAAATACCAACCAATACAAACACATATGCAGTGAATTGTTACATTATTGCTGACGCATTGGCCAACGTGTGCATTCATGTATGCAAGCAAAATGAAAACCAAAGAATAAGAATCATCGGCAAGACAATGTCTCGTATCAATCAAAATAAAGCCTGTAACAACCAATAAACCCTCATTGTATCCGAGTGCGAGTCCTTTGTAAATGACAATGAAATAAACCTTTATTACCGAATAATGGAGGTTTTATTTAGCGTTTCCATTTGCAACAAGTACTGACAAATTACAGGCAAATTACAGGCATCGAAAAGCAGATACATGTACCGATATGTGATCTTGTAGACTGATGCAGTCGTTTCTGTCAAATATCGAATTCATCATATATAATGTTACTTAGCTCCTACTTTGTTCCTTGTAATACGTGCTTGCCATTTTGATCTTGCTCAAAAACTCTACCAAGGAAATGTGACTTGGTAAGATAAAACAAGAAAAAGGATTTGTTGACCTTTACATTTCAGTAATCAGCAGCAGATAAGTTTAGTAATCTTGGTCAGAATGTGATAAGGAATGTGTGATTTTTTATATTTATTAACATATTTTTCCCGGCTCTTATGTTATGCCTTTAATTTAACAACTACATGTAAGAATGTTACTGATAGATGGATGATACCAACACATTCCTTTTCAGTTAAACAATACGTAGAATAAGGACAAAAATACAACATAATGAAAAACACAGCCAATTAATATAGATACATTTTGCTCCATTTTCACTGTAAACGAATAAACGCTAACCCTTTACATGTTGTTCTTGTATGTCTAAACACAAGTGAAAGTAGTTTGTTCTATGACGTCTATGTCATTACATACACTCATGGAAATCTTAACTTCATACTATTTTTGTATCAAGAAAACGAATAAATTTTCAAACTAAGTAGTCTGAAATCGGATTATGCTACCAGAGGCTACCATAGACTAAACAGCTATTGATTATTTTAAAGATCTGTTAATGCAACGACATCGTTTACAAGGATGTATCTGACTCACGACCTCTCATCGAGCGGAGACATTTTCCCGAACTAATTGGTTATGCGCGACAATTTTGCACGTTTAATAATTCATACTGCATTGACGCGTTTCCCGGGGGTGATTAGCATTGATTGTCCGGCACAATATGGAGCAAGAGGCGTCATATAATACCAATAAATGTCATGGCAACGCGGGACAAATCCGTCTAATGAGATGTATGCAATCCGCTGTATAGACTTACCAGTAAAAACGTATCGTGAATGTAAGTCAGTATATATGGTCAAAGTTCGTATAAGTAAATACGTTCTGTTTGTGATATGTTTATTAGATATACACACTAGTGGTCGTTAGCATTAATGGAATGTTGTGATGCTGACTTGTTTACAGCTGAAGGTATGTTGTGACACCCATACATGCAATTGCAAATTGCCAGTATATTTAATGAAACACATTTCGAGTCTCTAACACATAATAATATACATGTATTGAGAAGCATACGTTTTAAAATGGAAAATAAACAAACTTAATGAGCCTACACACTAGCGATAGTCCGAGATTAAACAAACATATTCAATAAACCATTATAAGATACCTTCAAAACGAACAAAAGAACCTAAAAATTGGTGACTAGACGATATGCAACGTAAAACATCCATACACATACAATGTATATCTGCTGATTCAAAACTTGATGCTTTTACAAGTACTATTAAATAAATATTCAAATGAAACCGAATCATGCTTAAACGTTACAAATCAAAGATTATACGCTACTGTGTCTCATTAAAATGCAGTTTTGTTATATTATATGTATACATACCTTTGATAAAAAAAGCATTCAAAGTGTAAATCAAACAAGAGAGAGCGATGCGGCTATGACTTGAGAAGTTACATATATGTTGCATAATTTCATATTTACTAAAATATTCAAATAAAACCGAATCATGCTTAAACACTAACAATCAAGGGTATTGCGCTACTATTTCGCACTACAATGCCGTTTACAATTATTTTGTGATGTGATATGTACACCCATCGTCCATAATGCAATTCAAACAAGAGAGAGTTATGCAGCTGTGAATTGATAAAGTACATAAATCCGCATACGTGATGCATACTTTTATCTTTACTATTTGATTCTGTACACTAAAATACTGAAATACATGTTTAAACATGAAGTTAGAGTAAAGTGCATATTACATGAAAATATTCAGCAAAATATGAAATGGAGTCGAACAACCAATTCAACACTTACTTGATTTCGTCGACATAGAAGGTTTGACTTATGCTTGATAGAATCATATCTCACGTACATGTAAGTGTTCTTAGACATAAATTTAGGCATAAACCTAATTTAACATTAAAGCGACAGTATCGTGTGCTTACAAAATGATGGGTTTATGAAACGCAGGAATACACGCTCCGTATGTGCACAATATATTATAAGTGATACTATAAGGAACGCAAGATCCGTAAACAAAGTTAGATGAAATATTAACTAGAATTTCAAAATAAAATGTACAATTATACGTTTAAACGAAGAACATAATGAAATGAATAAAACGGAAGACCATGCTGTTTGGTGTCGCGGTTGCGGATTTAAGCCTAATTTTTAGACTCACACATTACATGTATGCACGTTGTTTCATAATTTTAAAGTTCCTACCTTGTTAAAATCGCAGTATTAATGGATCATGCTTGTGGCAAAACTCTTTGTAGTCATATTATTAAAAAAATATAGTAATGCAGGCAGAAATTCGGTAAATAAATCAACGTTGCATCAACATATATATTTTCATTAAAAATAAATGTACATAAACACAAATGCTACACCCCAAATATCTAGCCAGTATAATTTGCATTTAAATACTTCGAAATTTAGCATAAATTGTTTGAGTATTTTAGCCATCGCCCTAAGATTTGATCAGTTTGGTCCGCGAAGATAGTGCAAGATACAAATGCAATCCTTGGTCTTTTGTGTTTAAAGCACTGAACCTTGGTTCAACGGCTCATTCGAAAGTAGGTAAGGCTCTAGCGGTGGCTCAAACCTGCGATACCTGGGTTGTGAAGCCAGTGTGTAACCAGCTAACTAACAGGCCACGGATACGCTACCTTCAACTTGAGTGCGCATAGCAGCTTTAAAAACCCGCAAAGAGGCGACATGCCTGTTGGAGATAGGTGCACTGGCTACGGCGGAATTCAACGACCGCTTAATTATCAAAATGTAAATTTCACTGGAAAGTAATCAGCTTGACCCCACTTGAATGTTAATCTAGTAGCATTCCAGCTCGGCAATATAACGGCCTCATTTTGGTGGGTAATTAGTCGTTGCATGAATTGTATGTCTAAATGTCGTATGCGTAATAAAGTTTAATAAAACATGCGTTATCGCATTGTACGATGGGAAAATGGCTAAAGACAGTCCATGCTAATACGTCACTTTATATATTGCACTAATAATTTTAATAGTTAAATAAAACTAGAGCTTTATAAATGTAAATATGCATTGTATCGTAAGATGAGAAATAGGCTAAATAATTTTTAATTCCATGCCATTTCGCACATAAATTGTCTTTTTGTTTCAATAATAGTGCCATTATTTCTTATAAATTAACTTATGAAAATGTAGATTAATTTTGGTAAATGTTATAGTAGCTTGAGTGTCTTGTGTTTGATTTCATAATTATTTCGACTTGTATTTTATATACACATATAATATGAAGATTGATTTTACTTTAAGAGGCATTTAGTAATTTAACTTTCTTTAGTTTGTGTTGCATACAATGTGTGTGAAAAACATTATACGTCCCCCCCCCCTCTTTATAACAAATATGTTTGATAAACTGAATGATTTATTTATAAGTAAATATACATTCCTTCACTTTAACACAAACGCAAATGTAAATTTCAAACGATACGTTGTGAAGGCCATTTTCTTACTAGACTGATGCAGTCGTTTCTGTCAAATATCGAATTCATCAAATATAAACTTTGCTCCTACTTTGCTCCTTGTATAACGCAGTAACTTAAAGCGTTGGTAATTGTAGTGAACTTATGGTAGTGTATAAAGTGTTGCTCTAGATAACCTTAAGCCATAGGGCGCACTTTAATTACCGAATCTACTAAATGAGTAGAACGAGTTTAATTAGTAACTTTGATGAGGCTCACGATCAAGAATACGGATGCAATGAAGGCGTTGACCCACGATTCTTGAATGTTCAAGCTAGAATGCGGCAACTACGTCGAGTTCACCAGTAAAATGTTTATATGTCAATGGATGGCAATGGAGCAATAAACCTTGCAAACGATTATACACAATGATTTTATAATCTTGTTTGTAAATATTTCAGTGATGTTGGTGTAATAGTAAATCGTGTAAATGAATTGAAATACACTCCTGCGTACTTATCTTAAATGAAAACCAAAAGAAGCACACAAGTGTCTAAGTGGCCATTTCCGATCCTTTAAGAACCTATTTAAAATACCACGGAAAATGTTCACACTAGTTTCGTTTTAGCCACAATGTTTAGTATATTGATATTTTGCCTTTTTAACCATTTTTTCAGTCTGCTAAGTTTTTTTCCTCCGTCACATCATTATGTCCGTTAAATAAGCCACGATTTAATATTGACATTACTATTCATGTTACTAACGTGATGTGTAAAATTAAAAAAAACATTGCTTCAAGTAAAAACACCTTTATACATAACATGTTTTATAAATTGATCATTTAAATAAATGACATGCTTTTCTTTTAAATGTATAATGTATAACTATGTTTTATTTTATTGGTTTCTCTATTTGCCAGCTTGAGCTATGCAATTCTTAAACCTCAGTCAACCATTTTGGATAAATTAAGGGGTGTAGTTAAAGCATGTATACACCGAAGTTTGCAATCTGTAAAAACTTTCAAATTTCATATCAAATTTATAGCCTACCCCTCGATTATCTATCTATAAAAGGTCTATAAATGTCTATCGATCAGAGAGTTTGAGTATTTACAGATGGTTTTGGGGTATTAACAGAACTAACATTTACATAAGCGTCTTTAAATAAAACCCGACTAAATTTAAAGAAATGCACATGTACACATTAAAATAACAAGCTGTTAAAGTTTGAAACTGAATCGCTCATATTTGTTTTTCATAGTTATCGTTCAAAATAAATTATCGTTTTTTTTCCCTCCAGATGACTTTTTAATAATTGCGAATTAACACATTCCATGAATATTTTTGCACCTGTGGTTTACAGAAAAAAATAAACAAATGGCATGGAACTTTAAAATAAAAATGTAACCCACAAAGTAAAACGATGAAAATATATACTCACTCGATTAATTCCAATAAAAAATATCTGAGCTACTACTATCCAGTACTGATCGACAATCTTATAATCCTCTTGATAGACTATAGCGCAGTAAAGTAGTCCGCTTTGCTCTCCACGCCTCGTTTTCAATATCGGACATGCGCAGAGCACGGGAAAATAATGCGCTCTGTGTTTGTGAATTCGCATCGAGCGCACCAGGATTCTCTCCCATATGGCCATCGCCAAAAGAAGTGTTAGTTGGGTTCAGGAGGATAGTACAGGATACGCCCCGTTCCAGAAGCGATTTTGGGTCATTTAGTTGCCTCTGCGAAGCACCTAGTACACTGCATCTCGGTTTGAAGTCTCATTGGAAATTATAGTTTGCAGGTTAGGGTGCAGTGCGGACTCGAACCTGTGATCCCTCGGGTGTGAAGTCCGTGTATTGCCACTAGAACACGGATCCGCTTAGAATGTGCTCGTTATCATTCTGAGATGATTGCCAACTCGCATATAGGTTAGGGCCTAGGCTATTTTAGGTTTTAACGTAAGTTTTTTCTAACGTTAGACTGACTGACTGACTGACCGACCGACCGACTGACAGGCTGACGGTTTGCGGTTTATGCAATCAAATTGGTACTATAATACTAATATTGCTTAACACGTGTACCTATACAAAAACGTGTAGTCAGAGATCAAAATGTGTTGTATGAAATGTATGGGATAAAACATAAAAAGGTAGACTTTGTGACTGCGGGCTTGAATACGCTAGTGCATGTAATATTGGTATTCAACACGCATTACACACACTTTGCACTTGTATCTTACAAAGTTGCTACATTAAAAGTATATGAAAGTACGACTAATTTTATGGCAATAAATTACTAATGTGGTATTGGCAGCACAGCGTACACCCTCTCTCTCCACTCCCACCTTTACCCCTACCAACATCTCTCTTTCTGTCTATCCTCACCACTCTCTCTCCCTACCCTACTGTCTCTACCCACCTCTCCTTACCCACATCTCCCTTTTTATACCTCTCACCACCACTCTCTCTCCACCTCAATCCCACCCATCTCTCTCTCTGCTCTTCTGTCTCCCAACCCACCCATCCCCTAATTCTCTCCCTCACCACCTATCTGCCTACCCACCTGTCTTTCTGATCCAACTCTCGTTACCTCCAGATGACTTTTTTTAATAATTGCGAATTAACACATTCCATGAATATTTTTGCACCTGTGGTTAACAGAAAAAAAGAAACAAATGGCCTGGAACTTTAAAATAAAAATGTAACCCACAATGTAAAACGATGAAAATATATACTCACTCGATTAATTCCAATAAAAAATATCTGAGCTACTACTATCCAGTACTGATCGACAATCTTATAATCCTCTTGATAGACTGTAGCGCAGTAAAGTAGTCCGCTTTGCTCTCCACGCCTCGTTTTCAATATCGGACATCGGACACCACCTATCTCCCTACCCACCTGTCTTTCTGATCCAACTCTCGTTACCCACCACTATCTCTACTCACCTCTCGCCCTAAGATCCACCTTTCTTGGCATCCGGTTGTTTCTCTACCCACCTCTCTCCTTAACCATCCCTCTCAATACCGACATGCGTCTCTACCCACCTATCCATCTCCCTGTCTACACACATTCATATATACCTGGTGGGGTATGGGTTCGAGCCGTCTTGCACACACTGATAATGTCAACACCTGAAAACGAACCAAACATCATTTCAATATTATTGTGGCTGTGGCTTCACAACAATGATGGGAAAATAATTATGCACACAGTTCCACTATAATTTTAACATGCATGCTCAGCCAAAAAAAATAATAATTTTAGGGTTCAAATGTCACCAGTTTTCGCGACCATTTCTGTGATTTTAAACATCAATTTGCAACTTTCCTACAAATGCGAGAACCTCAAACACTGCATACCTGTCTGCGTAACTTACCAGATAATTGCTTGCAACTGAGCAAACTGGGGGTCAACCATTCAGATATTCCAATAAATTCCAATGTATGTACGCCCTTTTAAATATCCTGCCAAAATGGCAAGGTGGCTCAACACATACACTGGCTTTACATAGGGCATATTTTCGAATTCACTTAGCATGCAATTCAAAACTCCAGCCCTTAAATCTGATATTACAACTTCTAAAACACTCAAAATGCTGCTAAGTTTCAATTTCTTTTTGTAATAATCCCAAAACTGATTGTATTCCATAATATATTTAACAATATACATACAAAACTGTCCAAGTCCAATATATGTGCAACCCAACCTAAGCCATATTTTTCAGTGTATGGTAATTTGGTAAAGCAAATTAATGTCAAAACTGGTTCTTCACTTTTTACTATTTTAAAATACAAATCCTTTAGAAAAACATGCGCACACATTCATAAGCAAAGTAGCACACATATTAAGTATAAGGAGTCAACAACTGCACAGAAGTAGAAAAAGCTGACAAATCCTTAGTGTCTTGAGGCCTCAACACTACGGGACTGACAGATCACCATACTTTATACGTGGTTTACATACATGTATAGAACTATGGACAAACTCAATTAAACACACTTTTCATGATATTATATATTTAAAGCAATACAATTTCGTACTTTAATCATTGAAACGAGAAAAGCATCACATTATCTTGTAATACAGTACTATGTTCGGTCTTCGGATTCTATAAGACAATGTACAGGTACATGTACCCAATTATGTCAATTTCTGGGCCCGAGGTTATAAAACTTGAGATCAATCTCCCAGCTCAAATCTCAACTCCTAGCTCAGCCTGAGACTGAACTCAGGAAATCTGAGATTATAAATATTTAACTCTTGAGTTCAAACTCAGGCTGAGCAAGAAATCCTGAGATTGGTTGCTACCTGTCTCAGAGTTGATCTCAACATGTAAATATGACAAATAATTATGTAAACAGTGATGATATCAACAGTTAGATGATAAAATCAACATGGAACACATGATTTACGTATATAGTTCTATACTTTAAGTATTTTACAACACTGAGATAAAATCTAAATTCCAATTCAACAATTAAACAGCACAACATAAAATTGCATGTTTAATGCACGTATGAAACGTCTTACCTTTATATCTAGAGCTACATAAAATATCCATTGTTATAACTGTAGTGTCAACCCTATTGATATGCACGTCGTTCTTGCAACAGTGTAATACACATTATTGTAAAAACAATTGTGTTTACCCTGTTGCAGCCATTTTATCTACACATGAAAATGGAAATAATCCCACAAATGACGCAATATAAGTACGTCCATAACAGCTCTAATACGTCACACAATTTTTGATCTAAGATTTCATCATGGTTATTGAAAGTTTGAAGTGTAAATTAGTTTCTGTGACCATTGCCCTTTTAAAGCAATTTGTTCACTTAATCCAATGGTTTTAAGCACTGTTTTCGTGGTATGGTAAGTAACTTGGACAGAAAAAAGAAACTGCGGTAAAAATATACCACTGTTTACACAAATGGGCTGCTTAGGGCAATACCACGTAAATATGGATGACCGAATAGTCGCTTAAATGTATTAAACTTCATGCTAAAAAAATCGTCTCCACTGAGTTTGATCTCTAAATGTTTAATAACCTCAAACTGAGCAAGAATCTCAGCTGAGCATGGAGATGGAGCTGTGAGTTGAGTTTTAAGCTGAGATTAATGAAATTTTTATAACCTCGGGCCCTGGTCTTACTTACAAGTGTTTTCCTATCATAATTCAAGCAGGTTGATCATATGTACGATCTGGTGATGGTTATTTATTTTATTTGGTTCTTTTTTTTCTCAGTAAGCTATTTCTTCTTGCTTCTTATTTTTCCTTTGACAGTTGTTTTGTTTATACCACGAAAATAGGTGACTTCCGGTTACTTTCGGTTTCGATTTCTCACGTAATTTTGTATTTCATATGAACATTTATAAAATGATTAAAAAAAGAGAATGTGCTAATATAAAAAATAACACGTGCTAGACAATAATCAGAATTAAGAATTGAGAATAAAACAGGCATCGTATGAACTGGGTAGCGAAATTTACCGACAGTTACCGACATCGGCCGATTGTAGAAAAAACGCGGGAAATGATCAAAAATGCTTCACATACACACACACAAAGGTATCTGTCGAATTCTTATTTTACTGCAATTTTACGTCGCAACCGGTATTTGCGAAAAGCGGAAACGGACTAAAAATGTTGGGTTCCACAGGTATATCCAAAAACTGATACGTATAAGCGGTCAACGCCCGCCGCTTTGCGGCGGGTTTTTGCCCGTATTAGAATTTTCTCCCCTGCCAATTCGAATTATTGGCTGAAACTGCAAAGTGCTATCCTATGTTATATTCGTTGTAAATGCATATCAAATATTGTAAAATAAAAATGAAGTCTTGAAATTGCTCACCAAGCAATTGACTAATCACTTTTGGATGTATAACCACGCCTTACTCATGTCAAGCTCTGACAAACATCGTTGTCAGTATGCGAATGTTTTGACAAGTCATCTCCGTCAAACAATGAAGTCCTAGCTTTGTAAATGACTAAACACATTGGCAATAAATCTTGTCGATAAGACAATTGGTGCGATGGTAACCTTTTTTAAAAGTGAATACTTCTTGGAAATAAAATAAGGCACGTGCGCATGTGTATTCCACTATATCTTGGATATTTTTCTAACAAATCATGTCAAATATTTAACATAAAAACAATGTGTATCTTTTTCGTTCTAAATTATAAAGGTGTCCGATGTCAAAATTCTACACAACTTATTTTTTTTTTGTTACATGAATGTAGATGTAGTTCTTTTTCATCATCTGCAAATAATGACATCGTCAATTTGCAACGATTAAACACTTTTGATGACCTGTTATCTCGTTATGAACAATGACATTTATCTATATGCTATCTCATTTGGCGATAAAATATCATTACCACGTTAGATTGTAGCAGGATACGAAAAAGTGGATCCCATGATAACATGATACAGAACTTCTGCTATCTGAAGCTGATATCAACGTAGGAAAAAATGTTTAACATTTTAAAGTATCTTATTTACACATTTTCGTATCTTTGAGAAATGCATAAATTGTCTTAAATTAAAAAAAGAAGCATCTGCACTAACCTAATTAAACATAAAACACTACAATATGTTAAAGTGTCTGAAGTGATATTTAACGTTTTATGATTTTTTTTTTTTAAATATGTGACAAAATGTTGGAAATTCCAATTTGCAAGTCTGTGAATAGTCCCCTTTAACAATTCAGCAGTACATAGAAATGTACTAAAGGATAAATGCAAAGGCTACATAGGAGAGGAGATGGTTGAAAAGGCATTCTAACATGACACGCGAAGTATTCTCTATAGACGAAGAACAAAATTTACCGTTGTTAGACTACCAATAAACAACCCGAAAAGATAGTTCCAAAACTATAAAATATAGTTCGCAAAGTAACTGCAGAATATGTTGTCAGGTCATGTTAGAATCGAAAAAAAAAATCACATAATCGTAGTTTACCGGCGAATTAAAAACGACTGCTCGGGCTAACGTCCTCGTGGATTAATTCATAACTCCAAACCGTTGTTTATTAGCCGATAAACAACTTTCTATCAAAAGTTATTTCTTAACTGAACTGATTAATTTACACGTTGACATTTGCATTTGACGACGGCTAGTTACATATTTCGAATTCAGGGATCTGGTCAAGGGTACAACCAACTTGACCAACACGAGGGTACGGGGTGACCACAACAGAAGGTACGACATAGCGGGGGTACGACTTGACCATAATTTTACAATATTATTTATTTCGAAAACTGAGAATTAGTCGATACTTTGACACGAATGAAATCATTTAGCCTTGTTATTACACTGAGGACAATTCAGAAAATAGTACAAATAGATTTATACACGCGTACATGTATACATATACATGTACGAAATTAAATTAATCCACGGCAGTATATAGTTTGACTTGTGTAACGGCCAAGGCATTCACAGTTATGATTGATCAAAAGTACTATGGATTTATTCTAAAGCCATTTGACCGATATATTTAATAAATAGTATTTAGAAAAAAGCGCATGGAATGACTATTAGTAGTGGTAGATCTGCCTTAATTGTTTATGTTGCAGATTTTGGACGAGCTTGTATCAGTTAGTGACCTGAAAATTTGCTGTCATCACTCATTCTGATGAAGATAATGTTTATCAGTGACTTGTTCAATAGATACAGCTTGATAAATTAAATATTTACCACTTGATGAGAGCACGTAATGACGTTTTATATTAACTGTGTAATTAAATCTGTACAATTTTCTTTTTTTCTGTAACCTCATTTTGAACTCAGTATTAGCTTCATGATAATCGTCATTTGAGTCAATGCCATCGTGTTATGTTAATATCAGTAACATCTACCTTTATTTTAGGAAACAATCAACCAAGCACCAATTATAAAAGCATGCACCTCGAACATTAATGTAGAAATATCTGTTAAAACGACGTTCTTTATTGTAACTTACACACGTGTCCGAAAAAAGTATTTAATATAAATAGTTCATGTGTTGTAAGTTTGTAGTTCCAGAGAATGGTGGTAACCTGAAAGAGATCGATCAATTTTAATGCGAACACAGGAAATGCATACTTTACTGTTAAAGGGACACTTTCACAGTTTGGAAAAGCATTTCTTTAAAATGGAATTTTCAAACAGGAAATTGTAGAACCTATGGACACCTTTTGTCTGTTATTCTGTTTAGGCTGAAAAAAACACACGATTGTTTTAATAGTGATCATGCCTTTTTATGGAAACAGCAGTAGGGTATGTCTAACAGGTAGCAAATTTTCCTCATCAAAAGTTTAACTTTGCACATGCACTGTGCTTTTCAAACATTGAAATATGAACAATAAATGAGGCGCGTCGTGGGAAAACCGGGCTTAATGCATGTGCGTAAAGTGTCGTTCCGGATTAGCCTGTGCAGTCCGCACAGGTAATCCGGGATTGCACTTTCCGCTGTTATGGTATTTTCGATTAAAGGAAGTCGCTTCTAAACATAAATCCACAGTAGGCGGAAAGTGCCGTCTTAGACTTACGAATATTAAGGAACAACCTCAGGATAAGAAAAAATACGCGTGCGTCCACAGATATGCTTGTTACCATTGTTGCTTAGGTCATTAACAAAATGTTTTCTAAATAAAGAATTTGTTGAAATTCGAGTTGGTTAATACCAAGTAAAATTCAAATTAACATTGAACAAAACCATTTCAAGAATATTCTTAAATGTCTAAGAATGGGTTGGTGAATGCGGGCCCAGGTCCGTTAAGGCCTCCACATAGTATTTATTTGCTGTATTACTAATACCTCAACATATTTAACAAAAATGAATTAAAAAAACACACACAATATATTTAAGAAATATATATCCGCCGTTGATGGCTGTTGTACAGGAGAAGAACGTATATTATATAATAAATATATATAAGCAAATAAATTAACAACTGTGTTGTGACATGTATTTTATCAAGTGTAAATTAAACGCATTTCCATTTAATTAAAGCTAGAATTGCATTTAAAAAATATAATAAATAACTAAAGCAATATCGATGTTGAATTCTCCCTTTATAAAGATAATGGAACGCAAATGGTATTTCACCACCAGCGTGAAATTTTTGGTGTCCCACCAACTAGTGACAACTGAATCAGATAAATTTATAAGTCGCTTGGACTTTGAGATGTTCGTCAATCGCGCACGAGACCCGATGATATAAAACAATCGCACTCTGCACATATATCAACACTTCGTTTTCGAAAGTGACACCATTGAGAGGTTTGAAGATATAAGTATTAGAAATAGGCGCACGAAGCTGAAGACTAAATATTTCACGGTGGAGTAGCACCACCACCACCACCATGAGGAGACTTTTTTTAGTGTTGGTCTCTCTGCTGGCTTCGGCCATAGCAGGTAAGTTTATTACAGATATCGTCCATTGAGATCCAGAAGGTGCTATCAGCATATGTGCAAAAATGGCTGATAGCACCATCTGGCTTTCCAAGGACGAATGATATATTATAGTGCGTTTTATGAACTGTTATGCTTCATTGTAGCTGCGTCTAATTGACAAAACAATTTATTTGTATAAGGTTAGTTTAGAAATCATTTTCCGAAAATGTATTGTTTCGCAGACAAATGTAATTGTTTAAGACAAGATAAACATGAACACGGTTCTGAACTGTGATGTATGGTGCATAGTTATATTATATCAGCAGAGCACTCATAATGATATGAAACTATACTTATGTCGCCGCGTTGGGCGCCAAATGTCGCCGGTGGTGAAAAGTCGCCGGGACTCGAACCTGGGACGTCTCACTTACAGGGCAAGTGCTCTACCAAGTGAGCTAACCGGGCAGCTTACACAGCTAGTCACCAATCCCGGTTAAGTTCGGTACCGTGACACGTAAATATTATTTTAGATTTAGTATATTTCAACATATTTTATTGTAAAAATTAATCACTATTTACATGATAACATATGACCATTTATTTACTGTTGAAATGTATTATGCTCGCTCTAATACGAATAATAATTTTTCAAAAAATAAGATGTGTCCCAATATTTAAGGTGTCCCAATACTTAGGGTATTTACGGTATATTTAAGTGTTCGTTTTACAGTTACACTTCAAGTAGGGTTGTAAGATCGCTTTAAATATGTGTTATTCGTTTCTGATGTGTTTCTTCGATAACTATTTGCACCTCCGCATTTGTTTCCACCCATGTTCTTGTGACTTACCGGTGCTCTGGTGTCTGAGGTGTTGAACTGAACAAGTCAGTTTAAATCTGTTCTCATGTTGAATCACATGAAGCACAGAGTGCCGGGCCCGGCTAGCTCAGTTGGTAGAGCGCTAGACTGTCAATCTGGGGTTTATGATTGTTGAATCACATGAAGCTCAGAGTGCCGGGCCCGGCTAGCTCAGTTGGTAGAGCGCTAGACTGTCAATCTGGGGTTTATGATTGTTGAATCACATGAAGCTCAGAGTGCCGGGCCCGGCTAGCTCAGTTGGTAGAGCGCTAGACTGTCAATCTGGGGTTTGTGATCTCGAAATCAAGCCCGGGGAGTGGTCATGAAATTATTTATACGGCCATGCTCCCCCCTACCTCTGATTCAAGTATGGCAGTTTGTCAGTAACGGGCATAGGTATGCATGTGCACTTAGTACTGGTAATACGCTTAGATCGGCTAAGATTGCCCAGGAAAAGTGTGAGTAGTTTAACTGACCGCCGTGATATGACTGACATACTGTTAAAAACGGCAAAAAAATCAACAAACAAACAAACTTGAAGCTCAGAATGTTTATTATCTGTTCAATATAACGTTTGCATTTGCCAAATAACAGTAACCGTACAATGCCTCTCAAAATAGAACTGACCGATGCTCTGCAGCTTCTGATTAGACGCCTCTATATTGAATATATAACATGCGTAAAATGATGTCATCAGCGTAAAATGAATTTTTATCGTTACTCAATATGTTAGAATAGTATCATTTATTATGGATCACCCTGAGTATTTTTAATTCATAAAGAATTATACTTGAAAAATTATGAGTACCATTCTTGTCCATAAGTATTAAATAGAAAGTTATACATATTTTGATAAACTGTTGTTTTATGTAAAGTCTCATGTAATCAGCGACGACGGGAATATATTTTCTTCGTTTCTATTTATGCAGCTACCGCATGACTGACTCAAATATATGCCTATATATGCTATAGTCTGTATAACAAGTACATACAGTTTTGGTGTGACATTTTGACCAAGAAACAAGAAATAAACAAAAAAGACGTGACACAGTGAGCAAAGTATTAATTTGAATTAATACAACCACAGCTATTCCAAAGTTGCATCAAAGATTTATCATAAATCATAAATCATAGATATACGTTACTGTTCCTGAAGCAGAAGGTAGAATTTTTGTGCAATGGTTGGTTACTATATGACATGGCATTAAATTTGCATAATGAGGTCGATGTCCTTTTTAGATTGTCAGCGGATGCGAACGGCCTTTAGTAAGGCGATTTTCGAGAAATAGAATCGCGTGACCTACTTTTTACTTTGCAGGCTACGAAACACTAACACTCGATACGCCCAAATTAAAAGCTCCATCGGCTATTTCGGCCAGTTGGGGATTGGTCGTGGTGTTGACTGTTATTCATATTATTGCGTTTGCATTGAGTAGTTTGCATACAAACCTATATACCTACCAAGATATTGAAAAAGGGAGTATAACAAAATAAGTATATTATGGTTTCTTTTCTTTTCTCGCCAACAGCCATTCCACGCTATCAGCGTTTTTATTTATTTCACATGACCTACTTGTCATAATGTCCCTTGTGCATAATTCAACAAATAATTCATGATCTATGGTATTTATATTATATGAGGAATTAAAAACGTGTCATTTGGTGTGGTTTTCGCTTTCTTTCTAGAAACTAATTTCATGCAAACATTGATGACATGTCCACTAGTAACTATATGACTAGTCCTTTTTCTGTATCACAATATCTTTGGTGTGAAGATACTATCTGGTATATGCATCTGATAAAATATCTTATTTACAATTAGTAAGTGATAAATGAAATCGTAAATAAGATAAAGGCATTTAACTTGCGTAATTTTTGTCAAAGTAAATTAGGTTCAATAAACATAATGTAACACTCGATCGCTTGATGACCAACAATACAAAGTCTAAATTAAGAGCGCATTGTGATTTACCAGTTCAACTACTGACGGTATCGTACATGTGTTTTCCCTAAATCACGGCAAAATAAGTAACCTATTTGGTACAACTCTAAGTATAATTATATTAAGACTTCATCTGACAGATAAAAACATAACAAACTATATCTTTTTAAGTAGTTGAATAAAAAGGATATTTTATCATATGTTTCGGTGATTGCTAAATAGGAATAAAACATGATCTAACATTCCTTACATACACGAACTCATTACAATATAAAAATAAAATGTATTGTATAGAAATAACTAAGCTGGTTATCTTTTGTACCAAATCAAATATCTCATTCATCAGGGACTTGGAGAATAAGACAATTTTTACAATGTCTCTTACTGGGCAGTTGTGTTTCTGTAACTTATGAACATTCAATTAATTATGGCTCATGAACATAGTTTTATATGATTGTGGTGTTTTAGTCGTCTAGTCCTCTATATTAAATTTTGTAAGTGTATCAATATTTTGCTGCAAGTAAAAAATTTTCATATGGCATCCACGTAAACAAAATCAAGATAATCATCATCGCAATATTGTTTGTTTGGATTTTTTACCGTTTTAACAGTATTTCAGTCATATCACGGCGGTCAGTTTACCGACTCACACTTTTCCTGGGCAACTTAGCTTATCTAGGCGGTTTACCAGTACTAAGTGCACATACCTATGCCAGTAACTGACAACTGCCCTACTTGAATCAGAGGTAGGGGGGAGAATGGCCGTAGAAATAATTTCATGACCTATCCCCACACAAGTTATGTGGCCGATTAATTTGTTTATTGTTTGTTGGGATAGGAGTAAGGGCTATAAGCTAAGCGTAGTTTACATAATTTAAAATCCTGTTGTGTCATCGGTAAAGATGATAACCAATCCGTACATTATGCAGCTGATGTTAATATTAAATTACATTTCCAAATCTTAATGAAAAGAACGGCCTACCGATGTATAATTGTGTACTTAAACCTGGCTTGTTATTGTGACCTTAATTATTGAATTCAGTTGAGCAAGATAATAATTATCACCAGCATAGCTGCATATCAAACAAACGGTTGTCATAGTTTTAATTGTTGATTACCATTAAATTGTTATTGACAAAAGTCCCTACATGTCACGTGACTTTGTACTGAACTACGTGTGTATTCGAACAGCTTCGGCCAAAAATCAGACCGTTCGTGCGCGTGACGTAATCACGTGCTCGATAAACATGTTGAATATGTTGCACCTACCGTCATTGTTAACTTATGTTTCTTTACGTGAATGATGTATAGCATAGTGCACATTGCAGATAATTTGTTTAATTCACGTAGTAGCTAAAGCATAGTCTGTACAAGGGGACGAAACAACTGTCTAAAATCTCCAACTGGTCATATATTTTATTTACGTATTTTAATCAACATTTTTATCAAATGGGGAAACACATTATTTTGAAGAAAACAAATACTATCGTGATTTAATAATATTTTTCCAAGGAACCGTCATACTACATCTTTGTTAAACTTAGTTGCTGATATTAATAATGTCGGTCAATAAAATGCTTATACCGAATGCAAACTTTGATTGCAACCTGAACCTTAGACCGGAACATGCCGCGCGCGTGATTACCGCATCGAAAAAAAACACTCTTTCTATAGGCACAGCTAGCTGCTTTTTATGACATTGGTAGGAACACGGCTTGGTCGTTAAACTTTAGACTAAGCATTATTTAGCATGACAAGGTTCAATTGGGACAGTAGAATTTGTTCTCAGTTAGGGCCTATATGTAAATGTACTTCTACATAATACATTTCAACATACACAATACACTAAGGCAAGGAAGTGCAGTTTTAGAGCAAGTACTGGTAGCTAGCTGGATGTTAAAAAAAGACGTGTGCACTAAAGTGCAATTGAGAAGTAATAGTATCTCTACAGGTTCCCTATTATGCCGATTATGTAAATGATTAGTCCCAAATTACAAATGTGTGCATGCTAAAATAAGTTGTATTCGTTTTTGTATTCATTTGCATTCGTTTCACTCAATATCTTAATTAGGACACATATAGCTGATATACAATCTAAAAGCAACAATAAAATTATCTTCTTTTTTTTGTCACAAACTATATCAACAGTATCATTTGCACATGCCAGTGCGATGAAAATGATCCATTGCCAGTACCTTGGGAGGAGTTTTAAATTGACTTTTCCACAAATGTCAATAATACGCCGGCTAGCTCAGTTGGTAGAGCGCTGGACTGTCAGGACGGGGATTTGTTTTCCACAAATGTCAATAATACGCCGGCTAGCTCAGTTGGTAGAGCGCTGGACTGTCAGGACGGGGATTTGTTTTCCACAAATGTCAATAATACGCCGGCTAGCTCAGTTGGTAGAGCGCTGGACTGTCAGGACGGGGATTTGTTTTCCACAAATGTCAATAATACGCCGGCTAGCTCAGTTGGTAGAGCGCTGGACTGTCAGGACGGGGATTTGTTTCCACAAATGTCAATAATACGCCGGCTAGCTCAGTTGGTAGAGCGCTGGACTGTCAGGACGGGGATTTGTTTTCCACAAATGTCAATAATACGCCGGCTAGCTCAGTTGGTAGAGCGCTGGACTGTCAGGACGGGGATTTGTTTCCACAAATGTCAATAATACGCCGGCTAGCTCAGTTGGTAGAGCGCTGGACTGTCAGGACGGGGATTTGTTTCCACAAATGTCAATAATACGCCGGCTAGCTCAGTTGGTAGAGCGCTGGACTGTCAGTACGGGGATTTGTTTTCCACAAATGTCAATAATACGCCGGCTAGCTCAGTTGGTAGAGCGCTGGACTGTCAGGACGGGGATTTGTTTTCCACAAATGTCAATAATACGCCGGCTAGCTCAGTTGGTAGAGCGCTGGACTGTCAGGACGGGGATTTGTTTCCACAAATGTCAATAATACGCCGGCTAGCTCAGTTGGTAGAGCGCTGGACTGTCAGTACGGGGATTTGTTTTCCACAAATGTCAATAATACGCCGGCTAGCTCAGTTGGTAGAGCGCTGGACTGTCAGGACGGGGATTTGTTTTCCACAAATGTCAATAATACGCCGGCTAGCTCAGTTGGTAGAGCGCTGGACTGTCAGGACGGGGATTTGTTTCCACAAATGTCAATAATACGCCGGCTAGCTCAGTTGGTAGAGCGCTGGACTGTCAGGACGGGGATTTGTTTTCCACAAATGTCAATAATACGCCGGCTAGCTCAGTTGGTAGAGCGCTGGACTGTCAGGACGGGGATTTGTTTTCCACAAATGTCAATAATACGCCGGCTAGCTCAGTTGGTAGAGCGCTGGACTGTCAGGACGGGGATTTGTTTCCACAAATGTCAATAATACGCCGGCTAGCTCAGTTGGTAGAGCGCTGGACTGTCAGGACGGGGATTTGTTTCCACAAATGTCAATAATACGCCGGCTAGCTCAGTTGGTAGAGCGCTGGACTGTCAGGACGGGGATTTGTTTTCCACAAATGTCAATAATACGCCGGCTAGCTCAGTTGGTAGAGCGCTGGACTGTCAGGACGGGGATTTGTTTCCACAAATGTCAATAATACGCCGGCTAGCTCAGTTGGTAGAGCGCTGGACTGTCAGGACGGGGATTTGTTTTCCACAAATGTCAATAATACGCCGGCTAGCTCAGTTGGTAGAGCGCTGGACTGTCAGGACGGGGATTTGTTTTCCACAAATGTCAATAATACGCCGGCTAGCTCAGTTGGTAGAGCGCTGGACTGTCAGGACGGGGATTTGTTTTCCACAAATGTCAATAATACGCCGGCTAGCTCAGTTGGTAGAGCGCTGGACTGTCAGGACGGGGATTTGTTTTCCACAAATGTCAATAATACGCCGGCTAGCTCAGTTGGTAGAGCGCTGGACTGTCAGGACGGGGATTTGTTTTCCACAAATGTCAATAATACGCCGGCTAGCTCAGTTGGTAGAGCGCTGGACTGTCAGGACGGGGATTTGTTTTCCACAAATGTCAATAATACGCCGGCTAGCTCAGTTGGTAGAGCGCTGGACTGTCAGTACGGGGATTTTTTTTCCACAAATGTCAATAATACGCCGGCTAGCTCAGTTGGTAGAGCGCTGGACTGTCAGGACGGGGATTTGTTTTCCACAAATGTCAATAATACGCCGGCTAGCTCAGTTGGTAGAGCGCTGGACTGTCAGGACGGGGATTTGTTTTCCACAAATGTCAATAATACGCCGGCTAGCTCAGTTGGTAGAGCGCTGGACTGTCAGGACGGGGATTTGTTTTCCACAAATGTCAATAATACGCCGGCTAGCTCAGTTGGTAGAGCGCTGGACTGTCAGGACGGGGATTTGTTTTCCACAAATGTCAATAATACGCCGGCTAGCTCAGTTGGTAGAGCGCTGGACTGTCAGGACGGGGATTTGTTTCCACAAATGTCAATAATACGCCGGCTAGCTCAGTTGGTAGAGCGCTGGACTGTCAGGACGGGGATTTGTTTTCCACAAATGTCAATAATACGCCGGCTAGCTCAGTTGGTAGAGCGCTGGACTGTCAGTACGGGGATTTTTTTTCCACAAATGTCAATAATACGCCGGCTAGCTCAGTTGGTAGAGCGCTGGACTGTCAGTACGGGGATTTTTTTTCCACAAATGTCAATAATACGCCGGCTAGCTCAGTTGGTAGAGCGCTGGACTGTCAGGACGGGGATTTGTTTTCCACAAATGTCAATAATACGCCGGCTAGCTCAGTTGGTAGAGCGCTGGACTGTCAGTACGGGGATTTGTTTTCCACAAATGTCAATAATACGCCGGCTAGCTCAGTTGGTAGAGCGCTGGACTGTCAGTACGGGGATTTGTTTTCCACAAATGTCAATAATACGCCGGCTAGCTCAGTTGGTAGAGCGCTGGACTGTCAGGACGGGGATTTGTTTCCACAAATGTCAATAATACGCCGGCTAGCTCAGTTGGTAGAGCGCTGGACTGTCAGTACGGGGATTTGTTTCCACAAATGTCAATAATACGCCGGCTAGCTCAGTTGGTAGAGCGCTGGACTGTCAGTACGGGGATTTGTTTTCCACAAATGTCAATAATACGCCGGCTAGCTCAGTTGGTAGAGCGCTGGACTGTCAGGACGGGGATTTTTTTTCCACAAATGTCAATAATACGCCGGCTAGCTCAGTTGGTAGAGCGCTGGACTGTCAGGACGGGGATTTGTTTTCCACAAATGTCAATAATACGCCGGCTAGCTCAGTTGGTAGAGCGCTGGACTGTCAGGACGGGGATTTGTTTTCCACAAATGTCAATAATACGCCGGCTAGCTCAGTTGGTAGAGCGCTGGACTGTCAGGACGGGGATTTGTTTTCCACAAATGTCAATAATACGCCGGCTAGCTCAGTTGGTAGAGCGCTGGACTGTCAGTACGGGGATTTGTTTTCCACAAATGTCAATAATACGCCGGCTAGCTCAGTTGGTAGAGCGCTGGACTGTCAGTACGGGGATTTGTTTCCACAAATGTCAATAATACGCCGGCTAGCTCAGTTGGTAGAGCGCTGGACTGTCAGGACGGGGATTTGTTTCCACAAATGTCAATAATACGCCGGCTAGCTCAGTTGGTAGAGCGCTGGACTGTCAGGACGGGGATTTGTTTTCCACAAATGTCAATAATACGCCGGCTAGCTCAGTTGGTAGAGCGCTGGACTGTCAGGACGGGGATCGTGAGTTCGAACCCCAGCCCGGCCACACAGTTTGTGCGGGGATAGGTGATAAAATTATTTATACGGCCATTCTCCACCCCCCCCTACCTCCAATTTAAAATGACTATGTCATCGAAAAGGGCCACAGGGCGGCTATTTCTTTAAAAACAATCTGAAATTATTAATACTGGCATATAATAACGGTAAAAGCAGGGTACATATAATGGGAAAAGAGTGTACGCATTCTGAATTAAAAATCAATTTATAATATGGGTTGTGCTTGTTTGGCCCTTTTCCTGTTTATATTTTGACGTCAGAATTGTGAGCATTTTGTATAACCATAGTTTACAAGCGAATCCTTAGCAAGCACGATAGCACAGTTGGTTAAAGCGGTGTCTACTGTCATTTCTTCGTATGGCTCCAAAGTCGTGAGTTCGATACCCGCTTGTTTTTTTTTCAAGTTTTTTTGCTTATTTGTTTTTATCAAATATCTTATTGTATATTATAATATTTTTATTTATTTAATGCACATGTCTTAGTAAAGCGCATTTCTATCAACTAATATAATTTATAGTGCAATAGGAAGACAATTTTTGGTTGACATAGTCCCTTTAAGTAGGGCAGTTTTCAGTTACTGGCATAGGTATGTGCACTTGGTACTGGTAAACCGCTTAGATCGGCTAAGCTTGCCCAGGAAAAGTGTGAGTAGGCTAACTGACCGCCGTGATATGACTGAAATACTGTTAAAAACGGCAAAAATTCCAAACATACAAACAAACAATACGCAAATTAATCTCGTGTTTTATCCAATCAATGTACTCGAATACCTCGTGTTTCATGTTTAACATATTTGTGGCGGCCCATGAGATTTTTATCCAAATTGCGGCCAGCCTTATTTAGAGAAAATTGACGTCAAAGATGTGGCACATGATTTTTATGAGAAACTCAGGATAATGATAAAGATATTTCAAATGATTGCTAAGATCTTGAATACAGTCAAAGAAACATGTTATTTATAAGGTTATTTGTAGAAAAATTATAATTACGCAAAAGAGCACGAGTTACATTGTATGATGTGTTTGTGATTATATATCAGTGACAAAAGCTGGAAAGGTCTATGGATACGTATAACTCAAAATTATTAACCTGACACTGACCTTTATGCATAAATATATTAAAATACCGTTATGATAAATATATTAGTTTCCGTACAGGAATCGAGTTAAATCGATTAACGCGTATCCCACTAAAATACTGTTACGGTATAATTCAACTCGTGAAACTCGTGTACGAATAATACCGAGTAGGAATATAGGAAACAATTCAAGTGCGTAGTTAATGCTAATATAGTTCACGGGTCTCAGGCTAATAATTTCGAGCTATATAATTGACTAGTTGCTACGATTGAGTTGACAAATCATGGGTTTTCATTTCAGTGGTAAATAATGGCACATGGTTGCATAATCCAATCAATTTACTTCAAATCCTTGGACAAACAACCGTAGACAAACAGAAAGGCGGAGCGATCTATGTTATTGCTACTGGTTGATTACCTAACGCTAAGGGTATTTTTATTTTCTCTTTCAGGGCCAATCATTTACACTGACCAGGACACGTGTTCCTCGACTTGCACAGGTAGTTAGTTGATTTATATTTAAAACTGCCAGAATGCATTTAAGGTGTAAGTATATATAACATATATTGAAAAACAATGTTTAATATTTAAAATGTTCACTGTCAAAATACATTTGTAATCATTTGAAAAGTGTTTTCAATGTACAACTCATATTAAGACATTTACTACTCATTTGCTTTCTTTTCTTTTTTATGGAAAAAACCCCTCAATTTGATAAAAGTGTTTTGATATTTTCAAACGTTGTGTGTGTGTGTGTTTGGGTGTGTGTAAACATCAAATATACCAAAATACCATTAATTGAGGAGGAATATTTTAATGAACGTTTGCTACACGTTGTCTACGTATGCCAGTTTTATTATGTAGTATACCTAAGAAATAATTTTCGATTAAGAGTTGTTTATCGGCTAAGAAACAACGATTTAAAGTTCTGATGCCTATGAATTAAACCACGAGGGCTTTAGCGACAAATCGTTGTCTATTAGCCGATAAACAACGATAATGCAAAAATTATTTCGATTCTAACATGACCTGACAGCATTTTCTGCAATTACAATGCGAACTATACTTTTGCAGTTTCGGAACTATTTTTTCGGGTGTTTATTTGTAGTTTAACAACGGTGAATTTTGCCGTTCTTTATCTTTAGAACATTTTGCGCGTGTCATGTTAGAATTAGTGTTCTAAATCACAGAGAACAGCAATTTCGCGTACTTACGGGGTCAGACTTACGAGTACAGCTACGTGTCCGACGTCCGCACGTCGATTCAAGGGGCATCAGAGGACCAATCTACGCTACATCTGACGGCAACTGTGCTACTGGAGATACACTCCAAATGCGAGCAATCACTTAGGGTAAATATGAACACACTGTCCGTTCGTGAAAACCGCTCACTAGGTAATTTCACTTAACTTATGTATAATCATGAGAAAGTTAATACATGTACTTGTTTGGGCCATATTTTGACTACCATATTCTTTATGTATATGTTTTTTTATACTTACTATACACAAATAGTTTATGTTAAAATATGTAATTTATGAAGTTTAAAAATGTATTAATTTATTCACAGTCCAGTCTACACTAATTTTATTACACATAGAAGATGCATTCTTATATTTGTCCTCTTTTGTTCCAGCTTGAAACAGTATTATAGGCGTTTAAAATATGCGTATTTTAAAGTAATAAATAACGATGGACGTTTTTGCAGCTGAGGAATGTCAGACTGACCGAGTACGATCCAAGTACGAAGACGATGGTTAATGCTCCATCAGAATTCGCTGCTGGTCTAGAGCAAAATTCGGTCCGGCTGTCCTACCAGGATGGGACCATTGAGCATGTCTGCCTGACAAACAGTGAGCCGACATGGGTCATGAACGTGAAGCGCGGTGTCATCTCTCTTCTTCAACATCGCATGAAGGACTTGCAGAAGAACGAAACTGTTTCGGAGGTATATCCTTGTAATAAATGAGATAACCAGCAATGTCGCATGGTTAAAATATTATTGTATAACGGTGTGCAGTTTCTGATGATGCATTTTATTGTGGTTACTTCAATAAGCTGCCGTTTGGCAATGTAGTGAGGACATAATTATATTTGAGTTGTATTGAGGTATATTGTTGTACCTCTGTTCATTCAATTTTACATGTTGATACGTGTTGTGATTGGGCAGGGGCACACACATATCAAGCATTGTAAATTTCGTTAAAGTAACGCTGTTTTGCCAAGATAGTCTCTGAACTATTCTTTTTTAATATAGACCGATATTTCTGGCGTGTGTGATACCAAGTACAGTGTTCAGGAATCTGGTTCGAATGCGGTTACCATCTCGAAAACGAAGGACCTTCTGGCTTGCACGGACAGACATGGCTACAACACTGCCATTCAGGGTGTACCGTACTCCGCTGATTCTGTACATATAAATAATGGCTTTTATTTGTAATTCTGATAACTTATAAAAAATAATATGGGCTATAAATATTTTAATGTTTATTGGGAGGAATCACCTAAGAACATAGAAAAAATACCTTTATCAACGAATGTAAGGCTTAAGTTTGAAATGAAAGTTTGAGATTATGTTACTTCGATTAAAACCTTATGGGTATAACAATAAAATACAAATAGTTTGTGTAGTAGTCGTATTACAATTAAACATAATCATACTACAATTCTGAAAAAAGATGTTGAAATAATATGTTATCCTCAAAAAACTGTTAAAGTCTATTTCGGTCACCCCTTAGGACATTCAGTCCTTGCCATTGCTGAGGAGTGACCATAGCTGCCAGCACGAAATTGACACGCGTAACAGACACATGAAGACCGCCACGTGTCAAGAGCAGCACATGTTCCGTCCGTTCTCCAACTCGGACAGCGGAGTTGTTACCGTCAATACTCAGTCATTGTCCTTCGTCGGTAAGACCACTGGGACAAAATCACCATGTAAGTGGTTTGTGTATTGTAGTGAGATTTACTTTAATAGAAAATTAAAGACCAACTGATACCACCAAATTATAGAACTTCTTAATGTGAATACTAGTATATTCTATTGCAATAATGCGTTTTTGCCATTTTAAAGAGACACATAATATTGTCGTGGTTTGAAGTTTAATAAATTTATTCCATAACTATGAATACTTTTAAAGGTATATTTGTGTTGTAGCTCCTATTACTGACAGAGTTTCGCTGAAATTTGAGCATGCCAACGACCTTGACACAGAAGATCAAATCCGCAAGGACATCACCCGGAAACTGAAGGAGATTTGTGAGCAGACGAAGTCTGGTGTGCGACCGGAAACGCCGCGTCTGTTCACAGACCTGGTGTACATGATGAGGTCGGCGGACAAAGACACGCTGTCCGATGTCTACCGTACACTGAACGAGGGATCCCTGTGCTCTGACAACAAATATACAACAAGGTGAGGCTTGGTGGAGACAATGTTATGTTTTTATTCTTTTAAAAAGAATAGTTAGTTTGATAAAGACCGGGTATTTTTACAAATTATATGCAAATTTACTATTGAAATTTAGAAAGTCAAATAAAATCTACAGTATTACACTGCAATGTCAATTTTGTTAATATATGTTACTTAAGTTTTGTTTTCATTTGCTTAGCTATGCTGGTTTTAACAGTCATAGGTAAAAGCAAATTTACAAATGTGTATACCAACAATTATGTTACACTATGACAATTTATTCGTTATATTTGAGATTTAATGTCAACAGAATATCGGTAGGCTTTTGGTGCAATGCATTTATTTCATTGACAAAACACATGTATGCGCCAGCACCAGTTTATTGTAGCTAAATGGGTTTATGTTGTTTCAACAGCAAATTTTTCCTGGATGCTCTTCCAATGGCCGGTACTTCCGCGTCTGTTAACATGATGACTGATCTAATTACACAACGAGTTGTCACTGGAAGCGAGGCTGATATGTGGATCACAACCCTCAACTTCATCAAGAAACCTACTCAGGAAATGCTCCGAGTTGTCAAGGTAAACAATGAGTTGTATTGCTAGCACATAACACTAGTGCAGTGATATATAATTTTACCGTTGTACATTCTTTCTATTTAACGTTCAAATGTATGAGGCCTGTAAAATATAACTTTCAGCCGTATCATTGTAGACATCTTCGTCGATCATGCTCTATGATTAATCACAGAACGTATTAGGACGTACTTGATGTGCTTTTTGGATTGTAAAACTTGACATTTTAACGAGAAATTAACGTTATTTTTTTTACAAACAACGATATTGCTTGTATCTTGTACCAGCAACTGATATCGTCCTTGGCAAGGATACGGGAATGTCACTATTCACAATATAACGGATATTCACATTAATAAATTCTTGCCTCCAGCCGCTGATTAACATGCCAGAGTTGGAGGACAAGGCTTTGATGTCAGTTGGAACCCTCGTGCACAGCTACTGTTATCACAACGGCAACTGCGAGAGCGATAACATGGTTCGTGCAGTCGTCTCTGCTATCGTGAACAAGATAGCGCAAGGATGCAAAGTCAATGATGACAACATGAAGTCGGTAAGTTCTCATCGTTAAAAATAATGCTTATTTATACGTATGTGTACATCATTTTATCGTTGATCCTTGTTTAATAATTGTTTCATCGAAAGTTTTAATAGACATGCGTTTGGGACATTCAATATGACGAGGTTGAAAACATGATGTGACCTTTTATGTATAGTACCATTTATAGTGACATACTATACATAGTATCTTAAATATTGTACCTCAACTATAAAACTGTTTTATAATAAATCAATACAAAGTAACATTAAACGACAATAACCTAATTCCTCAGACTCTGATGGCCCTGCGCGCCATTGGAAATGCCGGATACGCCAATAATGCTGTTCCCGACCTTGAGAGCTGTGTGAAGAACTCTGGGAATCCAGTCGAAATCAGACTCTCTGCGATTGAGGCTTATCGCAGAATGCCATGCTCTGCAAGCGTACGTTTACCAAAAAATAAATACATGTATTTTATTTATCGTTGATTTTATATACAACTATTATTATAACAGTTCACAACAACATTTTGACATTGACATGTTTTATAGTCTGTTGACGTCATCATTTTCACATTGGCATGCTCGAATGTATGTACATTTTATGCTTACGATTATGTATATTATATTTCAATTGTTACTGTATAATGATTTAACTTACAAATTACTAGGATCAACATCTTTTAAAATTCGCAGAGGTCCGCACTCACGAACATTTTAAGAAACCATTCTGAGGATTCCGAGCTGCGTATCGCCGCCTATCGTATGCTGATGGAGTGTCCGTCGGACAAGGTGTTGGAAATCGTCAGGAACACTCTTGCCAGGGAAACAGTCAATCAGGTGAGACTTGGTTACAGTAAGTCGTTTGGAAGAAATGATGTGGAATATTTCCACTGTAGAAAAACGGATTTCTTTAAGTTTCGGTAGACTCGGTATTGTATTGGTTTTCAGGTACAATAACACAATTGTTTAATTCATTATAAGTTAACAGTATGTTTAAAGGGACAAAATCATCATACAATTATGAAATAAACGAATAGTAATTTGGCACATGTAGTTAAAACTATTATCAATCAGCATATTATATCATAATTATACAAAGATTAAAATTCGATGCACTAAAACTATTGGATAAATTATACGCAAAATGAAAACACATTTTTAAAAGTTGCATCGCTGTTTAACGCTGGTATTTGTATGCTTTAAAAACTATGTAGGTCGGCTCATACATCTGGACCCACTTGACCAATCTGATGGAGACATCCGACCCACTCAAACAGGAAATCAAAACCTTACTTGAGAATGAAGATCTAATGAAAGAATTTGACCTTGACAAGCGCAAGTTTTCGCGAAACTACGAAAGCTCAATTTTCGTAGAAAAAGTCAACGCTGGCGCCAAGTTTGAAGGGGATCTAATTTGGTCACAAAAGTCATTTATCCCTCGATCTGCTGCCGTCAATTTGACCGTTGACCTGTTTGGACATTCTGTTAATTTACTTGAACTCGGAGCAAGAGCAGAAGGTCTCGAGTTTTTCCTGGAAACACTTTTCGGCCCGAATGGCTACTTCAAAAAGCCAGAGGAGAAGAGTGATACACAAAACACAGGCTTAGCTTTGAAAAATGTTAACATGAAGAAGATTGAAAACATAGACAAGAAGGTTAGTTTCGATTAAGACTTCATCACAATACATTGCCTTTCCAATAAATGTTTTAATTTTATACCCCACGAATTTGGATGATATTTTTATGCCAAAAAGATTTCCTGCTCCGTGTTTCTCAATAATACCTAGTCGTGGTTATTCTCGCGCATATAACGGAACAAAAATGGAAATGTTGTAATTTCATAACCCACGAATTTCGATGATATTTTTATGCAAAATAGTTTAATTGTCATATTCCATAATCTGCTCCGTTTTTCACAATAATACCTGGTCATGGTTATTTTTGCAAACATAACGGCACAAAAAATGACTACGTAATATACAATGCTGAACGCACGTGCAACAATGCTTCTTGTTCCTCTACATTATTGCCTCTTCTATTATGCCCATTGAGATTATATATATTATATGTCCGGCCATTGCATTCAAATTCCCATGATTTTGGATGTATGTGCTTTGGATATTTTAGATGGGTGTAACAATGGCTGACCTGCGTGGCTCAATGTACGTGAGGGTGTTTGGTAATGAACTGAGGTACTTGAACTTCCATGGTCTCGGCGATCTGCTTAGCGGACCTCAGATCAATATTCCAGAGTTGATAATAAAGTTGGCTGAAGAGAATGATTACAGTTACAGGTATAACAAGGAAATTCTTACTGAAAAAAAAGAAAAGAAACATTGCCTTTGACATGGTTGTACTTGAGCATGCATTTAACATTTTCATATAATGCATATTCTTTTAAAAATAAGGTTATTTGTATTTGTGTTATTTATACCTAATGTATTTCCGCATTATGCTTTACTTTCTTTAATTTAACGATTAATAAATAAATAAAATAAATATTCAATGTGTTCATGAAAAATAACTTCAAGGATGTGCATGCATTTCTTTATATTGCTTTTTCAGTCACTCGACTATGTTCTTGGACAGCAGTTTCATCATACCAACAGCGTCTGGTTTCCCTCTCAACTTAACAGTGAATGGTACTGCAATGATCAACCTTAATATTCATGGAAAGATGGACCTCAAGAGACCACCGAGTCTGGACATTTCTGGACGCATTGCACCTAGGTAAGTATGAAACACTCTTGTTTAAACACAACATGGTCAAATCAAAAAAATCACTTAAAATGTATACCAATGCTTATCAAGCTGTTTATTTTTCATTTTATGGTGCTATTGCTTGCTGCGTTTTTGAATGCGTTTAAATGTATTACAATTTATGTTGTTCATACATGTTCTGTGTATGCAATATTGTGAACATGGTATTTTCTGCAAACGTATCATTAATGCCATTTTACATGTATAAGCTGGTTGTTCTGAGTAGATCTGTAATAGTGTTTAAGTATTGCAATATGTGGAATACTTCTTACAATTATTGTATGATGTGTCATGGGAAAACCTGTAATTATGACAACATTTTCGATTTTTAATGTTTAATTACGAACAAGGCCAATGATCTTCGCTTTTCAATGATACCAAAATTATGACTTTATCTTATATATTTTCAGAGATATTGTTGTTTGAATCTACTGGAGTCTATTCCGGCCTCAATGTTTTTACATCACACCCTTGTTTCTCTACTTGTTGTATAATGAAGAACTCTTAAGAATGTTTTAAGAATCAACCACATTGTTCACACAACTCATTCTTACATCAGCATTCATTGTTTGCAATTATTTCTTTGCTGGAGTATGTTTTAGAAAGTGTACCAGTACTTAATTGTTGCTAAGCAACCATATGCTACAATATAGACTATACTTGTTGAATTTAGTGCCGCCATCGACATCTCCTCCATGATGAGTGTTGACGCCCACGTTACCAAAACCGGCGTCAAGATGGTGTCGACCTTGCACACGAGAACTGCAGTACAAGGGACATTGACTGTTGACCCAAGTGGCGCTATCAACGCTAAATATAACTTCCCAGAAGATAGAATGGAGATCATTGACGTAAAGTATGTATTTTCCGTATGCTTTATTATCACAATGCAAACTACATGTACGTATATATAATTGGAAAAATATGTACGTACTTGTACTTATAATATTATGATCTAATATTCACAATAAATAATGTGCACATTCTGATGTTAGACTGGTGACAAACGTTAATATCAATTTATTGAATTCCTTTCCTTTCGGTTGTTCAGATATTGCCAAAAAATAATTCGTTCAATAACTATGTAAATGCGTTCATTACATGTGACATCGTATTTTTCAGATCCTCATTTTTTACCATACACCGTTCAGTGGAACGTGAACAGAGCATGATCTCTGACAAAAAACACACTAAGGTTTATTGTTCACCAGACAAACTTACCAAAGTTCTCGGCTTACAAGTATGCGCCGAGCTCTCCTACCCTAATGCAACTGGTAAAAACAACGCCCCATACTTCCCCTTGACGGGCCCTGTCTCAGCGGGTGTGTACGTCTATAAACGGGACACTCATACATACTACGAAATGTCAGCAAAATCAAAGCACGTAAGTTGATTAATTACCCTACTGCACACTTTGTTTTTTTGTTTTTGTGATGGCGTATAATATTTAAGTTTGTTTACATTGTCAAAATATGTACTTGCGAAACATTGCATCATAATTTACACTTAATAATATCTTAAATGTTAAAAGAATTGAGTGATTGCCCATTAGGTTGAAATTTAAAAAAATCGCTGTATCGCCGCCTATCACGACGTTTGTCATATCTGAGTCCTCTTTGTAATAAAGTCAATTAATGATTGATATATGCTGGCATTATAATACTATATTATTACGTAATCCCAGAAGCACTTTGTCTTTTGTTTCTTTTCTAGGATAGTCACCAAAACATTGTCCATGTTTTGTTCAACACTCCCGGTTCCAAGACGGACAGACACATGGAAGTGGACTTTAATCTTGATAAACAAGCGCTGAGTGTCGGTCTTGTACTGAGATCACCTTGGAAACAAGCCTTTGTACAAGGTATGTGGGTTATGCCATTGATGGTTTAATTTTCAATGTGCTCTCATATCTTTTTCATATGCCTTTGTACACCATTAATGCATCATTAATGGGTAATATACTACTCAAAATTAGATAAGGGTCACTTTTGCAACCGTCTAATTGACTACTTTTTACTTTCAGTCTCATAAATGCATTATTGTTTTACTCAACTGTAGCTGTAGCTCGTCCGTACCTATTGTTCAGTAATGAAAACTAGGTTAAATTTTAACCAGAAGTTGACCAAGAACTATAACTGAAATATTCATTCAAGTAATCAATGAATATGACGTTCATTCCATCTTTATGAACATACACATGCTCATACATGTCTTTGTTCCAACTCTTGTCTAACAAAAACTTGAGTTTGAGGCGTATTTAGTTCTGAAATGAGAATATATTGATTCTACCTAATGACACGAAAATATTTCCACATCCACAGATGACTTTACTTTTAAAAAGTCTTTTTTACACAGTTAATCAGGAGTTAGCTAAGTACTACGACGGAGTAAATCACTGAACTCATCAATTAATATAATAGAAAACTGTTGATTGAACAAAGTAAATAGACAATTGCCACATTGACAGGTGATGTCATCCGCAACAACGGCGAATATGGTATCAGTGGGAAACTTAACATCGACGGGCGTTCTCCCTATTCTGTTCTTGCCAATCTGAAAATAGAAGACAGTGGCAATACATTAACTTACACACCAACTTTCGAGCTGTCGGCACCAAGCATAAAGCCAATTAGCATTCAAGGAATATTCAGCACTAAGAGCTTCAAACAAACTGACATTGAGCTTTCTGTTAAAGGGTTTACGGATGAACCTGTCATTGCAAAAAGTGAGTTGCCAATCTTTAATAATAGTATTTGTATATATAAACAGCATAATACAGTTAATGAACATTTATACGTTCGGTATTTAAGTTCGCAATTACTCTCAATAAATAGCTAATAATTGACATTGCGGGTTGCTAAACAGTTTGATAGTGATTTAGAAGCTTTACTTTCTCAAACATTCACGGGTGTCTAGCGTTTCATACTGACTTATTTTATTATAGAAACAGTTTTGTTTTCTTCTTCAAGCAGCCGTTTAAACATGTTTATATAATCTTACCTATTGTTATTTCAATGTAAGTAATTATTGTGTTATCCTAAATAATTAATCAAAATCGAGTATTATTGATAGAAAACCTGTTGATAATATATAATATATACTGCATAAACATAAAATTGTCTTTAAATGTAGTGACGATTCACAATAAAGAAAAGCTGTATGGAATGCAAGCTACATTGGAAAATGGCAAAAACAAACAATATGCCATGCACACGACTCTAGCTGTGACTATGGACAAGAAAAAGGCTGCATTCAACCCTCTGGTTTCCATACGCACACCAACAAAGGAGATCCTGGCATTAGGTGGCAATTTCGGAATAACATACGGATCAATGTTTGACTTCAACTTGGCACTTGATAAGATTGTCGATAAAACTGTGACTCTAAAAGGTGAGAACATTTTGTGATCAAAATGTTATGGTCTCAAAAAATATTGAGTTTATTTGGAAAGCGCCGTGATCTATTTTCGCTACATCATATGTTATCTAACATGAACTAATAATACATATTATTATTAGTTTTAGTGCTTAGCCTTGGAATTCAGTATCTTATATTGTAGTTCAAGACTACGATGACCATGGCAGTGTTTGTAGTTAAAGAACATTGCATTTTTATGTGATAACATATTCTACAGGTAAATGTCAACAAATTAAACATGTTTTGGATCTCAACTCGGCTCTTTTTCGATGATATTTGCTATGCGACACATGGCCGTTTAATAATACATACATATGAATAACATAAGGTTGTTTTTGCTAACTACTATTTTAGAAAAAAGATAAAAACATATATAATATAGATCCAAATAGCCCTGTTAGCACTGCATACTATCTTTTGATCATATAGATGTGTTAAAAAATTTGTTGATAACGTTTGTCAGGTAATTAATGAAGCCTGTGTGTAAGTGCATTTGTGAAACGATTGCAACATGTGTTAGTGCATTTGTGTAATAAATAATTATTTTTCACGAAAAAGTGTTTCCTTCTCTTCAGGAAAATTTCAGAGTTTGCTGAAGAAACGAGGACAAGTTATTTATCGAACAGACCTTAATATTGGTTCAGACCCTGCAGACGTGCGCTTGATATGGAAAGTGGACAACAGAAATTTTAGAGTTATAGCAAATGAGTTCGATTTGTCCTACGATATAAAGCGATTTGCCCGCAATAACATCAAGCTGGTATCGAAGATGATAAACCAGAGTGGTAAAACTCTCAGCAAAGGAAAACTGGCATTGTAAGTACCGTTTGACATACAAAACCACAGATATAGATTATAATGGGCAAGATTTGTTAAAAAGTTAAGACATGCATAAAGATTGTAAAGCTAACGTTAAACTTATACTGACTTTGTACTTTTGTATTCTTACATTAAAACAGGATACACAGTGTTATATATATTTTAATATACTAGGCAAAACTCCTAACGCACATAACAGAAATACTGCCAATATGTTACATTGAAGCGGAAACATCAAATGGGTCAAATGACGACCAGTTTTGCCAATAATTAATCTGTTGAAAAGATTTGATAATTGACAGTAAGGTCTGACAATTTTATTTAAATATGTTAATGAAAAAGGTTTTTATGGTCAAATATAAATGTGCGTTGGAAAATTTGCCTAGTATATATTTGTTGGGATTTGGTCAGTTATAAAAAATAAAACCTGCTATTTTGCATCACTTTATTTTCAAGACTAAACATTATTGCCAAATAAATGAAGTACGTTCCACCCAATTAAAATGACACAATGAACACACAAACATTTGCATTGAATAGATACAGATATACCGGAGCTAGCATGATAACAAATCAATATCCGTCTTATATAACATTGCATTTTTCATACGTAAAAGCACTTTTCACATTTCGATTTTGGTGACTTAGAAATTTATAACTAGCCAGTCTTGTCGCCGTAAACGGGAATGGACAAACATGGTTGAGCAATTCTGGAAATTGGAACGTTCTCTGAATAATCCACATATTAATCATGTGACATTATTTATACTCGTACGCATTGTTTTTACTTGAACAGGAACCTTAATGTCAAAAAGAATCCAGAATACAACGTGAAACTCAATGGTGAATTAGAGCACAATTTTAAACACAGCCAACTAGATCTGGAAGTAGTCTACGGCGGGGACTTCAAGGACCTGTATAAGTCAATTGACGTCAGTATTGAGACAAATAGGACAGCAGGCAACATTTGGAAAGCTTCTGCAGATCTAAAAGCAAAAATCAAGATACCTGCATTAGTACGTACACAATCAATTATTATTGCTATAGTATTATTAATGTTACAACTGTACAACACAATTTAAATCCGTGAAATAATGATTTCATTAGACACGTTGACCTTTTCTCGACAGTTTTTATTTCAGTATCTTTAGGATATTGCTTTTAAAATAGTTATTTCACCATATAATTCAGTAATGATGCCCTATGCATTATTAAAAATGCAGGCGGAAAATATTCGAAATTATACTTGTAGACATATGAATAGCCCTCAATATATATTACATCGTTGTCGTATGTAATGTTTAATGTTGATTATAATGAGCAGTTGGAATTATATTTGGTATTGGAACAAAATGCGAGGTGAGCTTTCCTTTTCGCGTCGGCGTCCATGTCTGAACTTGGTTAAAGCTGATATTCAAAAGTGTTATAACTTCAAAGCTACATAAGTTATACACTTGAAACTTCGAATATACCTGTGTCATTAACTCCAGCATCAGGTGCAACATTTCTCACAACTCTGTTTTGTATTTTGAAAAAGTTATGTCCTTTTTTCACATTGCTTTTCTGGTAAAAGTTTATATTTAAAAGCTTTATAATTTCAAAACTTGATATGATATTCACTTGAAACTTGGAATGTACCTTTGTAATCAACTCCAACATCAAGTGCAACATTTCCCATAACTGTGTTGTGTGTTGGTATAGTTGTGTCATTTTTCACATATATTTTCATATTTAAGTTGTATGACTTCAAAACTTGATCGCTATTCACTTATAACTTGTAATTTACCTTTTTTTTTTCATCAACTATAGCATCAGGTGCTACAGTCCACCTAACCTAGTTTTGTATTTTCACAGAGTTTCACATAGACACAGGTCTTATAATACACTACATAAGGTATTCACTTGACACTTGGAATAAATTGATGAAATAATTGCTATAAGTTAGCTCTCTATATCAGCTAATTAATGCCACATCCACTTTTCAAAATATGTTCCAACTGAAATTCTTCGAAAAGTCGAGCGCGATTTCATCTGACGACTCTTTGTATATGTCTTCTGACTTAATGAAGCACACAATTCTTTGCAAAAGGTATCGATTGTATATTGTTTATCGCCCACATTGGATTACAGGATATTGCAACACAAATTGAAGCGAGTCACTCACACAACATCGACCAGCACTTCAACAGCAGTATTGCAATCAAGAACAAGGGCAGGCCATATTCTGCTAGTATAACTTTGCTTGACAGAAGCGCGACAATGCTTGATATCTATGGTAACCTTCGACTGTCCACGCCAAAACAAGACATGAATATTGAAAATGAAGTGAAACAGGAAACTGCACCGAGTGACAAATATGTAAACACATTAAGCATTCAGATGCAAAAAGGCGAGAAAAGCGTTATTGTAACAACTTATGAAGACAAGAAATTGAGTCATGCAATAGCGTCCGAACTTAACTTGTATGGATTGACGCCAGTAAAGATTCACGCTGAATTTGGAGGCTCTCCAAAGTTGATTGCTGACATTTCATATGAAAAGGATTCCAAGACATATAGAGGTATTTTGATTGGTTTTGATGACTCTGTAACTTCCGAGGTTCATATGGAAATTGAGAAACCAGACTACAAAGGCTGCATAATGCTTAGAGGAATGTCTCCTGGTAATATGTACTCCATTCAGGCTGATTTGAAGTGGGGTAACCCAGTGGAAGAACTTCATAAGACCAACGTTTATGCCTGGATGGAGACTCCATCAAACGATAAAATGAATGGTTCATTGGCTTTGAAAACGTCATACAGAACTATTGTCTTGAATGTCAATCACCAGAATGTAGGGGACAGGCTCGTGAGTCATGCAGATTTTGAATGGAAACCGAATTCAAAGATAAATGTAGACACGTCATTACAGCTGACCGGTGCAAACATTTTTGGTACACTGTATTTAATGACTCCATATCCAGAAATCCCAAAACTGACAGTTGATGTTGCACATGTGAGCGACTCTGAAGAATACAACACTAAAGCAAACATACAATGGGACAAGAAGATATCTGTGGAAACAGTTTTTAAGAAACCTATGAATTTAAGAACTTTTGTCGCCACTTTAGACTTGGATACACCATTAAGGGAAATTAAAAAAGTTAACGTTTTCATTAATCACAAAATGAGCGACTCCGTCGCTTCTGTAGCAAAACTATCCTGGAATAAACAATTTATAAATATTGATGTCGTTCTTCAGAATACGACAAAAGGCAAAAAGGTGTCTTACGAAGGAACCATCGACGTGCAAACCTCGTGGAATGCATTGAAAAAAGGATTGATTACATTTTCGCATGATAACAATGGAAAGAAGTTTAACACAGTAGCAAGATTCATGCAAAATCGTCAAGAGTACAAAATCGATTCTTCCGTTACACAATTGTCCTCCGCAAACCAATACGATAATGAGGGGGAACTAACAATAAGTATGCCTTCAAGAAAAGTGGAAACACGGTGGAACCATCATCATGGCGACAGTTCAATTGCCACAACTTTGTCTGCAAATATGGGTAGCAATCACGTCAGTGCAAAACTTCGTGGCACGGTTCAGAAAGATGTTTCTCTGGCTTTCCTGATTGAGGCATCCAGTGAAAAACTCGGATATTCTTTGATGAACAGCAGTCTGGTCGTCAAACCTGATTTTATGGATGGCCATTTTAGTCTTACATCCAATGAAATAGTATTGGCATCAGCCGATGCCATCTACACTGTTCACCCAAACATCTTCAAAACCGGAGTCACATTAATCGTTCCTGACCTAAGCATCAACTCTACAATAGCTTTTGAAGCATATGATCTTCAAGAACATCTAATAAATGCCAGACTGATATTTGATATCAACCCTGATTTGAACATGAATATTATTGCTTTGCAGTCATTCCTGAAAAAAGAACATTTGGGTAAAACATCTGTGATTTGGACAACAACAATGCCAGGTTATGAGCAGGTAAAATACACATACGAGGTTTTGGAATTTGCTTCTAACTTGAAAACGATATGGACATTGAATTATCAATTCGACAAAGAAATCAAAATAGAAACAGTTATGATGGACCCTTATAATGTATTTGATTTATCAGTCGTTTTGACTACGACATTCCCAAATCTTCCCAGGATCGAGGGTGGCATTTTCATTACTGGGAAATTGGACAATTTCCAGAGTAAAGCTAACTTAGAGGTTGTCCCTTACTTGGATAGGACTGCGGTATCCTTCAACTATGACGCATCTTCGGGAATTTCTAGCAGTTTAAATCTTATTCTGCCATTAAAAGAATACCGATTTATTAACATGGAAGTGGAAGGTAATTTTGCAGATGACTTAAAAACCTCCGAGTTCCGAACAAAATGCAGTTTCGGACCAAGTGAGCCAATCATAGTTACGTTCAACCACGCCATAGGAGAGAAATTAGTTGCTGCATGTTATGTTGTTACTCCAATTGGTTCCTTATCGGCTTCCTTGGATGGAAAACTGTCAAGCTTTAATTCCAAATTAGCGTTTGTTGATAAATTAAAAAGGAACTATGGTATGGAATTAAGATTTCATAATGCGGAAAAGTTAGAAGGTACAGCTACAGTCTCTATGTATGGCAGACGTGACATCATTGCTACATTAACCCATCAGGGAATACTAACTAGTTTTGAATCCCGTGTTGAACTCTCACATAACCGAAAAAATAACTTTTTGTCAACAGTGTCATTCAGAGCATCTGATACTTTGACGATGTCTGTTGTCGGTTCTTTGCGGACAGAACTTATTTCAAACGCAGACCAGTTTGATACCTCTCTAAATATTCAAGGATCACGATCAACGATTATTGTAAATGGTGATCTTTCCAAAAATAACGAAAAAACAGAGATTGATTTCAGTTTTGTTGCAGACAGTGACATCGATGCTAGTCTTATTATTATATCCCCGTTATTTCGGAATGTGAAGACAAGTTTTAGCCATAGAAACCAGCAAAATTTTCTTCAGACAAAAGCTGATTTAATTCACGGTGGTGAGACAAAGTTCAGCGGTTTTGCACAGTTTAGCAATGGACAATCGAAGGTGGGAGACATTAAAATAAACACATTCCTAACTGAAGATCTTGGTATCAATACTAGGATTACCGGCACATTGACCAACTTCGTCTTGCGAACCGAGGCTTCATATGGCAACACATCGAGCATTATAGATTTGGCACAGAAGCTAGACACTGGCTTATTGAAGCAAAGAATAACTATTTCAGCCACAGGAGTCGATGACATTACCACCACACTAAGTTACGTCGGTGGCAAAAAGCAGATAAAAGCTGTTGCGGAGCTTAACAAAGGCACAGAAGTCCACAGAATTGACGTTATTTGGAAAAATGATGTGGATATTGACGGAAGCGTTTCACTGTCTTCTCCATTAGTTAAACCAGTCGCAGGTAGTTTCCATATTAAAGGACCTTTGAATGCACTGACCACTCACGCAGAATTCAAAATTGAAGACGATAAATCAGAAATAGATATGAACTTTGTCACTAAGCCGTTTGACGCTTTCTTTTCGTTTAAATCTCCTTATTTAAGGGACGTAACCCTCACTGCTAACCAGAAGGGTTCTTACCCCAGCTACACTTCGCAAGCAAAATTAACTGTAGAGGGGAATGAAGACATTGAAATAAGGATGAACATTGCAAAAACTGACAAAATCGCAGCAACACTTGCAATATCGCCAATGAGCTTGAAGAACATTTCAACAACTATTTATTTCACTGACTATAACAGAGGTGGTAAACAAACAGCTGGAGCCAGCTTCACGTATGGAAATGAGAAATCTAGCATCGACGTGTCATACCAGTTCGACAGTTTATACTTTCTACATGTAAGTCTGAACAGTCCATTTACGGGACCTGTGTCAGCATCCTTGCAACATGAGGGAGGTATCAATTCTTTTAAGTGCCATGCTGACTTCAGCCTGGGAACGAAGAAGTCTGAGTGTGACCTTTTCTACAGTAGCGTTGGAAAGTATGAAGGTGAGATCTTGTTAAAATCGTACCTCATGCCTGAACTAACAATCGGATTTCGACACACTGGCACAGACAACAACTTTAATTCGTACGCTTCATACAAATATGGAGAAAACAAAACAGATGCTCAACTAAATTTTAATCTTGACAATCATATTCAGGGTACGGTGGAAATTTCTCTACCAAAGCACTCCCCAATTAAAATGCATTACACTCATAGCGGCGATATTAAAGACTTTTCATGTTATGGCGAGGTGACATTTGGACAAAAATGGGAAGCAGGGCTTCGATTCCAAAGGAATCCACGTAATCAAGGAAACATTTTCTTTAACCCCCCTTCGAATTACATGAAACCTATTAAATTTAACTTTTCTGTTGATAGATCCGCTAATGCTTTTATTCTGAATGTCGAATATGTATTGGGTTCATCCAAAAGCAATGCTGAATTAGCTTTTTCCGTACAAGATGGTACATTTGAAATTAAGACCAATTTATCTAGTCGGGATTTTGCTGCAATGTTTAATGCGTCCGCGCACTCCTTTGAAAAGTCGTTGGATATAAGCTCACACATTGAATTAATTTTGTCTTCAGAAAAAACTGAAGGTGATTTCATGTATCAAAAAACTGATGAACGTGCTTACATATCAATAAGTTTCGATTCACCCTTCGTACCGGAAATAGATGCACATCTGATGATAATTGGGATGCCAACAAACTTCAGTGCAGAAGGAAGGTTTACGATTGATGGCGATCTAAGTTCTTGCAAGGTAAACTCCGACATGAAAACGGTTAGAAGTATTGACTCATCTGTTAGCATAGATACTCCATATTTCCAAGAAATATATTTGCGACTGCGACACTTTTATGACAATCCTAAAAATATGGTTGTAATTGTAAACTCAAAAATCGATAGTGTTGTCAGGGATGTGGTGTTCTCGATGGATTTGAACACAATTGATCATTTGAAATTTTATTTAACACTGAATGAGCCGCATTTCTCGATAAATTTTAGCAATAATAAAACAGACGGAGCTCATGGAGGTTTTGTTCAAGAAGGCTTTTGGGAGGTTTACCTTGGTGACAAACAGTTTCAAATGCGAAGTTATATACGTTCATCAAACGATTTTAGTTTAAGATATATCCTTCCATTGAAAACCAATAGATATGACGGTTATATAGAGTATTTCCATAACGAAACGACAACACACGTCATTACTACCGTCGACCCGCAACAACGCAAAACGGCATTTCTCTTGAAAGTCTTACCAGGAATGGAATTATTGATAGATATTGACTTGCCTTCAATTCCTAAGATTTACAGTAAGATATCCTTAAGCGGAACACCGACCAATTTCTTCGGAAGCTCCTCGTTCGCTATTGACGGTATAAGGAAGGGTTCACTGGAATTAAACTTCAATGTCGACAAAAATCTTGATGCATCGTTTAAACTAGACTTGCCCATGTTGAAAGGATTTGAACAGCTTTCAGGATCACTGAAACAAAGATCGAAGAAGTCCCTGCAAACATTATCAGGATCTATTTTAAGGACAAGTGAACGACTTGTCGAACTTGATCTGAAATATGATTTAAAGAACAGACTATTCGATATTAGCATCTCTTGTGCCAAGTCGATTAAGTTTTTCGCTTCATCGGAAAACGAATTATTTAAAACAAACTGGGATTTAAGATTGAAAAAGGTTCACTCTGGTCATATTGAATTTAACTATGGCAAAGACCAGTACCTTTTAAATATTGGTGTTGAAGATTTTACTTTAAAACTAGATTTTAAAAACCAGCTTGGAGAAATGGATGGTGAAATTGCTGTGAATATTGCAGAAAGGGATATTATAAGTTGCAAGGTAAAGTTTGGCAATAACCTCCCCTCTTCAGTCACAGGCAATGTGGAACTTACATGGAACGCAACAATGATTTTTGAACTTGATTTGACAATGAAAACGGTTTCGGGCTATGAAGGAAGTGTCATTTTGAAAACGCCGTTCACTAAATATAAATACTCGGAGTTGAAAGCTTTGCACCAGGGAACATGGACACATTTTAAAACATCTGCAGAAGGTACATTTGTTGGCAAATCTGTTTCGATTTCTGCTGACGTCACTCCAAACAAGGGTAGTTTGAATATTAAAACGCCATTCAAAAATGTCGAAAATATGCTCCTACAGCTTTACCAGAATACTGATGATTCTGATTTTAAAGCTGGCATGAACGTCATGTATGCGACTGGAAAAGAGCTGAAGTTAAATATTATACATCTGAACACAGGAGTGACTATGAAGTCCGTGATAACTTTCGAGTCACCATTTACTAGCGCCGTTGCAATCAGTGCTAACCACACAGGGACATTTTCTTCCGATTTTAGTTCAGTATACCAAGTCCAAAATGGGGGTGACAGCGTTACAGGTAGAGTGTCAATGAAATATGGGCTGCAGTCTATTATTTGCACATCGTCATTGAAAACGGTTTTTGAAGGGGAAACGTCAGAGCTATTATTTAAGGTGACACATGATGGCGGTTTAGACAGGTTTAAGACTGAAGTTTCAATGATGATAATGGGTAAAGAAATCAGGCTAGAATCTTCATTTCAGCTTGATCCTGTGATCGAAGCTTCCGTTACATTGTTGACACTTTACAATAATATTCGCAATTTGCACGCAGCCTTTACACACAGTTTTAATCCCAACAGCATCTTCTCAACAGGCGCGCTACAATGGGCAGAAGATAAGAAAATCAGTGGTAAAATTGATGTTATGAAAAATGGCTGGAACCACATCAGTGCAAACATTGAATTAAGTACACCTTTTATGAATATGGAGTTAAGTAAAATTTCCGTAACTCACTCTCACTCTGATGATGACCTTCAGTGCAAAGCAGATGTGGCCTTTGCTGGCAAAGATGTTAAAATGGCATTTGATGGCACTCGTTCACCATTGTCTGTTAGATTGAACATCGAAACGCCTTTCATAGGGTTTGAAACCATGGGTTTTGAAAGTAGATATGTTATTGATGTGTCAAGGATTCACAAAGGATTGTTGAATGTCAACTGGAATCCAGTGAGTAAAATTACACTAGATGGATCGTTTTCAGTGCAGCCTTTTGATGCGAGGTTGTCATTGACAACACCATTTAAGGAATTAAATATGACAACTCTAAGTGCAGCACATAAGGTGTTAACAAATGGTCTTCATGAGGCTTTGAAATTAGTGTACAACGATAGAGTTATCATTGATACAGACGTGAATCATAGCATATTCGGGGAACACAAATCTGTGCTGGCCATTGTGCGTACTCCTGGACAAATGAAGTTCGAGATTGATGGCGATTTCACTTTAAAATGTGTTGACTTTGACATGACCTTCGACTGGAACATGGAGGACATTTCGCAGAATATGAAAGTGGTAGCGGAATATGACGTCCGTGTCAACAAGATGGCTAAATTTAACATCACTGGATTTGGGAAAATGTTGTCTTTGGATGCCGTATACAACGAATGGAACAGCAAAGCTAATGTTGCATGGGGAATAAAGTCAACTCAGCGGGCCGGTTATGAAGTTTCATTGGGTGATAAGGGGGGAGATTTCAAAATAATTTTGCCAACTCGAAGTTTATCACTATTCGGGTCACATCGCGGTGGAAATACTGATGTAGACTTCATGTGGAATGCCGATGACGATCCTACACAGAAGGTTTCCTTAAGGTCATATGTAGTCCAAACCGCAAATTCCATCAAGGCCAATATGACATTTGGATTGCCACTTTTAAGAAAGGTAAGTAGTGTTTGGTTGAAAGAAACAGCAACTTCGTTCTCGAATATTTCTGGCGCTTTAAATAATATATAGAATTATCATGTAGACGATACAGTCTTACCTCAGTACTTTTTGTATTAATGTTACAAACAATTTGTAAGTTTATGTTCATTGATGAATAATTTATAAACATTATGATGCCATTTTCAGTAAATAAATATAATTTTAATGTATCTGTTTGTACATTCTGCAGGAAATTCAACTCGGATCGGAATTTATTGTTAACCGAGGACGCACAATATTTGACGGACGCGCAGAAATATCATATTCCGCTGACTCCAGGAAAAAGTTCGTCATCTCGTCTAAATTAGAGGACGTTTCATTGGCTGGTGGCAAAAACTACAGGTACCCACGTTATGTTTTTTTTAACGAATCAATTTAAATACTAAACGCCGCAGTTGTAAACCATCGATTTAGAAATATGTATAGCATATACAAAAATATGCACTATCGATATATTCTATATAATGTAATTTGATTTGTACGAACAGAAGTGACAGAAACAGAGAATCATAGTTGTTAAAGAATAAATTAGCATACGCAGTCTTATTTCTTTATTTAAGCATTAACCTCGGCGTTAGTCATCCATACACAACTGTTGGGATTCAGTTCAACTCTCATATTGGACAATCGTCCACCGGCTACTCCTCTGGTATGTCACTCGAGTATCTGACTACTCGAAGACAAATGCAAACTTTCGCTGTTGGAGGGATTGTTAACAAACTGAGGAAGTCTGTCAGTTTCGAGGTATTGTTTAGAAAATGTTGTGTGTTTTACTCGCACACATTTTAAATTCTACGTAGTTTGGTATATTGAGGCATGTACCCATTCGTATTAGACAAACTAATCATCTTAGGAAGAATAAACAGAAAAAAAATGCTAATTTCGTTTTTACCAATGATCATGAACGCTTATGAAGTCAAACTGCTTTGAGCTATTAATATATCTATTAGATAGTCTTCATAGACATTGCATTACTCAAAAATAACGTTTTGCAAACATTTGAATACCCAAACCTAAAAGTAACTGATTTGACGATGCCCTGAATGCATGTGCTTATTAAAGAATGTTAAAACAAACAGAGATCCAGACCAAACAAACTGGATTTTTATTTTCACTGATGTCGTTCGTTTACTCAACCTCGTAAATAAAATTGACCTGTCTTATACAGATGAAAACGCCTGTGAAATCAATCAGCATTTCTGGTAGTGCTCAAACGGAAGACAAAGTCCGAGTATCTCTGTTGAACGTGTATGACAACAAGCGTCCTCTTGCTACAGTTTTTGCAATCGATCCTGCCACACGCTCTGTTGACTTCATGATTAATTTTGATATTGGTATGAGTTTCTTTCGTTAAAGAAATATCAATGCTCATGTAACATGTAATTAAGATATAAAAATGTTGACATATATTATAGTTTATGTACACGGTTTCGATAATACAAATAAAATGTCGTAAATATATAGGTCTTCAAGTAGTATTTTGACATTTCGAGAATAAATATATTAAACGATACATACGCGTCAATATAATGATTAAATACTATTATCTTTGTGATTCTTTGGTTTGTTTATGACTACATTTATCCAATTACAATAAAATAGTATCACTTTTGTTTTATGTTATCCTGTATAATGTGTATGGTAAACTTTACAGAGCGCCCATCGAATGAGTTCCACGTTCGAGCGAACTTTGTGAACAGTTCCGCCCTGCAAGCGGAAGTGTATCACATAGTCGAAAACAGACGCATCCAAGACGTTCTTGTAACCGTCCGTCTAAATAACTCGCATCTCATTCACTCCAGAATCCATTGGCGGCCAGAGATGATCCAAGATCTAGAGGTTATAAGCATATTGCGGTTTAATGTGAAGGGAATCAGCTTGTATAATATATTTGTTAAATGATTTTTTTTATTTCCAATCATGTTGCATCATTTCAATTGTTTTGTGTCTTGTGTATGTTATGTTGACTAGCGAGGATTAAAGGCTGAATTGGTATTGGTAAACTTTATATGCTAGAAATGATTAACACTTACGATGGATATTTTAAGAAAACACTTAAAAATCAAGCACGTTCATTGAACAATAATTTTACAACATTTAATGTATGCAAAGTAAGTGAAAGTGTTTAAAGCCAAATACTTTTAAATACTAATTATATTATATAATACAAATAATGTTACAGGCTTTCAAATCCCAAAAGGCTGACGAGTACAGTGGCCGCATTGACAGATCTGTGCAGAAAATGATGCTCAGAACCACTGAAGAGTTTGTCAACAAGTTTCACATTATTTGGAGTGAATTTGGTGAAGAGATAGGTCAGGAAAACATCGCCAGATTCGAAGCCGCTTTCCTGCCATACTTCGACCAAGGCCAAAGATTGATTGTAACCATGACTGAGCCCATTGTTCAAAAGGCCAACGGCATCTTAACACAATCAAGGTATTGCGATTCTTCGTGCAACAGTCATAAGCACTGGGTTATTTTATATACGTTTGTTCAAACTGTATTTGATTTTGGATCGTTTTCAATTATGTTGTGTAAAACTAAATTGACTTCAACGATTTTAGATCAAAATACAGCGCGGTGATTTCTTCGTACAAGAGCTTCGTGAACAAGCCTTTAGTAGAAAACATGGCATTGGTGAGTAAATGAATCAAAATCGGTAGCATTGTATTTTCAGATATGGAATGCCCCATATATTCTTATATGACTTCCACAAACATTTGCTTCTTTTGATAAGATTTTTGGTGTTACTCGTAATGGAAAATGTGTTTATTAATATACGCATTAATTGATTAATTATTTATAAAAGAAACCATATAATTTAATATTTAAATATAACTACCAATATACGATAATATATTTCTTTAATTATTCATTATATTAATATACAAATATTTGCATTTAATATTCTGGAATTTAATTTCTTTTGTTCTGTCATAAGGGTCAGGTTAGTCTACTGGGTCCAGTAGGAAATAAATATATTTGAAATTCAAATATTGTTCACTCTGATTGCAAACATTCTTGAAATGCTGTGCTGTTTAAATGAGATTCAATGGTTGAATAAAGCAATGTTTAACATGTGTTTTAGGGTGATGTCATAAGAGCAGACATGTTTCCAGGACTCCGTAGGAATGTGTCTGACAAGTTCATCTTCATATCTGGTAAATATCTTTATTCTTTCTTATATACATACAAAAAATACATTCTGTGCGAAAAAGCCTTTGTCAAAAAGCTGTATGGTATTAATATTGTTTGGGACATTACATTTGTAAAACATTTGTATTCCATAATATGTTTAAGCTTTATAAATTTAATATAAATGACGGACATTTGTGACTATTTTTGAGATACAAATTTATTATGCTGACCGAAATTTTTTCGGGGGGAGCATATAGTCGCCGCTTTGTTCGTCCGTCCGTCCTTCCGTCCCGTTTTCTTGTCCGGAGTATTTCTCAGCAACTGCTGACCAGAATTCATTGGAACATTATTGATTGCTTCATTACCAAGAGGAGGTGTGCACTGAACCAGGACGTTCCACTTCAATGATTTTTCTCAGAGTTATGTCACTTTGAAGATTTCTGAAATACGCATTTAGTGCACAATTCTTGTCCGGTTTATTTCTACGCAATTACCGGTCTAAATTCCATGAAACTTTATAGCAAGCTTCATAACTAAGGGTGGTGTCCACTGAACCAGGGCGTTCCGTTTCGGTAATTTGTCTTAGAGTTATAGGAATTTGGACTCTGCTCTTCTGATTGCAGTCCCATTTGCTAGGCAAAGCACGTTGTGGAGCATCCATCAGTTCACTGATATCCTTGTTGATTGTCAGCCACTTCGTTAGAGGAGGTGTTCACTGTACCAAGATGCTCCGCTGCAATGCTTTTTCTTACAGTTATGGGACTTTGATGATTGCTGAAATTAATATATAGAGCACAGTTGTCTGGACTCTGCTCTTCTGATTGCAGTCCCATTTGCTAGGCAAAGCACGTTGGGGAGCATCCATCAGTTCACTGATATCCTTGTTGATTGTCAGCCACTTCGTTAGAGGAGGTGTTCACTGTACCAAGATGCTCCGCTGCAATGATTTTTCTTACAGTTATGGGACTTGATGATTGCTGAAATTAATATATAGAGCACAGTTGTCTGGACTCTGCTCTTCTGATTGCAGTCCCATTTGCTAGGCAAAGCACGTTGGGGAGCATCCATCAGTTCACTGATATCCTTGTTGATTGTCAGCCACTTCGTTAGAGGAGGTGTTCACTATATCAAGATGCTCCGCTGCAATGATTTTTCTTACAGTTATGGGACTTTGATGATTGCTGAAATTGATATATAGAGCACAGCTGTCTGGACTCTGCTCTTCTGATTGCAGTCCCATTTGCTAGGCAAAGTACGTTGGGGAGCATCCATCAGTTCACTGATATCCTTGTTGATTTCGTCTTTGTCAGCACGTTGGGGAGCATCCATCAGTTCACTGATATCCTTGTTGATTTCGTCTTTGTCAGCCATGAAAAGCTTTGCGAAAAGTGTTTATCTATAATGATGTGATCTCATTTTTAATATCACATCTTTTAAACAGGGGAGATTTCGTTAACAAGGCGACGTCTGCAAGGCTTAGCTTCGGATGTTATCGTCTGGTCCGGAGAAAAAGGCATGCAAATGCTTCCCAAAGTGATCGTTGCGCAGGTATGCATTTCAATTGGTAATGAAATTAATTGCTATTTTCGTGACTCCGCTGACTTTACCTATACAGTACTTCGCTATTTGTTGACAAGGAATACGTTTGACAGTTGCATAATTAATAAAAGTACAATGCATTAAGATGTAACATGTTTAGTTTTTTTTAAAAGACATTTAATATTGTTCGGAAAGGTTTTAGAAGAAACATATATAGTTAGGCCATTTGTTCTATACTGAGCATAGATCTTTCGACCATAGACAAAATACGTAAATATTAATAACAAATCTAAACTTATTTTATGATAAATAAAAATATCTATACATTAACAGATAGATCATCTAAAGGTCGGTACCTACTTAGAGTCCTACATACACACAATCCTTCTGGAACTCGAACAAGACCTACAGACGTCTCTCATAGACCTCGAGAACTTTTTGTTGGCCAGCATAAGGTCTCCAGTCACTGTCTGGGACACTGCCAATGGGGAAATTCAACTGGAGCAATATTTACCTATTCCTTTGAAGTCTCTTGATGCTATGCCGATGCTCGAATACGGACAAGAAATAGAACGGCTCCGCAACATGATCCCTGATATGGCGCCAGCCGTACGCATGCCGGTAGTACCCACTGAGTGGCTCCCACCTTTTACAGGTAACTTTTACATTTAACGAATACTTTACGTTACAAAAACGTACTGTATAAATGGTAATTAACGCACTGAAAATAACAATATCAATTCAATTTGAATGTTGTTTTACATTACCGAAATTGGCTACAAGTGTTGAAAGAAGCAAACCAAATAACTTTATAGTCAAACTTAAGAAAGCGTACTTAACAACAAAATCTGAATATCGTTTCCAAAGGAAGATGAAGAAATATGTTATTGTTTGTGTAAATGGTTTGTAGAGACAAATGTGTGTTATGTATGCATTGTGCTTTAAACGAATTCTTTACTTATGTTGTGCTACCTTTAATAAAGGTGTGGCCACAATCTCAAAAGGTCAAAGAATCACAACCTTCGATGGATTTGCTTATGACCTTGACGCCAAGTGCACGTTTGTATTAACCCGTGATTTCCATAACAACAACTTCACAATTGTCCTTAGCAACGAACGTGACACCATACTAAGTCTGACGACCAGAAGTCTTTCTATCTCGGTGAATGTTTTGGGCCAGGTAAATACTCGTCCAGCTAATCTTTGATCTAGTTGCACTCGGACAAACAAATAACAAGACTTATACATTGATTTACTGGTATATGTGTATATATTTGTTGTTTTTAAAAGGAGGCTAAATTGAACAATTTCAAAATTATATTTCCCGGACAAAAGACTCCGTGAAATGTTGTACACGAAACATTTACAAAATCCATAGAAACCTGTGTTTTTAAATATTTGAACATGTGCACAAAATTCATTTGTTATATTATAACATGCTTGTTTGTTTTTGTGCTTTGTTTGGGTTCATGTATATGACTGCAAACAATACGGTAGTAATGTCCGTTACTGTGTAAAAACTAGAAAGCGCATAAATAAGCAACTGTGTTCCAATTAAACACGGTGCTATAGAATTTCGTTTGATATTGCTTCAGTCAAATATTAAGTAATCTACTCCTATACATTATATACGTATATTAATTTACTTAATTCATAACAGGTCCTTGATGACGAACAGGAAATCTCACTTCCCGCCACAATCGGTGACCTAAGCATTCAGGAGTCGAATGGAGTCATCGAAATATCCAACCGGGACCACTTCACCATTGTGTACGACACGTCCGTGGACCACATCACGATCAAGATCAGTGGCTGGTATTTCGGAAAGGTCTCGGGCTTACTTGGAGTCTATGACAACGAGCCGTCTAACGAACTTATGACGACATTCAACAAGGTCATTGATGACACCTCTCGATTCGCGAAGACATGGACTGTTTCTGCTTCCGGATGTTAAAATAACCAGTGAGGTGTATTCTTGCAAAATACATGGAAAAATTACATGTGTGTGTGCTAAGTAGAGAAATAAAGTAATGTGCAGGATTATTTTTCAAATTAAATATATCAATTAATGGACTGTATATAGAAAAGCATTTTATTTTCTATAAATTACATGTTTGTTTGTTTGCTTGTTTGTTTAATGTTTTTAATTGCATATAGAGGTATTAAAATTGTGGTTATTTATAATTATATTGTAATTTGTAATAAAGACTCAGATTATTCAATGTGCCAAAATATATAAATGTTACCATATTTCAAATTGCGATAATTATTATTGTGATAAAAGCTAATGCAATAACATTTAGTACCTTCTTTCCATTTGTGCTCTCTTGTCTGGTGTATTATTTATGTTTACGTGTATTTCCTGATCAACATGTGGCAACTCGAAGGATTTTTCCTTATAATATACATACTTGTGTAAATTAAACTCATACACAGTGAAGTTTTGCGGTTTAGCTGTTTTATGGTACACAAAATTACGGTTGTGTTTGGTTATTCCCACGATCATTCGACTGTAAAATGCAAACGTTTTATTCCAAACAAAACGTCTATATAACTGCTGGTAATTAGTGACGTTCACAGTGTATTAATTGGGGACTAAATCGGTCGTTGAGGCATTATGCTAATCAGTATTGACATATCAAATGCATTTTTCACATAAGGAATCATAGAGGTTTTATATTGTGAACAGATTGAGATCGGTCAATTTTAAGCATTGGGAAGGGAGATGTAAAAATGAGTAATACCAAACACAACCCATACAACATGTATTTTTCTCAGACGCAAAATGACCAATAGCGTTTTTCAGCATATCAGGAGAAATATGATTTTCCTTAAACATAGATTTAGGCCGTAAATTTAAACCATGTTAATACCCTTAGAAAATGTGAGCCTAGTTGATTGCATAAAACACGCATTAAGCTTACTTTTAATTGATTAATAAGAACTATAAGTACATACAGACAAAAACTGTGTATACTACGGAAGCCGAATAGTGCCATTTTGAGTCAGATGTTGCGTGTTAGAAATTTGATATTATGTCATATGACTTAGAAATTAGCTATTATAACTTTCTTAGAAATGAGGCATATTTAACACCACGTCTTAAAATCAAGAATCATTTTGTTAACGTAGCAGCTTTTGATATATTTGGTTTGCGAGATCTTTAAAATCGTGTTGTCTCCGAAATACCTTGTAAGGCGATCGTGTGGTCATCATATAATTTAGGTGGAGAAAACCCACAATGTATCGTGCCGGAACATAAGGTGAACATAAAAGCAACAGAAAATTGGCGAAATCTCAAGATATATTTGATCGAAAACACCACGTCTAGTGGTAATATCAGTCAAAGCAAAAAACACAGGTAAACGCTGCAATTTATTGTGATCGATTACGGGCCGTTACGCGGCTCCGCTGAGCCGACATATAGAGAATATATGGTTGGTGACTTTTGATATCATGTGATAGTTGGCGAGTCCGATGTGGCCTAGGAAAGGCGAGGCTTGTCGAGCCTTTTCTTAGCCATATCGGACGAGTCTGATATCACATTATATCAAACGTCACCAACCATATATTCTATTTATTATGCCACTTTTTTGCAAATGGTGTTTTTATAATAACAATAAAATAAACAAATAATCGCAAACATTTAGCAATTTACAGTGCAACACAAGATGCAAATGAGACAGCCTAATCACGTCTACTTGCGTCGATGCATAGTTACACATGAAAAATAGTTCTAGATAAAATCAACAACAATAATATTTTAACACACGTTTAATCAATACACACAAATGAAGCGAGAAATTGTTACTCATTGTAACATTGAACACAATATAAATACATTTACATCATCTACACTGCAGTCGACATGATGATGAACGACTTTTCCAAAGTTTTTGTGTGTTATGTGAACATTAAATAACGTGGGTCTAACAAAAACAACAACTGATTAAACAGTAAAAAAAATGGGACTTATTAGCAAATGAGTCGTCATTCAACATGTCCATCAGTGCATAATGCTTTCAAGTTGAGATATTTACGATTCCTCTGAATAAAATATCCCCCACATGTGATGTCAAAGTGGGTTGGGAACGCAACTACATGATTCAGAGATGCAGCTTGCTGTGATTGCGATGTGGGCTCGCATGGTGTCTTGAGCTGCAAAATATTCGTGGGACAACGACGGGTATCACGAAGTGTCTGCATCATGTGCTTCCTGGTAGATTCAGCAATCGGTGAGTGTCCTGGTAATAGGCCTACCAGCTTGAGACTTGAGTGCACATTATCCTTGGACTTGGCCTTGCTTATTCAATATACATTTTAGAGCCAAATATTTAAATATTTATAGAATTAATTAAATCATTTATACATATATGTTGTTTTGTCCATGTTATTGTGAGTTATTTTCAAACGGTGACTGAATTTCCTTAATATTTTCAGGTTGACAGCCAGTAAAAGCAAATAATTGACATGTGAAAGTTGAACATGCAAAAGTACTGAGTACAATTATTGATGTGACATTTTAGACACTTTTTAGTGGACATGTGTTACTGTATCAATAGGGAAATTATCTTGTCTGTGAGTTCCAAACAGTTGTTTTACTGTAAATTGAAGAATTTCTTGTTGACCATCATATATATTTTTTCAAATCCATGTTCTTCTATTGGTTGTGCACCATTTCCCTTATTTTATTTTCCTCATTCATTTCCCTTTTTTATGTTGGACTGAAGTAATTTAAAAAACATTGAGTTATCTGTATTTTATTTCACTAAAACCTATTGTTTTTAATTTTTAAAGCCACATGCTTTTCTATAACGTTTACATTTCATTTAGAGGTAAATTGGTTTTGTGAATCAACTTAAATTGGCTAGTGCTGGGTTTTATTTAAATTTCTAATGAAAAGTAAGAGTTTAGTATTGTTAAATTGACGATAATCTCTTAAACCATGTTTTTATTTTATTTTTGACTTTTACCTTTCATTTCAATTAAAATGATTGTTAAATTGTACCTGGCTAGATTGTTTGATTTATTTTGATTAGAACATTTAAATTCAATTGTCTATATAAAACTGTTCTTAATAGCATTATCCTAAAACATTGCATTTGTGTTAAAGTGACATAAAAAGATGTTTTTAGTAGCTTATTTCTTTGTAAGACCTACACTGTACTGTAACTTACAACAATGGTTTTCCTTAACCTATGTAATTGTGTATTTTTTCTGTAAAAAAAAATAAACAGGCACAAAATGTCATCAAATTCATTCATGAATTTCAATTTTTGTGATGTCTGATAGTAATTGTTTTAGCTTTTAAAAATACCAGCTTTTTAAGATTTGTAAGATATTGACAGGTTGTCTATGCTGTAGATTGCATAATGCTTATTTGTCGTAATAACTTAATTCTTGTTAATTGAATAATGTTTGAATGTTTTGTTCCAGTTTATTATATTTTTGTGAATTAAAATGTTATGATTGTATAGATCTATTCCTTGTTTACATTTTAACGACGTAAGCGACATTCCACGCCTACAAAAAGTAGTTCCGAGAAGTGGGCGGGACTAAAGAATCATTGCACGTGCCACAGTAGCATGATAATCGTTAAAGTAGGCGGGGTTAAAGAGTTTCATCAGTCAGTGACATGTTATTACAGAAAGTGGGAGGAGTTAATTTATATTATCGGTCAGTGGCTTAAAAAGATTGGGTCATCGTCTTCAACGGTAATGTGCACTAGTGGCATAATATAATTGGCCGCGATTCCGATCGCGCGACGTCAACGACAACGAATGGCGTATTAAGTAAAAATCAAACGGTTATGTCCAGTAATGCAAATACTGAATATTGACGAAAGTTAGTAGTTAAATTGATTAAATATATAGGATTTACATGTATATTTGAGTTTGAGAAAAAGTACCACTAAACAAAATTGAATAAATCGGAAACTTTTACCTCAATGGCAACCTCGGGCCGTTTTATCGGCAGCGGGCCGATTATTGACGCCCGGTCCAACTCTGCCGTACATTATTTTCTAATATAAACAAACGCTCAACGGGCGCCTTTCTTTTAACTTACAAGAAGGCCAAAAAAAAAACTTATCAAGAAATGGATGGTATTCATCGAATGATTCGTCAACCCGTGGGCTGGCCATAACACTCTTTCATGAAAACATTTTGGACGCGTCATAATTAGACATCTTCTCTTTCGTGTATTTGATCTCTATGCTACCAGGCATTTTTTCTATTTACAAATAACCAAGGCTTTCTTACAAACTGTTTCCGATCAGTTTTACTAGTCTGCTCCTTTCCTCTAAAAGGGAAAGATACTGCGTTCAATGTGAGATTTTGGTGAGACTGGCTGTTTTCACAGTCATCTACAGTGGGGTTAGGGATTTTGTTCCGCAAATTAGGGCTTACTAAGGGATTAATTTGAATGCGGATTAATCTCAAACAACCCGTTTTCGGCGGGTTTTCAGAGATTATTTGGGTTTTTTAGGGATTATTAGGATTATAAGAGATGATAGAGTACTGCGCATGCGTAGGGGTGAAAAGGTGGAGCTTACAAAGTGCGCTAAATATAGATTTGCTTATTATCAAGGATGACTTAGTACTGCGCATGCATAGGGCTGAAAAGGCGGGGTTTATAGACTGGACAACGGTTGAAGCGGTTGAATGGGCGTGGTTTATTTATGTGCGCAATCAATAACCAATGACGTTGATTGCGTTAAACGATTACCCCGCCTACTAATCTTGCGATATCACAGGCATAATAAAATAATATGTATGCTTACATAAAATATGTTGTAATTGATTGGCCCAACTGTATTTTAAAGCTAGTGATTAAATGTATAAAAAAAACTAGTTTATATTCCCAAGATTAGTGTTTCATGTATGCTATTATTATATTTTTTTATTTGAAAAGAATATTTATTTTTGATGATTTCAGTTTATTTGACTGTTCAGAGATTATTGTTTTTGAAATAATAATTAATACACAAATGAAAAACATAAATAATTTAATAAAAATAGGTTTTAAACTTCTTAAATTAACAACTTAATTAAATAAATGTTCTAAGACAAATCTACCTTAATTAAATACATATAACACATCAAAATCAATAAATCTTAATGAACGCATAATTATATAGCAATAAGAACATTAATAAATACACAATAACTGCACTTTACAGAATAAATTCACAAATATTTTCTACATCATAATTTGAATTTAAGCTCTTTAAAAATGAGTAACTGGATTTTTTTTCAAATAGGAATTTACAGCCACTATTTTTGAACAAAAGATTATTATGAAGCAAAATAATTCGAATATAAAGAAATATTTAAATTCACCCCAAAATATAACTATAAAATTGTATTTAAATGGTTATAATAATTAAAAACAAACTTAGACAAGTACATGTCGTCAAACATGCGGTATGTATTGTTCGTGTATAAATCAAGAAATTGGGTTGTCTGTCATATTAAATCTCATTCATAAGACAAAATGGAAGACAGTCACCATTCTTCGTTAACATAGTTGTATTACTTTATCACGATACTGTGTAAAATTATGTTCTGATTTAAACTTACATGGTAAATGTTTCTAATAAATTGTGTGAAAATTTTAGACGCTTTTATGCGCGCTTGCATTGATTTCAGGAATGTAACTGTGTACACACATGTCGTCTGCTTTCTAGATTCATGAAACAACCTTATTCGAACGATGCCGCTACATTAAACGATGCTGCGCAATTCACACACACTAGTTTACCGGTATGTAACTTATGATAAGCAAGCTTGGGCATTGTATTCATTTGTTACTTTGAACATGAACTAATCCAATTACTCTTTTTTCGAGTATAAATACCATAATTATATAGGCGTAAAGTATATTTATAACACGATTTTCTATGAAAAAACAAAACAATATATTCTATACAAAATTATGGAAGCGTCCTGGTTCCAAGTGTAAAAATAAAAATAAATAAAAATTATTCCATATTAACAAACTCATCTCGTAATTACGACTTAGTTAGTCGTAATTACGACTTAGTATCTCGTAATTACGACTTAGTATCGAGTAATTACGACTTTTTATCTCGCAATTACTACTTAGTAGCTCGTAATTACGACGCTTTATCTCGTAATTATGACTTAGTATGTCGTAATTACGACTTGGTATGTCGTACTAACGACTTAGTATGTCTTACTAACAACTTAGTATCTCGTAATTACGACTTTTTATCTCGTAATTACGACTTCTTATCTTGTAATTACGACTTGTTATCTCGTAATTACGAGATAAAACTGTATAAAAGCCAAATGTGATAGAAGCAGCATTTCATAGATTGAAATAGTATCGTGACCTTATTTACATCAGACGAATTGATATGGACCTTCAAATTCGTTGTTCGAATAGGGCTTAAATTATTCCGAAATTCTAGGATGTCTTGCAGTGAATGGCTTTAATGGCCATGTGGTCGACCTCATCCAGGTGGACCTGATGTAGTCAAACAGTGGCTGCAGGTGGTCAGGGCTGATGTCCTCCAGCGCAGCAAAGACTTCCTCGAAGTGCTCCGCTGGCAGGAAGGGGGGGGTGAGGGCACAGCAACTTCCGCACGAAATGGAAGTTTTCAAGAAATCTGAAAAAAAAGTCAAACGATTACAAAGTACAATTAGTAAATAAAATATAATATATATTAATTAATAGAAGTTACTATTTAGTACCTGAACATTCCGCAAAACTGCTTGGCCCCAGTGAAAAGCACATACTTTAATATTCGCCAGCGGAAATACGAATCTGACAGCTTTCCATAATGCTTTTTCGAAATCACATACAACTACCTCCAGGAGGAATGTTAGGATGCCTTTCTTGACCACCTGAAATAAATACAGTAAATACAGCCACTTGATATAATACATGAAACTGAAGAAATTTTAAATTAATTGCCGTCCGTTACTATTTTAAATGCAATAATTCGTATTATATTAAACTGTTGCGGTTCTTTACTGTCAGTTACTGAAATTACTAATTAAAAATCAAAATATTAATTTAATATACTGAAGAAACCACATCAGATTCCATGTCTTTCGGTTCTTCAGGACGTTGATTCCGTCGAAACCGGTTGATAGCCCTTGCCAACTTCTGCTTGGAGAGTTCTCCGACTTTGACCAGACCTTCCACACCCTCCATGGCTTCTGTAACTATGCTGGTCGCAGAGGTAAAGACGTCTTTGGAGGCAACAGTTTTACCCTAAAAGTACAATTGTTTAAAAAAGAAAACATTGATATTTTAGTACTGACAATAATAATATTTGTGGTTGTAATTAATATACAATATTTCGGATAATTAATTTAACTTGTTCTGATAAAAACAAAATTTGAGAACTGAGTAACAAATGCATGTTTATTAGGTGCGGCATTACCATTGTTAAGACTTTAGCGCGATGTCCACGGGTGAATGTGATATTTGCCTGCAGGTCGATAAACGCCAGCCCGCTCTGTTACTCCAGCACAACAAGTCACACGTTTGCTGCGCACCGAACATCGCCAAGATGTCGTGGGCCCTCGTAGTTGCTATTCCTCGTAAAGTATGTGCATTATCTAAAATTTTGAGCAACTAAAAAAATACTATTAAAGTTCCTCTCTGTCTGAACATACATTATACAGATAACCACTTTAGTTACGTGACAATGCGTGCAACTGAGAAAAAACAAACACATTATTAACAATTGTTACCTTCATCACATAGCTGTAACCATGTGAGTCTACCAGCAGATCGCGACCAAGTTGTGATCCTCGAGTAATGAGCTCAAATGTCAACGTACTAGGAGCTATAGGTGATGATGGCGGCAGTGGGTCATTGAGCGACCTACATCAATTAAATATCCGGTATTAATTATAAAACTGATTATACAATATATATATGTTATCAATATGGTATGACATTATACAAATAACACAACATGTTTTTACCTTTAATATTAGGTAAGTCTAGGTGAAATATTGTATATATTGTATATGTATTATCAATGAATATCAGAAATGTAATGGACACACAATTTGTTTTATACCTTTCGTGCACAACATTGGGCTCAACGAAGGAGCGTTGAACTACGATTGACTCTTGCTCCTCCGTGTCTGTCAACAAACTATCACTGCCGTTGCTGGCCAACGTCGTGTGAGGTCTATCATTATCATCATCATCATCATAATTATCGATGCTGGCCACTGTCGTGTGAGGTTCAATAACGTCAGTACTTACTGATTCCTGTAATAATAATATCATAGCATATCGGTCATCATAATTTCAATGCTTATAATTACAAAACAAAGTAGCATTGTAAGAAATTATTCATCAAACTCATGATAGTCATAAAAGTTATTATAAATTCTCCAACATCTTTTATAACATATAATTTAATAATCAAAATAAGCATCATACGAAACACACCTGACGAGTACTGTCTCTGCATACAAAGTGCAGCGCTTCGTCATTAGCAACAACCCGTCTGTACTGCTCCAAAGAGATTCCTATTTACAATTGAATATTCTAGTTTTTTCAAACTAATTTCAATATATAAAATTCAACTATTTTCTAGTATTAACATTAAGCATGTTCGTGTTTATACCAAAAAAAAACGGCATGAACTTACGGAATAGCATATTACAGTTTCGCGTGAGTTGAGTAATTAATTCTTAATTCGAATTGATTGAATGGGAATTAGATATCAACATGGTTGAATTATAAGCTTAACAACTGTAAAAGACTATTAAATGTAAAAATGTCAACAAATTCATTATCGTTATATGCCGAAGTTGGTCGATTCCCCCTGTATATAGACAGATATGTCAGGATCGTTAAATATTTTTTAAAATTATACACTTTAAAACAGGGAAATTGTATTCTTAAACAAATTGCGTTATTACAGAGATTAGAAATTGAATGTAAAAATAACGCAAACAATTGGACATCGAAAGTACGGGACATTCTTAACCAAACCGGTTTTGCCGATGTATGGCTATTCCCTGAATCAGTGAACACAGATCAATTTATCCCGTTACTTAAAAACAGATTACGAGACCAGTACATCACTAGCTGGAATGCCAGTGTCACATCATCTAGCTCAATGACTCTATATAAGGAACTAAAACCAGTATTCGAAAGATCATCGTATCTTGATATTGTTGAAAATATCAAACATAGGAATATTATTTCTAAATTACGTTTGTCGTCTCACAAATTATTTATAGAAACGGGTAGACACCATAACATTGTCCGAGATCAACGCAAATGTGTGTTATGCAACCTAAATGACATCGAGGATGAATATCACTTTGTTCTTAAATGCCCTTATTATGCTGATGTCAGGAATACATTAATTCCAAAGTATTATAGATCCCGTCCAAATATGTAAAAGTTTATCGAACTAATAAATAGTTCAAACAAAATATTGTTAAGAAAACTAGCTATTTTTTGTGTAAAATGCTTTAAAATACGAGAAAATGTCATATATATGTAGTATAAAATATATATATTTTTTCACAAAGAAAACATGTACAAATAATGTAATATTGTTGAAATTGTTAAAATACGTGTGACATTATGTAGTCACTATGTATTAACCTCATCCATGTGACATTCTCGCGAAAACATGTTTATTTCGTGTCTATTTAAATTGATTTATCTTCGAAATGATGTATGTTTTGTATTTACTTCAAACGCATGTGGTTATTGTATATGTGTGTTAATGACGATGAGCTTTATATGCTTAAGTCGAAAAATAAACTATTCTGTTCTGTTCCTAACATAATTAGCCTTTTCGTATTGGTACATTTCTTTTTAACAATAGCAGGTGATGACTGTGGTTTGTATATCTGCCACACATGAATGACATTACCCCGAAATGTGTGAAAAACATTGCATAGCATTTGATTTATCGATAATAACTAGAACCACTTAAACAACGCACTATATTGTATACTTAAAGATTGAATATATACAAGTAATGTTCTTTAAAATAAAAAAAATTGAATGATTGTTTTCAAAATTTAACAAAATTGATTCGAATTAAGTTTACGTAAACTGTTAATACGTATTTAAATGTAATTATTTCTTTACCAAATACAATAATCATATGTTATGCAGATAACAAATTAAACCATCATAATACTAATTTTATTATAATTAATAAAAATTATACCGTCTTATTATCATACTACAATTTTAAAATCATATATACACTTTGAAACATGAAATTTTATCTTATTCTGTAAATATCCTGTATGCAATAATACCATTTAGTTATTCAACTTTACCTGAATCGCAGACGCGGTGCTGCCATCTGTCACATACGTCGCACGAGATTGCTTGCTGTAGGCTAGTAACCTTCCTGTTACACACGATGCACCGAGATTGCTTGCTGTCGGCTAGTAACCTTCCTGTTACACACGATGCACCGAGATTGCTTGCTGTCGGCTAGTAACCTTCCTGTTACACACATCTGTTATATACGTCGCACGAGATTGCTTGCTGTCGGCTAGTAACCTTCCTGTTACACACGATGCACCGAGATTGCTTGCTGTCGGCTAGTAACCTTCCTGTTACACACATCTGTCATATACGTCGCACGAGATTGCTTGCTGTCGGCTAGTAACCTTTCTGTTACACACATCTGTCACATACATGGCACGAGATTGCTTGCTGTCGGCTAGTAACCTTCCTGTTACACACATCTGTCACATACGTCGCTGTTGGCTAGTAACCTTCCTGTTCCACACGATGCACTTAGACATTATCACAGTTCAAGTAACACACAAAAACAAAATGTTTTATCTAATCTTATTATCCTCCCTATCATATTATTTTTGACAACGTATATTCACTCAACATTAACACATACGTCGCTGTTGGCTAGTAACCTTCCTGTTCCACACGATGCACTTAGACATTATCACAGTTCAAGTAACACACAAAAACAAAATGTTTTATCTAATCTTATTATCCTCCCTATCATATTATTTTTGACAACGTATATTCACTCAACATTAAACACTATAATATCCTTTTTTTAATCAATTTAGTACACAATCAATAGTATATTAATAATTAAAGATAACTTTATTTTTTCAGTAAACATACTGTACCCCTACTTATACTTACCTTTTTTTTAATTGATAAACAGTTTGCAATGCCGATCATCTTTGATGTACGCTGTTACACGTTATTATAACGGTTGTTTTTCTCAATACCTACGTCATTAATTGGGTGCTAATTTATGCGAAAAGTATGCCACCATTTATATGCGACAAATTATGCCACCTTTTATAAATACTTAATACAAAAAAGAAACCAACTATAAAAAACAGAAACAAAAACTAACAACTTCAAACGTTTTATTTGTACATTATTATACACACATTAATATCTGTTTTATATTAACACAACCTTTTTGAAGTTGATCTATAATGATTCGTTGCTATGTCATACGATAATTAGGCCATGTATTCATGCACAACCAATACAAAATATAGATACTAAACGCAATAATTGTGTTTATTATATACAAATACTTAAGATAATATCCACTTAAAATAATATATAAAAAGTTGGGGCCGGTTTTGCACCACTGGGGCCGGTTTTGCCTAAATTTGGGGCCGCTTTTGCCTTTTTGGGGCCGGTTTTGACTGGGGCCGGTTTTGACTGGGGCCGGTTTTGACTGGGGCCGGTTTTGCCTGCTCCCGCTTTTGAAATTGACTAGAATGGGTGACCGCTAGTTTCCCTATCCCCAAGTTTATATCCCTGCTTGTAGATTTTTTTCAGTTTCTATGTGCTTTTTGGTTAATCTTAATCTACTAACCCAAGAAGACTATTTAACCACACACTACGCCCAAAATTTTGGTCATTAAAAGCTGTGACAATTGTTTTATGCAGTTACCATTGGCATTGATAAATAAAATGTGATAAAGTGGATCAGTCAGTGCCCAACGGCAAGGAATAATCATGTCAGAGCTCATAAAAACAGAGTAAGCCTACAGACTGAAAAGGTTACTGAAACTGGTGAGTAACCAAAAGCCTTTAAGGCAAAGAGTGTCTAATTTATAGCACAACCAGTTAGGCCCTGTGCCAGCCAATATTGAGCTACTTTTTATATGGGCAATATTGGGCTGGAGAGCCCAACCGCCGAAGGGCCAAAACTGTGGTGGAAATTTCTCCCTATATGTCTATAGAGTAGCGACAGGATTTTCGTCGCTACGTTTGAACTCGGCAAAAAGATACTAATCATTAAAATTTTGCAATAAAATTTACATACCTGTGATAAGACACTATTCCACATTAATGTCCAGTATAAATTAATATTTTAATACATCCATTTTCATTGCATTTGCGATTTAAATCAACACACTACCACAGACACAACACACGCTTTACCTCGCTGTGTACTACTGATCGATCGATAAGTCGCCTCCGCTATATTGTTGCAGAATCATGTACTGCGGGAAATGGCACGTGGCGTTCAGCAAAGAGAAGTCGCATTAACGAAATATCCTTTTACCAATTCAGTAAGGCATTTTGTGATGAACTGTTGTTGTTGTTTTGTGTTCATTATTTGTATATATAAACAACCAACCAATACAATAATTTGTTGACTGTATTTATTAAGAATAACGTTTTCTTTAAATGGATATAACATATATATATATGACCGACACGTTCACCTGAAAAAAAAGATGTGTTCTCAAACAAAGAAGTATACATAGAACAATACACACAACCATTACCATAACCATGAAGTGATACGAATTCTACTGGTTTGTAGCAACAAGTGCAGTACCTAGTGGGTTCATATATACTCATTACTGGTATTGTGTATATCTGGTACTTAAGACGAATATGAAAACAAGTAATTACGTAGACATAGTTACTAAATGGAGTCTCCTATACACAGCAACGCATTGCTAAATCGACTGAGAATGATAATGGTGTGCTTAAAATGTTCAGTAATAAGTCAGGTTTTATGACGCCATGACACAATAAACCCGTTTTACAAAAGAAAACGATCAACGTACGGCATTTTGCCAGGACATTGTCAGTTGGTCCAGCATACGCTACAGCACATGCATAATTGGCACTCACAGATGATGCATTCTAACTTGGAACACGGACGATTCCTGGGTAGGTCGTTTCGGTCCATACCTGCCGTAAGAAGGTGCTTTATACACGTTTCACCATTTGCAATGCGCACAATGGATTCGTCCGTTACTCGTTTAATCAATGAGCGCGGGTAGCAGTACATGACCACTAACGCCAGTTGTCCAGATCTACCTGCCCGACCAGTCTCTTGCCAGTAGGCGAGAGGACTGCATGGGTAACCCCAGTGGATTACAAGTTCAATATTACAAGACTTGATATGGAAGCGGACTGACAACCTTTCCGGCGGAAGGGGAAAGCATGTGGAAGCCGACCTGGTCACTGAGTTCCTTATTTATTATTATTACTATCATCATCATCATCATCATCATCATCATCATCATCATCATCATCATCATCATCATCATTATTATTATTATTAGTAGTATTAGTATTAGTATTAGTATTATTAGTGTTAGTGTTATTATTATTATTATGCTGACATTGCAACTTAGATGATAATAGATTCTTTAACTAAATTTCATTTTTCTGCTCTTTCACAGAAAGTCTGCGCTCTGTATGACCCCACCTAACAGAGCGCACCGTAGAGCGCCACGGTAAGCTCACGGGTGGAGTGGGCAAGGTACTGGATGAAGTGTATTGCGAATTAACCGAGATTCCAGCTGAAACTTCATCCAGAAAAGAACATAAACGAAAGAGTGATTTGTTTGCGATGACGGCTTTGTTGAAACCGGAGCATTTGACAAGACCTTCCAATGGACGATTCTACAAATCTTTTCCGAATATAAGGAACAACATGAACATTGACGCTTCTAAGTTTAAAGCAAAGCTGTCGAATCTTTCTAAACGGCTAGACTCCTACAGGCGGGCGGCAACGAAAAGCTAAGACCGAAAATATACTGTTCAATGCCACTGCCCTCGGCTGAACATTTTGCTCCTGCAGATATATATTATGTTGTTCGCTTTATGCAATGATCAGGGTTCGCGCTGGCGATCGCCACTGTTGCCAAGTGCGACAAAATCGCAAAAGTGGCGACAATTTTTCAAGTTTTGCGATTTTTCTGGCGACATCGTTCTTTGTCAAAATTATTTACTATTGAAATGATGTAAGCGCCATCTTAGCCTAAGCGGTCTTGCTGACTCGGTTAACCTCGACAGCTATCGTGCATGTATTGATTTTTAGTGATGCAAATGGTAAGAACGAATTAACTGAAGCGTGAAAGTGAATGCATTTCGATAAGATGATAACATGCGACTGATTATATGGCCCAAGGCAATTAGATTGGCATTTTAATTGATTTTTCTTTAATCGTCGATACCGGCAATTAATAGAATAATGCAATGTTTATAACAGATTAAGGACGAGATCAAAAGATAATTAGAAATCAAAACATAAGTATGCAGTGTTTTCAACACGTTGACTCTCATGACTAAACAGGGACCTATAAAAACAAATAGGTCCCTGGATTAAATAAGCAAAAGTCCATAATTAAACAGTTTCTTACGACAATTGGTATGAAATGTTGAATTTGAAAATAAAAATTCACTTGTCATAATTTGTGCCATTGTATTTATATGTGTATATTTATGTATTAATATGTATCATATTTATAAATAAAATAGTAACATTTATGCATTGTTAAATGTCTACTTTAAAAACAAATATTGATGATGTTAATACACATATTAATAGTGCATTACTAAAATATTTCTTGTTGCAACCATTATGCTCCATGGACATATTTTTCTCCATTTGTATATGAAATATGCTGTTTTGTTACTTATTAAATGATAAAAGAGATATATGGTGTTTTGTTTATTTATTGTATTCTTCATCAAAAATAATTATTAATGCGTTACAGTAAGAGTGAAAATATAAGTTATATATAGTCTCTTACTAAAAAAAATACGTGCGACGCCTAATTGGCTCCAAGTTTTCAAATTTGGCAACAAATAAGTGGCGACAACTTTTCAAAAGCCAGAGCGAACTCTGAATGATGACGTCCCTTAACCACCCCTCCACCACATGACAGGTTATTATAATGTTCATACAATATGTTTTTATTTTTCTTCATGATGTGTGTACAGTATGCAGCGCACACATTGCTATTTTATGTTGTCTTAACGTTGCTACCTTGTTGTTGTTTATTCATGCAATCTAATAAATGTTCATGTTCTTTGTATAGTGAATTTTGCTATGAAAAACTATAAAGTGTTTAATTTTTCATATACGTCTCTGTCCATTTCAGTCTGAATTGAGTATTATTTGTCAAGATTTACGGTACCACGCTGAGCGGTCTTATTATTGCAATTATTTCTCCGTCACACACACAGTATTGTTTCTGTGTGTTCCTTTTTATGAGGACGTAATAAACAGATTAATCTGAATTTGAGTAGTATATTGATATTCATGATTCATATTTAGCTGTTCATGTAGTTTAGAAATAACTGAAACGGACCGGTGGACCTACTTTATGAGATACGTTCTGTTGGATATTCTCGCCAATATTCCAGTCATTTTTATTGCATCTTATCATATAATACATATTTAAAAACAATGTTTCGTTTTAATTTTCAATAAACATTTGTTATGTGTATTATTCATTCTTTTTTTAATTAATAGCACCAGTCGGTCACATTATTACTAAGTCCCGCTAATAGTACGTCTTGTAAAATGACGCGTACATCCTTCAAAACCGTGCTGAGAAGCATCTGCGTTCTGATAATTAAATACACCTGAGCTATTTTTATCATGGCTGTCGAGAAAACACTGTTGATGTAAACATATCTTAAACTCGAATTTAAGATCATTTTCAAGCTATATTTTTTATGAAGTGACGTGAATTATACACAAAATATGTTGCATCTACGACCAGATGATTTTATTTTGATATCTGAGCGATATTTTTGAAAATTTGACATTTTGATTTTCCACCACATAAATGGTCATTCCGCGATGAGACTTTCCGGCGAATTTTAGCCCCTTTTAAAAAGTAGCGTTAAACGTCTCATTTATTAGACTAGTATAATTTATAACTTTCAGTTTCATGGACAATACAATGAACACATGTTTTAGACAATCTGCATACTTCAAAATATTCATTGTAATGAATTCAACGTTATTTAACTGATTTATGATTCAAAATTATTCTTGTAGTTCATGATTTTTCACGCTTAATAACTTTACAAAATTTCATTAAATATTCGACACTGCCCGCCATTTTGATTTCGGTAAAAGTCTCTTTCATTGGTTATCTTCTTTAAAAGCAGCCAATGACACGATTCGTACTAAAGGTATCTCGTAATGCTACATTTTCGAATATAATTATTATTATCGTCCTTTACCGGGGCATGATCGTTATCATCATTTCATCATTAAGGACTAAAATTTCCGGGAAGGAATATTTAATCACCTTAAATTTTCACTCACAAAAACTTCCTATACCGTATATTTAGTTTTCAAACACTACACAGTCCAACTGATTGGCCATGGAATTCGGTTGTACATTGTATGCGAAATTCGATTGGTAGTTTTAAGTTAATTTATCTTATATTATCTTAAATATATACGACTTACTTTTCGAGAGTGTTCTGAGTGTTACAACTAATAATAACATATGCTGCGGGTTTTTATTATTGATATATTTCATTTCCATTCTATTTGTTGAAATTGTTGACCATATAAACTATCATACACTTAAGTTCAATTAAAGCTAAAGCTCATAAATGTTGTATTCAATTTAAATGAGTATGTCCGAATGTGGTGTACCACATAAGTAAATAAGTGAGACACTGTACCACAGCTTAGGGCCCGGGCTTTAGGGCTGTAGCTCTAAGCTTTGTCGATAAATTTCAGGGCAGGGCTTTGATCTTTCACAAGTTATAAAGTATAGTAAAGTGTAGTGTCGCTTAATGTTAAATTTATTATAAAAAATATCTAATATTTTTTTTGTAATGTAGATCTGGTTTCATATATAATAAAATGAAGCAAATCGTTAGATGAGACTCTAGGACATAACAATTCGCAAAAATATCCCCTTCCAGAAAATTTGACAAAGCATTAGCCCCTTCCGTATATAGGACGCTTTTTTGATTTGAAGTTAAAGGGAATTATTCACAGACTTTCATATTTTTGAACCATGTCATATTTATAATGTATTAACTGCACAGAACTAAGCAGTTGGACTAACCCAAAAAAACATATTTTATATAAATTAAAATATAATTAAAAGTCTTGCATTCACCAGGACTCGAACTACGACCGCCGGTGTCACAAAAGTCGCGTTTACCAGTCTTGGCTATTCTGAATCAATATCTTGATAGTGAATTTTTAACGCCTGTTAAGTGATTAGATACACGTTAATTATATCGTATACGTGACGCGTTTTCCAAAATACCGATGAAAGGCATTACAAATGCGTTATAATTGTGTCTACTTCAATCAATCAGTTCTCGTAAACGACACTATACTTTCCATATTTGTTTTGTCAGCAGTTTAATTTCGCTTGTTTGTAAGTAATATAGCTTTCGTTTTGGGAACTTAGACAAAACAAATCGAAAATTGTTAATATGCGAGTCTTCGAACAGGTTCCTTTACACATTCAGTATTCCATATACAATTGTACAGATATACGTCACAGGCAAGGATTAAGGCCCGGGCTTTTGGGCTCCAGCCTCCCCAGCCCCCAGCTGAGCCCGGCTGTATCAATTTCGGGCTGGGGTTTGATTTTACACAAGTTGTTAAGGGCTGACGTGTCAATAAGTATACCGTATATTGCCTTATTGTATGACTGTCGGGATTGAGCTTTGATCTTACACAAGCAGTAAACGGCTGGCGTGTCACTTTTTGTACCGTATATTGCCTTATCTATCACATTATCTGGACATTTAATCTGGGAGCTGGGTGGTACCCTGCCGAGCATACACAAGGCCAATCATGGTGTTCGAGTGGCTGGAAACATTTTAATTGGTAGAATAATTTTTATCACTGGCTCGACTTCGTTAATTAACCACGGTAGGAAGCACCCTATTGTAATTAAGAGAGTTACTTAGGCGTTAAAAAATTATGTGTGTTGCATACCCGACCTACCCTAAAAAAATGCACCGACCTTAAAACATTTTATTTAGTTTGTCAGATATTTTTTGTTTTATTTACTGTTTCCAATAATTAAATGTTGTTGTTTTTAATCAATAAGTGTTTTGTTTTGATACCATCCACTTAAAAACAATGTTTAAATATATCACCGATATGTTTTAAATATTTATTTAGTTTTAGAATCTTAAAGCTGACCATTTACCAAATAAAAGAGTAATAAACAAAATAAATCTCTACCGGCCTACCTACCAATTTGTTTAGGGTATGTTACCTGGAACAAACATAATATTTTTTACGCCTTATTCAAACTATCTGGTTTAGGTAGAGGTATGACACATACTTAATAACATATATGTTTTCTTACTGTTTTTTAAGGCTGATGATTGGATTGAATCACACAGATTTCAGGAAAAACATTTACCACAATACATTTGGTTTGTACAGAGATGTATCGATACAATAATGATATAATATTAACTGTACTTTATACAATGAAATAAAAAGCACCTGTTTTGATGATGTGCTAACAAATAATATTTTTGTCAACCTATCTGACATTTAAAAAATAGCATTTTTTGTGAGCAATAACACAAGGCAATTAGCAAAATACATTATAAAAGCCTTCACCAAAAGACGAAACAGTTTGTTTTCATAAAGCATCAACTCTCATAATAGCAAACACGTCCATCGTGACTGTTAACTCTTTCGATTGATATATATAAATTTAATGCACTGTTATACAATGTTTAATGTTATTATACGACTTTATGTTTGTATTGATAACGAGGCGACTTACAGTGTATTCATGCATAATGTTTTAATGTTTATATTTCGTTACATGCGTGCACACATGTCACTATAATAAACAACTTACTTACTTACTATTAATAATGTTACTATATATGATACGAATATTCCCGTAGATACGGAAACAATCCATGTGAAAGTCAATTTAGTGTGAAAAGCTCGTGATTTAAAATTTGCAAAAATATGGCCACATAATTACGGTCCCTGCTATATAGTATATGGAGTCATTGGTTGAAGTGTCAGATCTGCTGAATGTGGCAACAGAAATATCACGTCGAATTTAATACAAATGTAAATGTTGCTTCGTTATAGCACAGACCAAGATTGAAGACTGTCTCTTTAGGCATTTGTTAGGCAAATGGTTTGAACATATTCGTACGTTCGAATTAAAATACAGGTATTTTGTGTTTACCAGATTATCATTTGTGGTTCACAGTCGATAATGATTTTAGAATTTAATGTAAATGAACACACCATGTTTTTGAACAGGGGAACCTGTTTATTGGTGATTAGTGCGGAACTTTTAAACCAAAAGGAACGAACTAAATTTTATTACTTTATTTCAATACAATCCCATTAAGAATAACACTATATAATTTGCAAGGATATAGTATATTACTCAGGGGTGTGGAAATAACAAAATTATTCACTTGTCCACAGACAAGTTCATTGCAAAAATCTACTCGTCCGCACACCAACGTCACTTTTCCAAGTATAAATGTTGTTCTGCAACCTTTATATGTATATTTTGTAATTTATATCAGTGCGTTCCCCAGGATTTTGTTTCAGGCGCCCTGGTCCCAAAAAGGTGGGTTAGGGAGATGTATCCCCTCCTATCACAAATGTTTTTTTGTGGCACGTGTCAAATGGTGTTTTAGCTCTTAAAATTTAGGCTAATACGTTTTAAATTTTGCATAAACGTTTAAAAGAAATGAAATAAACAAAACCTCACCGCTTAAACGGTATACCACTTGTCTTTTAAAATCAAAAGCGTCATTGTTGTTGCAAAACTGAAAGTAGTAATTTTTTCCTGACGTTTATGTCCAGTGCGAATCACATTCGCACAGTTACGTCATCTTCAAACCCAACCGTAGTTTTCGAATTTTTAATTTACAGTTGATCTTCTTACGGAGCCTCTATTTTTGATTAATTATGTTCATATGAGCATGTGTTTAGTGTTTTAACAATGTTTTATTCATAACAACTGATGAACTTACTAGTAGTAGTAGTAGGACTGATTAGATAATTGGTGAATTTTATAGATCTTGATTAAAATACATACATGCTTTGTTCTTGCATAAACAGCGGGAAAATTTCCTCATGCACGTCGTGCCTACACGCGTCAAATGTTATGTTGGTACACGCACGCTTTCCATGCATGGAACGTGACGTCTGGGTTGTCAGCAGACATTTCGCGCTCTTTTAAAGAAAACACGGGTTCAACATGGCATACATATACATAAACAATACAGTTTGTGTTCTGCAACAATAACACTGGATAGGCTTTTCAGATTACGATTTGATATTAGCGTATTTCTGACGGATTTTTCGTAGTTTGTAAATTCATCAAATAAATAAGTGTGGACATTATAAAATACGAAATGGGTGAGCAATCTTTTATACTTTCGATAATACGCCTTGATGCGCGTATAAGGTTATTTGCGGTGGATACATGTCTAATGCACCGATTGGTCAATCAAAACGTCATTCCAAATCGAAGAAAAACTGAGCGTTTCTATTGGCTTACATCGATTTTACAGCATGATCAAACTTCGCCTACTTCATGGTGATTGATTGCGGCCTGGGAATAACTAGGGCTGCTGCGAGTTTCCAAGTACTTTGATACTCACGATATTTACCTTATATTGATTTTCATAAAATTAGTTAATTATTACACAAAATAAACCCTTTTCAGACATTATATTGCAGTTTAATGTGTGTGCATGTCTTAGTTTTCCAAATAGCAAAATGTAAACACAAGTCACATGACAAGTAGATCTGCAATATCAGGAGCGTCACATTCGATGTTTTTTCAAAACCTGCAATTTTCAAGTCACCAACTAGAAATAACGTAAGTTTTGCCCAAGTTAGCCTCAATATGCGCTGGTGCACGTAAATCCCAAATCAATTTAAACAGATAAGAAAACATGAAAAGTCGAATGCGAAACTCCTATCAAAACAAAGGCGTCATACACACGCGCAAGGACATGACCAATGGCGGAACAACAATACTGTAAACCACCAGCAAATTTACATCCCCAGTGTGGAAATACTTCGACATTTAAATCATACTCATAAGGCGTAAAAAATAAACCAAAGTAATGCAAAAAAAAATTCCCTACCTACTTACCCTAATTTTTTTTGTCATGTAACCTGAAACAACATAATTTTTTTTTACGCCTTATCACGATCAGATGTGTGATTTTTTTTTTATTGTTTGATTCTTCACATCCTTTTTTACTTGTTTGATAAAAAAAAGGATTATTGTACTTTCCGCGGACAAGTTGACAGGAAAAAATGGACTCTTCCGACGATAAAATTACCCATGTCGGACGAGTCGGGCATAGGATTTCTACACCCCTGTATCAGTATCTGGTCAACTCCACAGAATACCTGAATTTTATGAAATATTTGCTGTATTAATTTTGCAATATTAGCTTACATTTAGCAAAATAACTAATATATTATTCTTTAATTTAACAGCGAATGTCAAGGACAGAGATTGCGGTATAGATCACAACTCAAGGGACCTAACAGCTCAGAGGATTTGTGTAGTATTGCTACATGTATTACACTTTTGTGCTGCTGCAATATCATACCACCTTAAGAGACTGTCTGATATCTGGTACAAAGTCTCCTGGCGTGAACTCTCATCAGGTGTTTAAAGTCTCAAGACATGGTACGGTAAGTCTGGTATAATGTATTGCAACAAACACTTATAAATCTATCAGCTGTTTTCCATCATCAACATTTTACCTACAATCTTCTCTGATTAACAGGTTTGGCTTATTGTCAATAGGGTCTTGGTTAAGTATTAACCGGACTGGCAGTGAATACTTGTCAATGGTGGTCATTTAAATTTTGCTCACTCTGATTATGAATATTATATTTTATAAATCACTTTTCAAGAAATGATACTACATATTGTAAAATAATGACTTTCCTATTACCGGTAATTTTTAGCAATTGTATTGTTAGATCACTACAACGTAATGAAAACACTGAGCAACTTACTTTGCCTGTGATCACGATTGTCTTAACGATTAACCAGTGGACCATGGACCAAGTCCACCAAATTTTACTTGGTCCAGCAAAACGTATAGATTAACTAGACTGACGGTCCATCAATTTAAGTTCTTTTGGTCATTAAGAAAATCATAGTTAAAAAGACAAACACATCGTTTGATGCCCCCAAGGCAACTTTGGGGGCATATAGTAAGCGCAGCTTCCGTCTGTCCGTCCGTCCGTCCGTCAAGCTTCTTGTGCATAACTCCATTCGTATTGAAGGGATTCAAATAAAACTTTCATATAATGATAGAGGGCAATGAGAGGAAGTGCTGAGCATAAGGACCATCACTCTTTCTTTAATATTTATTGCCCTTTGTTTAATTTTCTTGTGCGGAGCACATCTCCATTAGTATTGAAGGGATTCCAATGAAACTGCATATAAAGATAGAGTGCAATGAGACGAAGTGCAGAGCACAAGGACCACAACTCATTCTCCAAATATTTACAGAGTTATTGCCCTTTGTTTTATTTCCTTATGTGAAACATTAATTTTCTTGTTCAGAGCATAACTTCATTAGTATTGAAGGGATTCAAATGAAACTTCATATAATGATAGAAGACAATAAGACGAAGTGCAGAGGACAAGGACTATAACTCTTCAATATTTACGGAGTTATTGCCCTTTATTTAATTTTCTTGTGCGGAGCATAACTCAATTAGTATTGAAGGGATTCAATTGAAACTTCATATAAAAAAAAAATGATAGAGGACAATGAGAGGAAGTGCAGAGTGCAAGGATCAGAACTCTTTCTCCTATATTTGTTGGAGTTATTGCCCTTTGTTTAATTTTCTTGTGCATAGCATAACTTCATTACAATTGAAGGGATTCAGATGAACCTTTATGTAATGATAGAGGACAATGAGAGGAAGTGCAGAGTACAAGGACCATAACTCTTTCTTCAATATTTATTTAGTTAATACTCTTTGTTTATTTTTTGTGCAGAGCATAACTCCATTAGTATTGAAGGGATTTTAAATAAATCCACATATATTAATAGAGGACGTTGAGAGGAAGAGCAGAGTACAAGGACCATAGCTCATTCTTCAGTATTTACAGAGTTATTTCCCTTTGTTTTTTGTATGCAGATACTTACTACCTTAATATTGAAGGAAATTAAAATAACACATAATTATACAGGATGTTGAGAGGAAGTGCAGAGTACAAGAACCATAACTCTTTTTGTAGGAAGCGTTATTTTTGTCAACATGTAACTGACATTGTGTTGCCCGTCTCTGAAAAGCATATGCTTCGGGGGCATACGTAACATCCTGCGTCAAGTCTTGTTCCCCTATTGACAGTCTAAAAGCCATTATTGTTTTTAATTATTTCTATAACAGATTGAATACAAAAGAGTGAAAACAAAGCTACTAACTATGGTCCACTTCATTGTATCCCGGTCCAGTCTTTATAGCTGTCTTAGTAAACCGAAAGTCCACTTATTTCAAATTTTTTCGTGAAGACTGTGTGAAGGCGCTGCCTAAAAAGCAGTAAGCGTTTAAATATCACCTACATGCCTTAATTTCAAAGCAATGACACTTTATATGTCTATCTTGTTACACAGATATCAAACAAGGGGCTATAAAAGAACTCCATTACGATTGATGAGGTCTCGATTCCGAAACATGAGATTGACAAGCGACTGGAAGGGGTAGTTCCATCCACAACCATCTTGTAAGTGCAGTATTAATGACAATAAATACACACATTTACCAAGAAAATATGTGTGTTTGCTTGTGTTTAGTGTAACCTATATAGTAGAGTTACATACTTATAGACTTGAACTATTTCACAGAGCAACAGATATGGATTTCGCTAGAATTGAGTTTTACCAGAAAATTAACGTCAGGAAAAGGCAAGCTTTTCTACTTGCCCCGGCGTTGGTGTCGGCGTCTAGTCTAGGTTAAAGTTTTTCAGTAAGCTAGTTTCTCAGGAATGGCTTGAGGGATTTCATTCAAACTTAAAGCACTCATTCCCTGTATTGAAATAAAACCATAGGCCTATTCTAGTTTGAAATTCGTCAAAGTTGTGGAGGCCCACATCTTACACTTAGAAATTTTACATTCAAGTGATTGGGGTGGCAGCGTCAATTATTGATTTCCACTATTTAACTCGAGAATGAATCTTCATACCTAGATACCCTACAGTAATACTTTACTTGGGAATTCATTTGGGGTAGGGTGGGTTTTATCAAGGTCAAGGTCACTGTTACTAAAAATAGAGAAAAATAAGTTTAAACTCATTTACTCTAGAACAAATTGAAATATTTATAATAATGAAATTATAATAACTTAATTTCTATATAGGTACCGTATAGCGAGACATCACATGAGATTGCATATGGGGTGGGTGGGGTCAAGGTCACTGTTTTGAAAATTAGCAAAATGCTTTCCACTCAGTAACTTGAGAACGAAATTATTATGTTTTGTTAATTTCCCCTACTATCAATACAGTTTGTTTTTGAAGACAATGCCAGTAACTATGACAAGCACACGAAAAGTCGAGTGTGCTATCCTCCGACAGCTCTTGTTAAAATAATAGGGTACTGGGTGATTTATCTGAGTATTTGTAATTTTGTTATGCTATTAATGTTAATTTAATACCAAGTTTAACCATGAAGACTATTAAAATGCCACAGGTCTCATGTCATAATTAGCTTGAATTAAATTGAATTCTCATTTTTTTCACTATAATGCTCTCAGTTTAACATTGACCAATCATTACGTTTGCAATATGTTTGGCTTTTAATGAGAATTCAGTATATGAATTGAGTTTTGTCACTCATTAAATGTTTAATGATTTGAGTAAATGGTGTTACAGAATTGGGAATTTACGCAAATAAGCGCCTTATCTGTTACTCTGACGTCCTTATTTAAATGGATTTAATAATCAATCACAATAGGTCATCAACTATGATGGCGCAAGGTACATTTCATAAATTGATACTTCTGTGCGTTCTTTAAAGGTATTACATGAATATTAATCCTTCAATTCTGTAAACTTTGTCAACAACAGCTGAAATACTTTTAGTCAAGTTATGCTTTATCTCTGATAAATAACAAATGGCATTTTAAAACTAATTTATCATTATAATCATCACAGGTAATTTCTTGGCAATTTTTGTATGTGTAAATTATTGCACTTGGTGAATACAGTCATGACTCATATTTCTTACATTGTAATATCTTTTTATTTGAATGCAGGAGACTGTTCTGCCCAGAGTGTTGCTGGCATACACAGTGTTCAGACCTTGCGGATCATAATTCAAGACCAGCTGTGAAAGTGGATTTGATGAAAACTGCCAATGGAACATTTATTTCGTGTTTGTTATACATTGTATCTTGGAATGTAGAAAAAAACCCTCATTGTGGCACTACATCATTATTTTAATTTCTTGCAACCGGACATGAGGTTGTGTATTTGAACTGACCAGCAGAACATTTATTGCAATTTCTTGTAAATACATGTAACATGAGCAACATAAAGTATTTTGTTTTGCCACCAGCAGAATGCGTGTTATGCTTTTTTAGGAGTCTTTCAGATTTTCAAGGGAGCATGTTGTCGCTGCTTTGTCCATCTGTTAGTCATCACACACTTCTTATCAAGGCTATAACCATGGATGGAGGGATTTTTTAATTACTGGACAAAAATGTTTGTCAGTATGAGACGGCGTGTTCCTTGCATGAACTGTGTCTGTAGGTCAAACGTTAAGGTCATGTTTAGTGCTCCAAGATCAAAATTTCCACTTTGCTTGTCAGGCATAAACTTGGCCATGAATAGAGGGATTTTAAAATGACTTGGTACAAATGCTATTCTGAACAAGACAGCAAGTCACCCAAATGCAACAGGTCTGTAGGTCAAGGTTATGTTCAGAGGTCAAATGTAGAAATTGACACTTAGCTTGTCCGATATAATTCTTTGGCTTGGGAAGAGAGATTTTAAAATTATTTGGCACAAATGTTTGCCTCAGTTAGATGGCGTGTTGCACACATAAACCAGGTCTGTAGATTAAAGGTCAAGGTCACACTTTGACTTAGAGGTCAATGGTCAAAATTGGAACTTGAACGAGATATAACTTGGCCATGGATGTATGGCTTTTAAAGTTACTTGGCACTCTTGTTTGCCATTACCAGATGGTATGTCACACGCATTAACCAAAGGTTACAATTGGTACTTCTGTGTCCATTCTAGCCTTTCACATGGTAATTCCGGTATATACTTGTACCGCCAGCAGAACACATTAGGTTTGGTTTTCTTTAACTGAGAATACAATTGTTGGGATGCTTGTACCGCCAGTGGAACACATGTTTTGTTATTCCAAATATAAATGAAAAGACTTTAGTACTGCCAGCAGAACACTTAGTTTGATTTTCTGTTAATCACAATATAAATGTTTGGATGCTTGTACCGCCAGCGGAATAATCTTGGTTCAGTTTTCTGTTAAATCTTAATATATGTCAGGATGCTTGTACCGCCAGGTGAACAGTTTTATTTTTTTTCATGTAATTTAGAATATAAATGTTGGGATGTTTGTACTGCCAGCGGAACACTTTTAGTTTGGTTTCTGTAAATCACAATATAAATGTTTGGATGCTTGTACCACCGGCGGAACAATTTTGATTAGGTTTTCTGTTATTCTGAATGTAAATGACAGAATGTTTTTGTACTGCCAGCGGAACAATTTCTTGGTCTTATTTTCTGTAATTTAGAATATAAATATTGGGCTGTTTGTACCGCCGGCAGAACACTTTTAGTTGTTATTTTATGTTAATCAGAATATAATTCAGATTAATGAATTTGTTATGTTTATACGGCCTGCGGAACAATTTGTGTGTTTCTTTCTGTAATTCAGAATATAAATGTTTAGATGGTTGTACCGCCAGTGGAACACTTTTAGTTTGGTTTTTTGTGAAACACACTGTAAATGTTTGGATGCTTGTACCGCCAGCGGAACAGTTTTTTTTTTAAGTTTTCTGTTTTTCTGAATATAAATGTCAGAATGTTTGTACCGCCAGCGGAACAATTTCTTGGTCTTATTTTCTGTAATTTAGAATATAAAAGTGTGTGTGATTCCATTGTACTATCATCTTCATATATATCTTTATCTATATATTTATATATTTTAATTATAGTGTTTTGTAAAATAAAAGCAAATTTCGATTGTAAGGTGGAAAAATTAATTAGTGGAAATATGAATTATTTAAAAGCAGCTCCTTTCTTGAACCAGATAAAATACAGTTTCGCAATAGATAGCAGCAATATTAACACATACCCGACGCAAAAAGAATGGCTGTGTCAAATCGCTGTTTATTTGTTGAGTGATAAAATGACTTACATATGAGGAAAATGGGCTTGAAATGCATACATTGTCTACAATATGCCCTGGACAAACATTTTGCCTAGGTGACTTCGACCTTTCAGCTACAGACCTGGCCCTTGCACATTATCTCTTAATGATAATCACTAAAGCCCAGTTATTTTAAAATCCTTCCATGATGAACGAAATAATAAGCAAATAAGACAACAATGTCTTTTACTTACTGAATTGTATCATTATTGTAGTTGATACAGCTGACATATGACCAACCATTCTGTCAACGTTTCTAATTCTAGGTACAACTGTTCGTTTAGTCTTTTCTTGTATTAGACGAAGGTCACTAACTAATTACTTAATGACCTCAAAATAAACAGATTTCATATAACGGTCATGACCAACCAACCTACCCAGTTTGAGCACCGATGTCCAATCGAACTTTTAGTTATCAATCTAAAACCGTGTATTAGCTAAAGGTCACTTTGGCCTTGATCTCAAAATCATTAAGGGTCATAATCATAATTACCGTCAGTGACGGTTATTTAAGGATCATGACAAATCATTCTACCAATTTGTTCGTCCTTAGTGAAAGCATGCTTTAGTTATTGAGTGGAAGCAGTTTTCTTGGTGCAGTGACCTTGACCTTTGACCACAAAAAACAGTATTGGTTATATACTAGTCATGACCAATTATTCTATTGTTGATTTAATGTCCATTCATGCTCTAGTTATTGATCGACAGCAGTTTTCCTGTTGAAGGTCACAGTGACCTTGACCGTTAACATAGTGACCTAAAAACAGAAAGGGTCATTTACTAGTCATTAACTTGTCATGACCAAACACTCTATGAATAGTTCCTAAGTTTAATCATGCTCTAGCTAGTTATTTATCGGAAACTGTTTTCTTGTTCAAGGTCACAGTGGTCTTGATCATTGAGCTAGTGACCTTTTGCTTGGCATTGACCGTTCCAAGGCGATGACCCCAGTTTTATTCATGTGTAATTTGACAAGTACAAGTATACGAATTATATGACGTTAAAACAAGTCTCATTTAGGTTCAGCGTTTGCGTTTGATCACATACATGCATGACGTATATATATCATTGTCGGATTTATAGAGGGAGGTGGAAACGGCGTACGCCCCCCCCCCCCCAATAACTTAGACATTCAATTTATCAGCTTTATTTCATATAATTGTGCACAGAAGCCTGTATAACTTCTAGAATCCCTTAAAATCCTAAACTATGATACTGCGCAATGTAATTGTCATTCTTTTGCAAAGTTTGTACATTTATTGGTTGGCAGGTACTGACAAAATTGTGTCCGCTTTAACTAAAAAGCCTGCAGTTGGATCTGTATATTGCTTAAAATCGTGATTCATACCCTTGCATATTCAAATGCCATACACAAAATTTGGGGCTAGGTGCACGCAAGGTCCTTAAATTGACCAAGTCCATAGTGCAGACGTGAATCAATAGAACGAATTTTCCAATTATTCAGCATGTCTTGATCAATATGGTTAATATTACTGCTTAAATCGATTTACAAATTTGGAGTAATGTCTGCTAGTAATATGATCAGGTAATTTTAACTCTTCTTCATAATAGAAATATTTAAATGCAGGTTTTTTTTCCGAATACAAAATGCGTTTAAAGAAATTCTACTTTGGTTCGCCGAAGGAGTGCACTTATTGATATTCACGCGAACTCTATAAATAGCGCTTATCAATTTAGCATATAATATTTCGCATTGTGCTTCACCGCAAAATTAAAGAAAGAGATCGCTCAGCTTGTCTTTTAAAAAGTCCAGAACCCAGGTACGATTTAAATTGATTGCAAACCTACTCAGCATGCTTGATATCAGTTCAGACACACAAACGATTTTAATAGATATAAGCATGTGTCCTAACCTATTTGTTTGCACCGACGAAGTCAATTCAAGGCTAAACATGAGATCGGCGTGTATTCCACTTTGCACTAGTTTGGCGCAGTAAAACACGAAAAAGCACTTCATCAGTCTAGCCCAAATTTGTCATAACGCATCTGAGCAAATTCTTCAAAATACTGCATAAAAGTTATAACATGTGTTTTACTAACTTTAAAATTATATCCGAATGTTATTGAATAAAATGAGCCCGAACCTTAAAAATGTAGGAGCATAACTTAACTCTGAAAATCAGACTTAATCTGATTTTAGAGCACATGCAAAAGAATAAAAGAAAAAAAATGTCCAATTTAAAATTAAAATGACGCAAACATCTCCGATGCAATGGTATATGTTCATATTTATATAATGTGAACGTGTAAGTTATGTTGTTTCAAATAAATGTATATGTCATCCAATAACGTTCTACGCAGTAATATACAAACACGCGTTAACGACTTTATTATACCGCCGCAAAATCAAGTTCTTAGGGGGTACACTGGAATCAGCTTGACTGTCTTTCCGTTTGTCCGTCTGTATGTCCTGTTGTCCATCTGTCTGTATGTCGGATTTCTTTTTGCTTGGAGCATAATTTTCAAATTCTTTTAGATATCAACTTCAAACTTCATACATGGATAGATGGTTGTTATGCGGACTGCAGTGCAAAGATTTATAGCTGCATTATTTTTTCGGAGTTATTCCTCTGTGTAAGTGTTCTTTGTCCGGCCATTTTCTTAATAACTATACTAGAGGAATTGAACTCAAACTTCATAAATGGATAGATGGTTGTTAGGCGGAGTGCAGTGCTCAAGAATTATAACTCTAGCTGCATAATTTATGGAGTTATTCTCCTTTGTCAATTTTCCTTGTACGGCCATTTTTTTTTGTATTGAGCTTAATATTCAAACCCATTTAGATGTCAATTAGCTGCATTATTTACGAAGTTATTCCCTTTTGTCGATTTTCCTTATCCGGTCATTTTTCAACAATTATTGAAGAGATTGGACTCAAACATGGATAAATGGTTGTTAGGCGGAGTGCAGTGCTCAAGAATAAGAACTCTAGTTGCATTATTTACGGAGTTATTCCCCCTCCGATACTTTTCCCAGTTTAACAAAGACAATTTTACATCTCAAAACTACATGTTGCTTGTATCAATATTCTTGTGACATATAGACATGCGTGGGAATTTTCGCTATGACATGGCAGTTATAGTTTAGTATTGTTTAATATTAGTATCGGAATACTAAATAAAGGGATATGACTGCTAATTGAAAACAATATTAACAAGTAATAACATAAGTATAGACAGACATTATTTAAGATATGACACTTCTGTAATTGATTCAATTCGCGTGTATTGACTTCATTTTACTCATGTTCTCAATTGTTTATATGCACATCTGCACACCAATATTACAAGGCTGTAACTAAAGTGACGGATCTTCTTAGAATAGTTTTGCTGATGCATTTATTACTTATAAAACATTCAGCAACAATATATCGTGACAATTTAAACATTATCCTAATGTGTTTTCACAAGTTGGCCTTGGTGTCAATTAAGATAACAATAATCATAATAACACCTATGGGGTCAAAAGCCAGGTGACACCAGACTGGACATAGTCGTTCGGTCTATTTCGGATGATTACATTTCACTGTGATCAATGTGGCGAAAAAAAACGTTCGTTTCTCTGTTTACAAAGAACCCTTCATACGCGGCGGTAAAGTGTAGAACTTTTGTTCCGAAAATATGAAATAAACTTAATTTTAAAATCAAAATTCTTCATCAAGCGAACGTGAGCTGATGTAAATGCATTTATGTATTAATGTTAGTCGGTTGTTTACTCTTTTACATGGGGTATCAGGTATATCATAATTACCGCCATGACTTGGGTTGGCATGAAACCGATTTGATAGCAGTTTATTTCCCGGAATGCCTTCGCGAACGTACACCGTTAATGTTATGACCAAGTGTCCGATGAGTACACAATGAGCACACAATGAGTTTCACATTATGCGGGTTTTCGTTTCAAACATAATGTAATTAGATGAATGAACATAAAACTAATTTCAAAGGTAGGGTTTGAGCAAACATTTAAATAACGTCCCTATAACACATGCACCACGTAGCTATTACATTGCGACACTACTACATTTACGACATAACGTCATTGGTGTTGTCATTATCGAAGGGGATTTAGAGGGGGGAGGCGGGGCGGAAGCGGCGCTCGACCCCTTTAAAATTGTGAATCATTCGATAATTTAAACCTCACAATAACTTAAACATATATATTTCGTTGTCAGTGGCGTGTTCTTCGATGAATTTAAGTATTGCAATTAGCAAACCCGTTTTGTGGTATTTTCGTTACGGTGGTCCTTTTTGATACTGCACCGTTATTATATATATACTGACATGAGAGAGACAAACAGCAGTTTGTTGGTAGTTATACTCCGCATCGGTATTCTCGCGGTATCTCTATTTTCGCGGTAATTGTTTATCTTCGGATTTTCATGCTTAATTGTCAACATCTAACATATTTTTGGTTTTCTTTAAGAAAATAATAAGTTATAAATTAATTCATTCGAATTTAAACAAGTAATATGATTTGAAACCATAAATATAAATAACTTTCTTATCAGCTTGCAGCTTTCGGTAGACGTTAGGGGGTCAATGTCTAGACTTTCGTCTGCTTGAGTAAATATAAATGAAGACTCAAATTATTGTTATACTTGTTAAAGGTTACAATCCAACAATTTAAAGTGTATTTGTGTTTGTTTATACACTAACAGCAAACTTATTTCAAAACAAAAGTTTTACCGCGAGATTACCGATGACGTAATTTTTCAAGATGGCTGCATGGTGCATTGAAAATCAGAATAATTTAAGGTCGAATTCTTTACTTTTAAACACAATTTCCAGTTGTTATTTTCGAGAAAAGGTTCAATTTATAGCATTTTATTGAAAGAAAATGTTTTGTTAGTTGTTTTTTGCTCCAAAAATTTACTTAAAGGTTAAGTAACGCGAGAATACAGATGAACAGTGTACCTTAATATTCCCGCCGCCTCTATCGCAAAATTCTGTTTTCCGCGCATGTTTATAATTTTGTTTATTACTGACCCTATAGAGTCTGAGTATGCATTTCAAAACAAACTGTATAACAATTTTAATAAAGCTTTGTTCAAGTATAATTTATGATGAGTAAAAATAAACTGACCAAAAGGGAACAAGTTGCGAAAACTCATGAAAGTCACTGATGCTGCGTACACTTTATGTGTGTTATTATCGTTCACTTTGGCGAGGTATCTCACACTGAATGCTGCAGAACACGAAATAACAGGAATTTTACTGAATACAATAAGTAGTTTAATACTTGAAAGCTATATATAAACTATACAGAGAAGTTGCTTTTCTTCACCCTTGATATACAGTCGAAACGCGATACTGCGAATCGCGATACTACGAAATGACGGGATACTACGAATAAGGCAGCCGTTCCCGTCCGTTTTCCTTATATTTTTAACCAGAAAAAAGATGCGATACTACGAATTCGCGATACTACGAAAGATGCGTTACTACAAACTAATTTTCCGGTCCCATCATATGGTTTGTATTGAAATGTTAACGCGATACTACGAATCATATTGGCAAGTAGACGTTTCACACCTTCTCAACGAAGTTTTCACACCTCTGCCCAGTCAGTCACCTGGTCTGTTCGTTTGCACAGTGGACAAAGATAGCTGTTAACAAATTTATTAACCATTTTAAGCCACTTTTAATGATGCCGTGTGAGATTTTTGCGTCTGTCTAAATGACTTTCGTGTATGTCATTGCGAATTTGATTACTGTGCGTGCAATGATTTCATATTTTTTATTTATTTATAATGCAATACATACACAATTGTAAGTTCAACTGTAATTACTTTAATAAAAACGCGATACTACGAACAAATCAGTGTCTCCCGTGACTATTCGTAGTATCGCGTTTCGACTGTACCACCGGAACCAGTCAAATCCCTGCGCGGTCGTTGGATTTGTCTAGTTAATCTCGAATAACTAACTTGAAAAATAACAATCTGACGAATCAGACTTCACGGAAATCGATCGTTTCTAACAACTTTAGGGTCGGTGCGTTTTCGCTAGGTATGGTCGGGTTGCCCGAAACACAGAACGTTTCTGTTTTGGGGTTGGTAGATCCACTAAAAATGACGTCATAAATGATTTCAAAACTGTCAATCGTTAGTATGGTGGGAAAAAAAGTGCCATATTTTGTGAGTCGTTGTCGCTAAATTATAATTTTGTTGAATTGTATAATGTGTTTTATTTAAACACATGCATGTACATACTGTACGTGTATATACATTTGCCAAGGGTTGTAAACCTCTACTTGTAGATCGATGCTATTTATGGAAAAATAGTCCGTTTTTTTGTTATATTTTCACTGCAGTGAAAATAAAAAATTTAATTATTTTCACTACTCCAACAGTGAAAATATAAAATTGTATTTCACCGATAAAATTCAATATTTCACTGAAAAGCATATAATAAAAACATACCTAAATAGTAAATACCGATGAAAAATAAAACATCTGCTTGGCCAATAATCAAAGTAGAAAATGTTTTGTTAGCATAAAGCTGAACATTATAAAAAAGTTCACTTTAAATAAGCAAGCCAGGCTCAGTTTTGAGTATGTAAAGACAAAATATATTAACTTAAAGGTATCTATCACATGCAAAATGAAATCAAACTTTAAAAAATGCATTTATTTTTGTTTTTTATTTATTTATTTATTTATTTATATATAATATAGCTATTATTTTACGTATAAGTATAAACATATACTCAGCAATAACTCATATAAAATATTTCTCAATTTCTGCTTTTTATGTGTAATCTCCATATTGATGTTATTCTTCCTAGAGGAAATGTTTACTGACAAATCAAAACACTGAAGGCACTAAAGTTGTAAAATTAGGCACAATTCAGTCTTTTCAATCGTTAATAGCAACACAAATTAAACGGTGCAGTTTCGAAATGTATTGCTGCAAAAATTTAATGATTCTTAAAACATTTATTGCGGTTAAGCACTCAATGTTTTAGCACACGGTGCACATATGTTTTAAATGTAAATTAATATAACGAACGATAAATAAAATTTAAATTCAATTGATTCGTCTAAATTAATTAACTAAATCTTCACTTTAGTCAAGCGGCATGCATTAAAATATGCGCGACACGGTATTTTATGTATTGCAGAATGTTTAAATAATATGTTGAAATGCATTATATTGAATTTTTGTATTAGAACGAGTTAATAAAATCCCTATTGTAAAATGGTGAAATATCGGAGATGTATAACTTACATGCGTGCATGTATTCCAAAATCCAGATATCATACATCATATTACAATGTGACCGCCTACTAATATAAACAGAATTTATGCAGAAATATTCTTAATATGCAGCATATGCCAAATTTACTTAGTTTTCGAATTTATTTGCCAAAAGTATGAGAAATGATTAATAAACTGTGATCAGAATTCAAGTACCAAACGCTACATATGTTCGATTAAACCCACCAACCTCCTCGCAGAGATAACCGATGCGATGAGTTTGATAAGGTGGCAAAATACTTTCAGAATGTTTTCTTCATTAGTGACTATTCATTTTTCACCCCAAATTGCGGGCTTTTCGGGACAATTTTTTCCAATTTTCAACAACACATTTCAAATTTGCTGCAAATACAATCACTTCCAGTACTACCTGCTCAGACTTGTATTTTACTAAATACTTATTTGCAACAGGGAAACATGGGGGGAGGGGGGGGGGAGGGGTCAAAGGAATAGATTTTTTAAATAAATCGTGATGTTCGTACGCCCTTTCAAAATTCCTGCTAAAATGGCGACCAGAGCTAGGAATGAGCCTGCCTGCGAATGTCAAGGTCAGCAACTCAGTACACCTAGCTGGTTGTAAAAAGCCACATTTTGCTAATTCTCTTAACCTTCGTTTTGGTACTTAAGCATTCAAATATGGCATACATTACAAACGAAACAGTCACATAGCTGCTCAAATTCACTGTAGCCAGAATTTTAAGAAACTTTACTCTGGCCAAATCGCATTTGAGCCTAAAAGTGTGCAGTGCAACCTAAGCTTTAGGTTAGATACCAGTAAAACGTGGAAAATTTCCCGGTGGTCCACTCGAAAGTAGTTCCTTTTTTGTTTCTTCTGTCAAAAGAGACATTTTTCATGTTATTATTGCATATTGCAGATTATTTCCTCAAAACAACATGTCTTCTGTCACCCGGTGGCCCCCCCCCCCTCCCTAAAACTTCCGAGCCGTACATTTATGGGCATATATAAAACGGCAAAAATGGATTAATATGCTGCCCCTTTCGCTCGCCTAGTTTTATCTAATATGTGACTTCTGTAAACAATACAAGCACTCATTCTATATACACAGAAGATGACGTCTCACGTCTAACCTCTGTACTTTATTCGCTCCGAGAAGCAAAATGTGCATACACATGAAGTAATCCCTTGTATGAAAGTTGTTTCATGAAATAACTTTACTGATACCATTAATCGGTCTAATATTAACGTAATACTGATATTATAATATATTTCTGTTAAATAAAATAACAGTAGCGTGTGTTTAACGCTGGTAAGCGTGTTTATTAGAAAAAGCTACTTTCACTTTCGTTTTAGGTGAAAATATAAGTTTAGATACCAGAAATCCAATTCCCAAAGAGTCCCATTATAAAACGGCGAACTTTCAGGTTTCTGATTGTGCAAGCTTGGTGAATCTTTCCTCATACAAAAGAAAATGCAATACAAGATATGACGTGTTACTTCTAAGAAAATGTATCTCACCTGAATCAAGACACCGGTAGAAAATAGGGTTTCGGCACCTCAAAAGCTCATCTTCCACGTTAGCCTCCAAAGAAATGATAAAAAAAATGTTCCAAACACACAGAGGAAATAACCACAAAGGCATGTCTGACACAGTCTGACATTGCTAAATGCTTTTATAAAAGAAGAATAAATCTAGTAATAGGCAACATTTGGAATGCAGAACAGAGAAAAAAACACATAGTATTACTGGTATCTTACCTAACTGCGATGTTAAATCAACGATTGTGAGCAATGTTGCAAAGTAGCGCATAACCATAATGCTTAGAGCGTGAGTACACATATCAGTCAGACCGGTGTAGACACAACGTGTCCCGTGAATCGTAACCCGAATTACTTGAAATTTGAATGTTCAGTAGTTTATGTATAGATAGCATGTGCGAGATGCATTTTCTTAGAAGTAGCATAACATATCTTTATATCTTAACTTTTGTAAGTAGAGAGAATCATCTTTCTAAAGAGACCTGACTAGAAACAAGTGACTCAAGGAAAGTGTCAAAAGACGCCAAAAGATTTTTCAACCTCCGGGCAGATATTTATCTGTGTCCCAGCATAGCTTGTTTAAATCTCTGCTGGCACGAAGTTCCACGTGACCAAAGGCAAACACTTGGCACGAAATAAAATCGTGGACAAGTACATGATAAAAACGTTGACAACGTCAAATTCTTGCTTTGTTATGTTTACTTTATTTTTTATTTTATTTTTTATTTTATTTTTTGTTTTTCAATTTAATCTTTATTCATATACCTGGACCAATAATGCAATATGTCTGTGTCATTGCTATAAAATAATAATGATACAATTCAAATTTTGTTCAAAATAAATCTTCAATCTCCTCATAATCGTCTCCTCTGGAAACTTCCAAATCTGTAAGGAAGGGGTGGGGGGGGGGGCACAGCAACTTCCGCACGAGGGCTTAGGTTCCCTCTTGCTGGAGGTACTCGGTCGCAAGACCTAGTTATTGAAAAAAAATATATACCAATAAATATTATTCACTATATGTCTTAATATTAACATATGTATAGATATTTAAAGAAATAGCCTGTGGCATCGTGGTGCATCTTCGACCAGTCAACCCGCACTAATAACGATGTTGAGGGTATGCCAAATATTCTGTATTGTTTAAATAATTAAGCAGTTCAATAATTTTTTTTACAATAATTGATATTTAATCCGGCCGCGAATGACAATTTATAATGAATATATTGTTAATATGTTATTAATTTAATAATTATTATAATATTTTTTTTTATAGCATTTGTGATCGCCCGTTGTCCGTCGTGCGTGTGTACGTGCGTGCGTGTTTGCGTGCGTCGTCAACTTTTCATTCAAACATTATCTCCTCCTAAACCGCTTGGCAGATTTTCACCAAACTTCACAGGAATGATCCTTGGGTGGACCTCTTTCAAAGTTTTTCAAATCTTTCCGGTTCGCTGAATATGTAGGTCACCAGAAAAAAAAAAAAGATTTAAAAAGTGAAAATTTAAAAAATCGTCTTTTATGAAACCGCAAGGCTCAGACCTTTCATATTTGATATGTGACATCCTCTAGAGGTCCTCTACAAAGATTGTTCAAATTATGCCCCTGGGGTCAAAACGGGCCACGCCCCGGGGGTCACATGGTTAATATAGAATATATAGCAAAATGACTTTTAAAATCTTCTCTGAAACCACAAGGCCCTGAGGTTTCATATTTGGTGTGTAAGAACATATAGTGGTCCTCTACAAAGCTTGTTCAAAGTATGCCCCTGGGGTCAAAACTGGCCACGCCCCGGGGGTCTCATGGTTTATATAGAATATATAGCAAAATGACTTTACAAATCTTCTCCTCTGAAACTGCAAGGCCTAGAGGTTATATATTTGGTATGTAACATCCTTTAGTGGTCCTTTACAAAGTTTGCTCAAATAATGCCCCTGGAGTCAAAACGGGCCACGCCCTGGGGGTCACATGGTTTATATAGAATATATAGCAAAATGACTTTAAAAATCTTCTCCCCTGAAACCACAAGGCCCAGAGGTTTCATATTTGGTATGTAACATCCTATAGTGGTCCTCTACAAAGATTGTTAAAATGATGCCCCTGGGGTCAAAACTGGCCACGCCCCGGGGGTCTCATGGTTTATATAGAATATATAGCAAAATGACTTTTAATATCTTCTTCTCTGAAATCGCAAGGCCCAGAGGTTGCATATTTGGTATGTAACATCCTTTAGTGGTTCCTGAACAAAGTTTGTTCAAATTATGCCCCTGGGATCAAAACGGGCCACACCCCGGGGGTCACATGGTTTATATAGAATATATAGCAAAATGACTTTTGAAATCTCCTCCACTGAAATCACAAGGCCCAGAGGTTTCATATTTGGTATGTAACATCCTATAGTGGTCCTCTACAAAGATTGTTCAAATTACGCCCTTGTGGTCAAAACTGGCCACGCCCAGGTGGTCACATGGTTTATATAAACTGATATAGCAAAATGTCTTAAAATCTTCTTCTCTGAAACCGCAAGGCCCAGATGTTTCGTATTTGGTATTTAACATCCTATAGTGGTACTCTACAAAGATTGTTCAAATAATGCCCCATGAGTCGAAGCAGACTACACCCTATTGGTCACATGGTGAATATAGATTTAAACATATATGCACTTTATGTTGATAATAACATGTTGTACATAAACTTAAATAGCAAAATGACTTTAAAATTCTTCTCTGAAACCGCAAGGCCTAGAGGTTTCATATTTGGAATGTAACATTGTATAGTGGTCCTTTACAAAGAGTGTTCAAATTATGCCCCTGGGGTCAAAACTGGGGTCTCATTGTTTATATAGACTTAAATAGCAAAATGACTTTAAAAATCTTTACCAGAAACCGCAAGGCCCACAAGTTTCCTATATTTGGTACGTAACATTGCATAGTGGTCCACTCCAAAGATTGTTCAAATTATGCCCCTGGGGTCAAATCTGGCCACCCCCCGAGGGGTCACATGGTTTATATAGACTTAAATAGCAAAATGACTTAACAAATCTTATACCCCTGGGATAAAAATAAGCCACGCCTCTGGGATGCACATTCCAATCGGGTTACAATGTCTCAGGTGAGCGTCCTAGGGCCCTTGGAAGAAGTAGGGGTATCTTGCTTTGCACCTGTCCGTCGGTCGGTCTGTCGGATGGTCGGTCTGTCCGTAGACCATTTGGTTTCCGCACGATATATAGAGAACGCTTTGACCTACGATCATTAAAGTTGGTATGCTGGTTACTTGGGAGGAAAGGAAGACGCCTATACATTTTGAGGTCAACAGGTCAAAGGTAAAGGTCACCGTTGCTAAAATAGACAAATGGTTTCCGCTCAATAACTTGAGAACGCATCGAGATATTTTAATGGAACTTTATGCATAGATACCTTATAAGGAATGGAAGACGCCTATACATTTTGAGGTAAACAGGTCAAGGTCACCGTTGCTAAAAATAGAAAAACGGTTTCCGCTCAATAACTTGAGAACTCATCGAGGTTATTTAATGAAACTTTATACATAGATACCTTATATCGAGACTTCGCTTGAAAATGCATATGGGGTGGATGGGGTCAAGGTCAAGGTCACCGTTACTAAAAATAGTAAAACGGTTTCTGCTCAATAACTTGAGAACGCATAGATATATTTTAATGAAACTTCATACATAAATACCTTATATTGAGACCTTGCTCGGGATTGCATATGGGGTGGGTGGGGTGAAGGTCAAGGTCACCGTTACTTAAAATAGAAAAACGGTCTCCGCATAATAACTTGAGAAGGCATCAAGATATTTTAATGAAAATTCATACATAGATACCTTGTATTGAGACCTCGCATGTGGTTACATATAGAGTGGGTGTGGTCAAGTTCAAGGTCACCGTTACTAAAAATAGAAAAAAACGGTTTCCACTCAATAACTTGAGAACACGTCTAGATATTTTAATGAAACTTCATACATATATACCTTATATCGAGACCTGTCTTGGGATTTCACATGGGGTGGGTGGGGTCAAGGTCAAGGTCCAGGTCACCATTACTAAAAATAGAAAAACGGTTTCCGCTGAATAACTTGAGAACGCATCGTGATATTTTAATGAAATTTTATACATAGATACCATATATTGAGACCTCTATAGGGATTGCATATTAAAAAAAATTCTTAACAATTGCACATATTCACAACTTGGCTGCAAGTCGGGGGGCATACATGTTTTACAAACATCTCTTGTTTTATATTGAAAATACATGTATTTTTAGCTCACCTTTATGCTCGGTGATCTATAGGTATAGGGGACCTCTCCAGCGTTTTCCGTTATGCCATCAACAATTTGGACCGTTGTCGCAATAAAGACTACAGTTTTAGCTCGACTATTCGAAGAATAGGTGGGCTATCCTACTACCGTCGGCGTCCGTGTCTGAATTGTTTTGTATTTTGACAGAGTTATGCCCCTTGTTCCACTTAGATTTTCTGGTTAAAGTTTATATTCAAAAGTTTTGTGACTTCAAAACTGCATAAGTTATTCACTTGAAACTTGGAACTTACCTTTGTCATCAACTTCAGTATCAGGGGCAACATTCCCCATAACTCTGTTTGTATTTTGACAGAATTATGCCCCTTTTTCACATAGATTTTCTGGTTTAAGTTTATATTCAAAAGTTTTGTAACTTCCAAACTACATAAGTTATTCACTTGAAACTTGGAACTAACCTTTGTCATTAATTCTAGTATCAGGGGCAATATTGCCCATAACTCTGTTTTGTATTTTGACAGAGTTATGCACACTTTTCATATATATTTTGTGGTTAAAGTTTTTGCTCCAAAAATGTATAAACTATACAAGGCTTCACGTAAAAGTTTTGTATTTTAACAAAGGAGTAGGTTCGCTAACTGTCCATTTTCGCCCCCAAAAATGAAGAAAAATAAATCCGAATGTTTTTTTTTGTGTTAGTTTTTTATCATCCTTAACCTTTTAACGTTCGAAAAACACCAATTTAGTATGTTTAGGGCCTTAATTCTAAGATGTACGTGAATTTACACCACCCTAGGGTTAGGCAAAATCGGCTTTTTTCCAATAATTGATGTTTTATATGAAAAACGTACTATGAGCGCAGATTTGTACCACTTTGCAAGGTTAAATTTTAAATTCTGAATGCAAAACTGAACATAATGATAGAGATTACGCAGTGGTACACCAATGCGCTAATATTTTAATTTTAACTTTCGTCAATTAATGCAACACGCAAAGGACCATATGTGCCTAATTGACGTATAACGTGAACTGTAATTATAATCCACGTCAGTTACTGTCCTTGAAGAGAAAACGCTTTAAGAGAGCACTAAAATATAAATCGTGTTCACAATGTTATCTCAAATAGCATAATTTTATTATACATGTTCAGGTTCGAAATGAACTGAGTACGAGCACATCGGTCGCCAAAGCAATCGATGTGAACATATTATATGTACATCTATATTTAGCCGAGTTGACAGTTGATATTTACCGAATATTTCATCAGGATTGAGTCAAAGAAAACAAGTAATTGATCCTTAAAACTATCTTTTATTAATCTTAAATCTAAACACTGTGTAAAAAGTATTAGAAACACTTTATTTTCGATATTTTATTCATTTAAAGAATGATCTGAATAAATGCATATCCGGAATTCGTGCAACCGCATAATAGTGTTTAAAATATAAGTATACTATATGTAAACATTGGTGATTTTTAAATAAATTAACTTGTTATAAAGTAAAAAAAAAATACAATATAATTTTATTTACACATTTCCATTTTATATATAATCTTTTCAAAAAGAAATCAATAAAAACATCGTCTGCACCTAAACTCTATTTTTAGATCCTTAGAAATTCTCGACTTATTGATCCGCTTTGAACATGCTGATGTAATAGCGCAGAGGTAGAGCGCTGGTGTAGCATGCGGGCAGATAGAGTTCAGATACGGTCTGGGCCAAACTCTTTTGTTATACCTATAAAAATACAAGTAAATTGCAGAATGGTTAAGCACTATCAATGCATTATTTGCAACAAGCGTATGAAACAAAGCGAACGTCGGACAGTATCTGAAAAATTGAGAAAACATCTAAAGAAGTTGTCCATTCAGCCTTTTGATACAGATGTGGTGTGTGCTGTCTGCCGAATTACATTCTATAGGAATGCACCGTCAGTTTCTTCTGGCTCGACACAGGACACAGATGATCCCAACTGTGTACCTCAAGCATCAACTTCTAAGCATCAGTTTACGAGTCCACCGTCTGTGAGTGAAAGTTTTAGATAAATGTAGCACAAGTCTCTTATAAGAGTGGCTATCAATATATGAACTGGTGGTTAATTATCCAATTGCATTAAACATCGAGAGACAAGCGAAAGGTGTTTAATGTTTCTTTATATTTTATTGCTTTAAAGTACGAACGTTTATCCCTATTATTCTATGATCGTTTTAACAATTGCTGTGTTACCGCTGGGTTTTTTGTCGCTAAAATATAATAAATGATGGCTGAATGATTCGCAGTATGACACATTAAAATTAACTTTGGAATGATCATATAATATAGGAGACAACCGTCATAATATGCGAAGTTTCAGCTTAACATGTAAAGAACACCTAACAGACGTACCTCTCGTTTTGAATAATCAGTAAAAAGCATTGCTAATTACTATTTTGCATCATGTTACCTTTTGAATGTGTGCGAATCGATTACAACTCTTTTAATAAATTTACTCTGAAAAGCGAGTTTCGAAAAACTGCAGTTCCGAAGTTGATACGAGAATGCGTATTAATTTACATATTATTTTATAACAGATATTTAGTTCAGTTATGTAATGGGACAATAATAATTCTAGGATGACACGCAGACAAAGAACACAATTTACCGTTGGTAAACTACCAATAAGCAACCCGAAACAATAGTTCCCAAACTGTAAAATATAAAAAAAGTATGCATTATAATGGCAAAAAAAGTTGTCAGGACCTGTTGATTAGAATTGAAATAATGTTCGCGTTATCGTTGTTTATCGGCTAATAAACATCAATTTGTCGTTTGATGTGGAATATAAAACTACTCAAGCCAACGCCCTCCTGGTTTAATTCATACGCATCATAACTCAAAATCGATGCTTATTAGCCGATAAACAACTATAAAATTGCATAAACATTTTTGTATGCTTATTACTTTTCTCGAACAGATTAAAAATAGATTACACATAACTTTTTCACGTTACCAATATGTTCATGATGAACCAACAAGAAATTGAAGAAAACTATGTTAAAACATTTGAAGTTTATTTAATAAATATAGCAATAGACAGGTTACACTTAAAATTCCGTCGACAGACAAGTCGAAGTCATTCAAGATGTTTCGTATGCAAACGAAACGGACCCAAGCTCGTTAGCCTGTCGACTGAGGGCCGATTTGCTGCCTTTGTGGACCATACTCTTCTCGTGCCCTCAGATGCCCGATGCTGTCCATCACACATTCATGATAAAATGCTTGTAACATCTGCTGTAAACAACATCCAAACTGTGTCAAACACAACTCAGATGAATCGAACTGCAATTTACGATCTTCTTCAGAAGATGAGACATGTGTGCGTTATTCGGAAAAAGTCGATGAATTTCGATACACTTGACGACTGTGACTACCCTTCTCTAACTGGTCTGACAAGAACACAGTTTGACGATTTGTGTTCACATCTTTTAGATAAATTCAAGAAAACACCGAAAAGGTCACCTAAAACAAGCATAGGGTTGTTTATCTTGAAGTTACATTCAGGACTTTCAAATCAACTGCTATCAACATTATTCGGCTACCTAAGTCAAGTGTTCGACGCGCAGTCGCGACGGTTAGGCAGGCTTGTATGAGGAGTTTTGTTCCATTGTACCTAGGACTGGAAAGTGCAACTAGAGAGACATTAATAAATGAACATACTCGACCGTTGGCCAAGACACTGTTTGGAACTGCAGATGATCAACTAAGTCTTGTTGTCGATGGTACATACATTTACATCAACAAGTCCAACAACTTCAGCCTTCAACATCGAACATACAGCCTACATAAGGGTCGACCGCTGGTCAAGCCCATGGTAATCGTCACCACGACAGGTCACTTTGTGACCATTGTAGGCCCATACCTAGCTGACAGCAAAAACAACGACGCTGCAATTTTAAACCATATGCTGAATAGAAACATTGAAGATATCAGGAATTTCTTGAAGGAAGGTGACGTCCTCGTGGTTGACAGAGGCTTTCGTGATTCCCTCTCTCTCTTAGCCGACCTTGGAATCAACGCGGAGATGCCAGCATTCCTCAGCAAAGGTCAGAAACAGCTGTCTATCGAAGACGCAAATGCAAGTCGTCTTGTCACGAAAGTAAGTGCAATAGCCTGTATGGAGTCATTGATGTACGCTTAGCCACGATTATGTAACATTAATATATTCAGACATAAATATATTTCAATATCTTATTTGTTGGTTGATGCATATATATATATATGCAAATTATTTTCACCATATACAACATCTAGTGGCATAAACCTATATAAATAAATAAATAAATAAATAAATAAATAAATATATAAATATATAAATATATATATATATATATATATATATATATATATATATATATATATATATATATATATATATATATATATATATATATATATATATATATATATATATATATATATATATATATATATATATATATATATATATATATATATATATATATATATATATATATATATATGCAGATTATTTTCACCATATACAACAAAATACATCTTTTTTCATATTTTAATCTTACTATTTGGTTGATACAGATCAGATGGGTGCCATGATCAAGCGCTTCAAATACCTAGATCGCGTGATTCCAACAGTCAAGTACCATGCATTGGCGATTTTGTCAGGATTGTATGTGCACTTTCTAATAAGTATTTTCCCCCACTTTGTTCACCAAATCAGCGTGAACAGGACGAATTATTAGCGTCTGAAATGCTCAATCGAAGCGACATGTCGAACGAGCTGAGGTCGTACGTGGAGGAAAACGGATTAGAAAGGAAAATAAAGATTCGGAAAAATGTGGAGGAATGCAACATTGCATTCCCACGCCTCAGTGACGAGCAGTTGAGCGAACTGACATTCGGTGTTTACCAGTTGCGGTTAAGTTCAAGCTACATTCAGGAACACTAACAGGGACATTGTTTAATCAAAGTCCATGTTCTTGACCCAAGTCTACTGTCTGTGAAGATGCACAGTCGACACAGCAGCAATAAAATGTTCTCCCTTTGTATCCAATTTTCTGACACAGTCATCAATTCATCGTACTGTACATGCAGAACAGGCTCTCGTGTTGTCGGCATGTGTGCGCACATCGCCGCAGTACTTTGGTATTTGTCCTTCGCCAGACACCAGGCTACTGACCGCTATGGTGTGCGTGATTGGAGTGTTCATCTGTCTGATGCTGCTACATTCGCCATCGACGACACGAGTGGCAGTGAAAGTGATTAAAAACAATGTAACAACATTATGGTGTACATGTGTATTGAGCATGATCGTTATTGACAGTGAACAATGACAGTGATTAAAAATGCTAACACTATTATAGCGCGTTATACAAAATGTTTACCTTTACATAATGTCTTTAAATTATCAGTATCAGTATCAGTACATTCTATAAAACGCCGGTAATATATTTTAAAGCTTATCGGATGAATGCTTACACATGTTTAAAATAAAAATATAATTACAACATTCATAAATAAGAATTCACCGAGTAAGTATTTATTTTGTTTAATATAATTTTTGTTGCGCAGCTATACAACTCGCATACGAATGTATTTTTAAACTTGATGCGTACACATGTATTTCAAACATGTTATCATATCATACATATTGATAATACATTTCAAGGGAGCTTATTTTATTAAATATACATATTCTATATGGTATGAAATTGACATGGTTGATTTGTATTGATATTAGAAGCTGACAACGGCACATGTCATTGAAAGGCTATAAAATGTTACAATGTAATATTATCAAAATGTCCGAATTATGTGTGTTCGGAAATCAAGCGAATTGTAATCACAGTCCCTTATAAATTGTAACAGTTAAAAACTATAAAATATCTTAAACAGTACGGACAAATTAAAAAAAAATATATTGATAAACTAATTTATGTATTACAACTCTACAAAAACGCATTGAACATTTACATATGACGTTAACGTTACGTTGGCGCCATTTTGGCCTGAATTGACGTTGATAGTGGTTGTATTCTATTATCATTTTTGACGTCATAATTGCTTTAAATTACAAAGCAACGCTTGTTGTGAATAAAAAACATTGATTGCGATGTAAAAGCTTTTAAATAAAATTCTGAGAGTGTGCGATTTTCGGTAGTAAGTGAACCTACTCCTTTATGCCCCTTCCACTATCCAAAATATGCACCAACTGAAATACTTCTAATTGTCGAGCACGCTGTCCTCTGACAGCTCTTGTTTAGCTAATCTATTTACCGAATAGTTCGAGCTGTACTACTCGAACATGCGTCAGCGTCGCCGTAATGCTCTGGTTACAGTTTGCGTGCAGCAAGTCCATATCTCTGTAACTACTACAGATATTCAATTGAAACTTCTAAAGTGTTCGGGGTCATTATGGGAGGTTACTGACCAAGGCCCATAACTCTGACCTGCAATTTAGCAAAATTATTGCCCTTTTTGTACTTAGAAACTCAGGTTAATGTTTGCGTGCAACAACTCCGTATCTCTATAACTACTACAGATATTCAATTGAAACTTCACACATGCCTTCATGAGTCATAATTGTGACCATAATTTTAACAGAATTATGCCCCTTTTCGTACTTAGAAAAGTCAGGTTAAGGTTTGGGTGCAAGAGAAAATTCAGGTTTAGGTTTGCGTGTAACAAGTACATATCTCTGTTACTACTACAGATATTCAATTGAAACTTAACATGTGTCTTCGGAGTCATTATGTGAGGTGACTGACCAAGGCCTATAGTTCTGACCTGCTATTTAGTAGAATTATGCCAGTTTTTGTTCTTCAGGTTAAAGCTTGCGTGCAATAACTTCATATCTCCATATCTGCTACAGATATTCAATTAACTCTTCACACATGTCTTCAAGGTCATTATATAAGGTCACTGGGTATGGCACATAACTGTGACAAGCATTTTAGCAGAATTATTCCCTTTGTGTAGTAATAAAGGCCAATAACTCTGACAAAGCGGTTGAATAGTCAAGCTCGCTGTCCTGAGACAGAGTTTGTTCTTCCAATCTTGACCAAATTTCCCCAGTTTTTATGTAATCATACGACTACAGCAGAAGCCAACAATGGGTCAGATTGGGCAACAAACATCAGAGTAATGGCCCCTTCGTAAGTGAAAAAAACGCAAAAAACACTTTTTCGTGCATTGAGATTTCATTTTTCATGCAATCTTGATAAAACGTCCACATGTTTTGTGTGGTCATAAGATCTCATCACAAGCCCCAAATTAGACAGGACACAGGAATACTGCAGTTATCTCCCCTTAATTATGAAAATTAATTCAAAAATGGATTTGATGTCAGACAGGGATTTCATTTTCAACCTGTCTATACGAAACTTGCACAATTTTTGTATGACCAATTTTTTATTAACACCGGTTAAACATTGATGTTCTGGTTGAATTAACTGGCTTAAAAAAGCAGAAATATAGAAATGAGGACAATTCAGATTGTACTCCTTTTACTTAGGAGCGTTTCAACTCCGACCGAGTATGAATTATGTACGAACGAAATGGGTATGTAATGGGTATGTCTTTGTTAAAGTAAATTGACCTTTAACAATCATAATGAAATTACGTAATACAATAATTCTTATTAATGAATATAGTTAAATGTATTATTGCTAAGAATATAAAGTAAAACACAACAGCAACAAAAACAACAAAATAAGTATTAGTTTGATGAAGTGAAAACAAATCGCATTTATTGCACACAACACATCAACAAACTTGAAATGTTCAGACATTGTATGAGATTGATACATGTTGGTTTAACTATATATTTTTTTTTTCACAAGAATTTTTTTCTGTGTACGCAAGTATAGCATAGATGACTAGAATTGCTCATTAAGTTGAGTTTATTTCGTAATTTTATTATAGATATTGTATCTACATCACCTATGTGTGAATTGCCACATATGCGTCATATATAAATGTTTGCATCTTATTTCATGCTATGCGGTGAATGAGTGGAGAATACCAGTGAATGATAACCCGATCATTTTACCCTAAGTCGAGTGAAATGATAACGTTTGATCATTTCACTATTGGTTCTATGCAACTACTTATAACTTTGTTTTTGTGTTAATTTTTAGGTCCCCGTGCTCATGGTGAGCTTTAGGGTCACATTTTGTCCGTCGTCCGTCGTGCGTCGTGCGTCAACATTTTCATTCAAAGAACATAACCTCCTAAACCGCTAGACAGATTGTTGGGTGACCCTCTTTCAAAATTGTTCAAATAGTTCCGGTCTGCTGCATATGTAGGTTACAAGAGCTAAAATATATATTTAAAAACGGAAAACTTTAAAAATCTTCTTCTCTAAAACCACAAGGCTTGGAGCCTTCCTGTTTGACATGTGATATCCTCTAGTGGTCCTCTACAAAGATTATTCAAATGATGCCCCTGGGATGAAAACTGGCAACGCCCCGGGGGTCACATGGTTTATATAGACTTGTATAGCAAATTGACTTTAAAAATCTTCTTCTCTGAAACCGCAAGGACTAGAGGTTTCATTTTTGGTATGTAACATTGTATAGTGGTCCTCTAAAAAGATTGTTCAAATGATGCCCCTGGGATCAAAACTGGCCACACCCGGGGGTCACATTATTTATATAGACTTGAACAGCAAAATGACTTTAAACAATTTCTCCTCTGAAAGTTCAAGGCCTGGAGGTTTTATATTTGGTATGTAACATTGTGTAGTGGTCCTCTATAAAGATTGTTCAAATGATGCCCCTGGGGTCAAAGCTGGGCACAGCCCGGGGGTCACATGGCTGATATAGACGTAAAATGGTAAAATGATTAAAAAATTCTTCGCTGAAACCACAAGGCCCAGAGGTTTCACATTTGGTTAAAACATTACATCGAAACCTCGATTTGGATTGCATATGGGATGGGTGGGGTCAAGGTCAAGGTCAATGTTACTAAAAACGTTTTCCGCTCAATAACTTTAGAACGCATTGAGATATTTTAATGAAATTTAATACATAAATACATTATATTGAGACCTCAATTGGGATTGCATATGGGGTGGTGGGTCAATATCAAGGTAACAGTTATTAAAAAGAGGAATATGGTTTCCGCTAAATATCTTGAGAATGCATTGAGCTATTTTAATGAAACTTAATACATAAGTACCTCATATTGAGGCATTGCTTGGGATTGCATATGGGGTGGGTGGGTTCAATGTCACCGTTACTGAAAATAGACAAACTTATTCCGCTCACTAATTTATTTTAATAAAACTTAATACACATGCCTAATATCGAGACCTCACTTGAGTTTGCTTATGGGGTGGGTGGTGTCAAGGTCTCTGTTATTAAAAGTAGAAAAACGGTTTACGCTCAATAACTTAAGAACGCATTGAGATATTTTAATGAAACTTCATATGTAGATACCTTATAATCGAGACCTTGCTTTACGTATTTAGTGGGTGGGGTCAAGGTCAAGGTCACTGTTACTAAAAAAGAAAAACGGTTTCCGCTCAATATCTTGAGAACGCATGAAATATTTTAATGAAACTTAATAAATAAATAAATTATATTGAGACCTCGATTGGGATTGCTTAGGGGTGGGTGGGGTCAAGGTCATGGTCACCGTTATCAAATAGAGGAAAATGGTTTCCGCTCAATATCTTGAGAATGCATTGAGCTATTTTAATGAAACTTCATACATATATATCAGGTGAGCGACCTAGGGCCATCGTGGCTATCTTGTTTGAAAGTATGAGTCTGATTTGCTTGTTAAAGTGAACTTTTGAGAAACAAGTTCTCAAATCAAATCCTCAAAAAATCCTTTTTTCTAGAGTTGTGTTGATATAATGTCACTTCAAGAATTTGCACACTTGAGGTAGATGATAAAATCCAGTTAATAGTGACCTTGTATATGTATATGTGTTCTTTTACTAAATCGTATGCGTGTGTGTGTGTGCGTGCGCTCGTATTACTTTTTATATAAACTAAATAAATAATAATAACGGACACTACTATACTACTACTACTACTACTATTACTACTACTACTACTACTACTACTACTACTACTACTACTACTAATAATAATAATAATAATAATAATAAATAACAAACACTAAAAAGGGAAATCAACTGCAAAATGGAGAGTAAAACAAAATAATGTTTTGTTTGATTGCAAACGAATGAAATTGATCATACACATTCAACTTAAATGAAATTCGAGGTGGTCAATATAAATTATGTGTGGTGGATTTTGAGTGCAGCAATAGTTTGTGCAAACAGCTTAACATGTCTGGCTGAATTTTTTGTCTGTGTTTATCAGGCGTTTGATCGGTGTAATGACATTATATTTAGCTGTGCATGCGCTCGTCGTATGACATTTTTGCAAAAAGTTGTTATTTACGTAAACATAACAGTTGCATGCCAAATGTTTCTACAATATTTGTATCGCTTGTGTAATTGATGAACTCAGTACCAGCGATTCTGTTAGTATTGCATATCCCATATTAGACATACTTTGTTTTCTTGCAACATTGCTTTTTACAAAGGCACTTACAAACTTCGTGTCACGGACATATTTTTGCCACTTAAAATACAATGTCTTGCATTATTATAATGTATAGCCTTTAACTTAATTCCCGTTTGTTTGCATTGACTATTAATTCTTTGTTGTTTTGCAACCATTGATTAAAATCACCAGTTTTTTTTCTCACTTCAAAGCATACCTGAGCCCTGTACTGGTAAAAAGACATGCTGAGCTTTTGTTCTTTTTTTTAGGACAAACTTTGTATGCTTCAAACTTGATCTTTGTGTGAGGGCTTAGGAAACAACAAAAGAATTGCCGAAATGCGAATTTTTCAATGCATGCTTGTATTCGGATACTCGTTATTTTAACAAAGCGATTTTCGCCATTATCTGATTACATTCCACATAGAAACGTTATTGTACGTTGGTAAACAGCTTTTAAAACATTGTGAATTCTTTGTGTTTGAGGCCAACAAATATGGTCGTGTTTCCAAAAAATAAATGCAAAACATTGGGAGAGCTGGAGTGGCGGAGCATATCAGTGTGTTTCATAAACGTGCGACAGTTGTTTAAAAAGATTTGTTCAAATGATAGTCGCGCGTATAGTATATGTATTTTGCATTTGCAAGAGCTCAATATACCGGCAAACAATCCTTTATTTCTTATCATTTCTTTTATACAACCATGAAGAAATAATAATATATCATTTCTTTGTCACAACAATTTAACAAAATATTAATTTTTATCATACCACAATGCTGAAATCAGCCTGATACTAAGCTGCCTGATATATCTTTTCATATCAGATTGTTTATATCAGTCAATTTTTGGAGGTCCGTCATATTACCCGGAATCAATTATTAATTCATCCTTTTTGGTAATAATGAATCAAATTCAACGAAACAAACAATTTGATACCAAGAACGTATACAGTTTATTATTTTTATTCGTCATAAATCACAAAAAAATATTTTTTCAATATTCACGTAAACACACGTTGGTAGTGGTATGACGTTATCAATGGAACAATAAATCATACAGACCGTATTTACCCTATGTATTGGGACATTTAAAAATAATTGTTTTTTTATAGTCCTAATATTAAGAGACTTAATAAAATAATTCTCGAAATTGTGTCCCAATATTTAGGGCCATATTTGATACAATCTAGTCTGCATTATATCTATGTCTGAAAAGTTAATTAGTTTTATTTATTTGGGATAAAAATCGCTTACTTAAATATATTACATATTTAATTCTAAATAATTAGAAGATTTTTGATTGTTTTTGATGTTTATATGATCAATTATTTCTTGTTGGGGGACTTATTCGAAATTAATTTAGAAGCTTAATTGAGAAGACTATGCTCCGCTAGAATATGCAGTTTGCACCATGTGTTAACTAATCATGGCTCTTATTGTGGTGTATAGATAAGCAAGCGCAATATACCGTGCCACAAGATTCTATGCAACAAGCGTAGTGGCAGGGTATGAAATGTTTATACAGTAACAACTTAAGGTGTTATTTTGGTGTCCCATTAGTTAGTGACACAAAATAATTCAACTTTTAAAAGTGTCCCAATATTAAGGGGCGCGAAAAATAATTATTTTTCCAAAAATTAGGGGTGTCCCAATATTTAGGGTGTCCCAATACTTAGGGTTATTACGGTACACAATTATTTCAATACATTCCAAATAAATGCACTTAATTTCACTACACAGGATCAGTTTATGTTGAGCTTCAAATACTTTTTACCAAATATTGAAAATGTCATAGTCAATATTTACTTGAAGGTGTCAATTTCAATGCACAACTCCAAAATGGCGTTTCCAAACAATAATGTGACGTGTGTTCTCCGATAAAATTGATCGCTGCAATCCATTTCAGCGTGCAAAATCAACGCTGTTTTTAGATTTTAAATAGTTTTTATTGAGCTCGTTTTGTGTTATTTATAGAAAACCGTGGAATTGATACACAGAAAAACAGGTTACTGCATGCCTCACCGTTATATTATTCTAAGCCTCACCTGATATATTTCACAAGACCATTCAGTAACTTGTTATTCTATATACATTGTATATATTGTTGACCAGCAGTTACTTTCACTCAATACTTAAAATTCTAGTTCAAATTATTTTTCCAGTGGAACTACCAATTGCTGTATTTATTAAAAATAAAACGTATCCGTGCTTGCCTAATGAACTTTTCTATATCTTCGAAAAAGAAATAAATATCTCTGAAAATAGTTATTTGTAATATTTCCCAGTATGTTTATTTTTATTTCACTCAAATTACCGAGTAAGATACATGGGTTATGATATAAATAGTCATTGAAGATTGTTAAAAGGAGCATATACATTTCTCTTAAAATCTTAATGCAACATGAATACTGCGTACCTTTTAATCTTGTTCTGAATTTGGGATGACGTTTTGACTTAATCATTGGATTAATGTTAAGTTTAATCGACATCTAGTCACAATAACCTATTAGTCACATTTACAGGTGGATACGTTATGCGTAACAGTTGTTTTATTTATTCTGTCGATCCGTTGTCATTATGAGCTCGGTGGTAGAGCGTATGTGCACGCCTCAAACTTAGGTTTATATTGGCTTATATTAAAATTAAAAGCCCGTGAGTGATTAAACATGTATACCAGAACCTCCAGGTCGCAAGGCGGACACCATATGAAAACAAATTGATGTTTCAATTACTTACTTCTTTCATTTTTGTAATTGCATTTTGCAACTAGATAATTAAAGACGTGCATTTTAGTAAGCATTCTTAATGCAGTTAGCATTACTATTCATGGAAATGTTGAGTTTTCTGCATATTTGATGTGGCATATAAAAAAGTCGTCCGTATTTAAAAATTTGCTGAAACATTGCTAAAACCAATTAGCTTGAAATAAATCCCCGTTTTGCTTTGACTGCAATTAATTTGTTTCACTTGCAATACGGTATCAATGTCAAAAGTCTTTCTTCGCTTTAAAGCGTACAAAGAACCTGTACTGATTACATGACATGCTAAGCACTTTTTGTGTTAAGAACAATGCAACTTACACGGGTCGTATTTGGACTCGCTGTAAATAGATTTCGCGCGAGGGTTTTGAAACAAGTTGGACCAAAAACTTGCAAAACAAAAGAATTGCCGCAGTGTTGAATATTTTCATTGTATCGCGATACTCTGCTTTTAAACTTTACGATTTTTTTGGCAAGAATATATACACTCGTATATAGTAATGTAAAACTACGTTGGTAAATAGCCTTTAAAACATTTTCTTGTTTCTTAGGGTTAGACAGAAAAAAGTTTTAAAATTGAATCAAACGAAATTAACATAAAACATAAGAACAGTTGTTTACCTTTATTCGGTAAACACCGACACGCTCAATAGTTCCTAAAGTAGAATTAACTGGCATTTACATACTTAATGTGCTCGTATATGTCTCTTTATCATTTAAATACAAGAAAAGTGGAAATTCAACGAAACCTTAATTTTTCGAAAGCAATGCCCTTAAGTACGAACTATTATTAAACTAGAAACGTGGCCACGCCACAGAACCAGGTTTTTAATCTGATCTGATCTGATACTCGGCCTAGTTGAGTATGGTTTCATATGAACGAAATAATGGTATTTATAGAAACTATATATAGCGAGGTTGAAGCCAATTGTATGAATGAAAATTTACTGAAACAGTTGAAATAACAATCTTTTCTTGACCCCACCCAACCCATACGAATCCCAAGCTAGATTTCAATATAAGGTACCTATATAAGAAATAGACATATCTCTGATTAGAGCTGCAACTATTTAGCTTTGACTTAATTCAATTCGATTTCGATTTCAAACATTATTTAGATGAATGCTTTGATTCGACCCATTTTGCATTTTTATATACTTGTGCTTGCGTATTGATGAGTCGTGATTTGCTTTTTTTTTTACTAATGCCATTGTATGGTTAAATGTCAACGTATGTGCCCATTATATAGAAAAAAAAGTGGAGATAATGTTTGACAACCAGTTCAATATAACAGCAACCATGATGTCATGATCAATTTATATTATTAATAAACACGAACAACATAATTTAATCAACAATTTTATTAATAATCATCTTTGAATATATAAAAGAGAATCGAATGGAAATTAGTTGGTTTGGTATCGTTAATCGAATCAAGCCATTTACATTCGATCTAGATTTATCGATGCGTCTAAAGTTGCAGTTCTATCTCAGATCGTTATTGAGTTATTGAGTGGAAACTGTTTTTCAATTTTTTGTAATGGTGACCTTGAACTTGACCCCACCTGACATTAATGAACTCCTACGCGATCCATCGATATAAGGTATCTATATATGAAGTTTAATTGAACTATTTTAATTCATTCTCGAATTATTTAGTGGAAACCGTTTTTCTATTTTAGTAACAGTGACCTTGACCCCCTCCACCGCATATAGGATCGCAAGCGAGGTCAACTCGATTCGTTCTTGAGCTATTAAGGAGAATTAATTACTATATTTTAGTAACGGTGACCTTGAAGGTGACCCCACCCGCTATAGAAGAAATCCCAATCAAGGTTTTGATTTAAGGTATCTATTTGTGAAGTTTAATTGCAATATCTCATTTCATTCTTGAGTTATTGGTGGAAAAGTGGGGAAGACGAAACCATATTTTTATTTCTAGTTACGGTGACCTTGACCTTGACTCGATATGACCCCCATATGCAATCACAAGAGAGGTCTTGATACAATGTATCTATATATGAAGTTTCATTATACTATCTTAATTCGTTATTGAGTTATTGAGGAAAAACTATTTTCTATTTTTAGTAACGGTGACATGGACCCCATATGCAATCCCAAGCAAGGTATCTATGTTTTAAGTTTCATTACAATAGCTTAATTCGTTCTTGAGCGGAAACCTTTTTTTCTATGTTAGTAACGTTGACCTTGACCCCACCGTACCAAATGCAATCCCAAGAAGGGACTTGATAAAAGTAAATGTATGAAGTTTCATTAAAATATCTCCATTGGTTCTCGAGTTATTGAGCGGAAACCCCAGTTGAACACCGCACGCCGCACGCCCGATCGACCGAACGATCGATCACACATAAAGTTTCACATCAATCAAGCAATTAACAACTACACCAACTATAAACCAAGCGTTAAATCAACTTAACATTTTAGTTTTTGCTTGAATGACATAAACTACCGAAATATATTGCGGTAAGTTATTGAGTAACAGATCATTGTTATACACTATGTAGTCTTAAACAAACAGGGCTAATGTAATAAACGAACAACATTCACATTTAATTAATTAATAATGGGGAATTCATCAGTGGTCCACTCGAAAATAGGCCGTTTATCAAATGTTTCGTTTTTCTGCGTAACTGTTTAATCCAACTTTTTACCTTTCTCAACATCCAATCAGATGTTGTGAAAATTTCCCGCCAGTAGTCCAGAAGGAATAAATCCTAACATTGCATCGGCTTTTTGAAAAGAAATCCCCACCAATTCCTGAAAAACACTGGCCCCATCTCGTTTTCGAGGTGAATGTGAAAATGAGCCTATGGTACTTCCGATGTAGAGCTCAGAACAGGAAATTTGTCAAAAACGTAAACTACCTTAAGAGGTAGGTCTGTTTTATTCTTGACTACAACGATTTAAAGCTTTTGTTTAAAAATCGGACATGCAGTTGCACGTAGAAATTATCTCACTTAATATATGTGCAGACCGATATGCTGTTTACAAAGAAAGCGAAGAATTGTTTGAGTTATAAAACAGACCTATCTCTTAACTTTGCTTTTGACTAATTTTTGTTCTGAGCTCAACCCCATAAGTTGCATTTTCTCAATTTTCATTCAACTCCAAAAAGAGGCGAAGCCAGTGTTTACAGGCCGTTAATATCGCATCAATAGGCAACATTCCAAAAATAACACTGGCTGACAATGTTATGAAATACATATTCAAGAAATAGGTCAAGAAATAGGTCACTTTTAGAAAACTAAAAATAGCATAGTAGGAGATGCTGATACAGCTGCGAAGCCGCTAAGATGCGTAGAGTGGGTTTGTGTATAATATTATTTTTCGGCGTAGCTGTCTAAGATCACTTTTGACATAGATTTCTTGCGATAATTATGCAGCGGGAAAATTCAATGCCAATAGAATTGGGCAAATTTTCTAATTTTAGGTAATGCAAACTTCAAACAATGGTTTAACGTATACCAATAACTGTTGCATACTTTTGGGGATTAAAAATTTACATAATTGTTTACATAAGCGGTTAAAATAAAGTTATAAACATATCCTCGGCATATACTCGAGAACTGAGGCTAATTATGAACGTATGTTCTCATTGTATGCCATAAACAGAATGATATAGTTATTCACGTAACGAAATAACTATTTTGTTTAGCCTACTTTTATATAAGCAGTACGCTCTATAAATAGCAATTATGCAATGTCCCCATTCATAAATCTCACTCACAGAGTTGCCGTTCCAAGTAGCCCATTGATTCTAGCGAGTTCATCGCATTCCAGAAACAGTAGTGTCATTCTAAAAATAGCGCGCCTCGCTAGCAAACCGTTGTATAGCTGTGTTAATATACTCGTACATGCATCAATAATAGCGTTCAGAGAATCATAAACCTAAAAATTTCAATAAATGGGGAATTTATATTATAAACTTAATGTTAATTTGAAATAAAATTGTGGTTACGATTTATTTACGATTATTTATAAATGCATCTTTCTATACATTTCTTCAGTAGATGTTATTTAATATGTAAAAAGATGCTACATTTTCCATAGATAAAATGTTATGAAAGAAGATTCGGAATACGTCGAATTGTTATTCGCGTAGCATGAATACACAATTTCAATACTAATTATACACAGGAACCATTGATATATCATATTTCTACTGATATAATTTTAAAATCGTCAAATAAAGTCTTCACATTTCAAAAATCGCTGAATGTTCCTTGAATTTTGTTTTTTATTAGGATACACAGGATAAATACTTATTTGACTTCAAATCGTTATTATATTAGATAACTAACATGCATTGTATATTACCGGTACTATAAATAACTATGTAGACTCGTCTGATACATAATAATTTTAATTCATTCCCGAAATTATTTTCTTATATTGTTAATTTGTTAAATTGGCTTGACAAATTCAGATAACAATTATGTTAACCTAAATTATTTTGGTTATTCATATATCACTGGTAGAAACATGGAGTTGTATGATTGGTTTATTCACGGCAAAGATATTAATTATAATTTTATATAATTTTTTAATTTATAAATTTATCTCAAATTAACTTTTGGGTCCGAGAAGTTTTCTTCTAGTGTCCGAAAAATCTGGGGTCCAATAAGTCTCCTAATATTTGTGGGGACCAAAAAATCTGGGGTCTGAGAAGTCACGTAACCGATCATCATGGCCGTCTGTTTATCTAATTTTTAAATGACATGTCAATATTAATTTCAACGCTGATTGTCTTTTTTAAAGACATTTCTTGTATATGTTGTGCGCATAGTAGTTTTGATGCTGAATTGTTTATGAAGTACAGATGTTTGTACTAAATTATCGTGTAGAGGCTATTCAATCTATAAAGTATGAATATACATTAATTATAGGTTAGAAACCAGTAAATTAAAACTCAATAGGGTCCCATTGTAAAACAGCAAAATCTCATGGCGTTGTTCGCCACTTTTCTTTGAATCAGATCTCTTTGCTTTTCTCTGCTTTTAAAATTCAAAATAAAAATATGTAACGCTCCTTCTAAAAAAAATCATCTCACTTGATTGTAGTCACCCTAAGAAACAACAAAATGCACTCGCGATTTCGACAAAAGCACATGTGGTCTATACATAAACTGCCGAACATTCAAATTTCAAGTAATTCGGTGTTATGATACATCAAAATGCACAGAAGACATGCCGTTTTTAGGAAAACACCATTAAAACCAGTGTCCGTTATGCGAAGTGTCTCTATTGACAGAAGAAGAAACTATTTAATATATAGCATACTTTCAATAATACAATGTATAGACTATGAATATGGGGAACGATGTACATGTATTAGTAACAAGTTATTTATATTTACTTTTACCTTTGAACTTATGTGCGCAATATAAATGTATTGTTTACTAAATAAATTTAACATTATATTACCAAAACTTGACGACCAGTTCAATTAGTATTAAAACTAATATGACAATATGCCCTGATGATTGCTTTTCATTTTAAATGATATCGGAAAATACTATTATGTGCGTCTAGAATACAGATCTATGAAGACATGATCAGTTTTAAATATTTATGTAGGACATTCAATTTACATTCTATACAAACATTTACCACATACGCCGAATATCTTTTTAAAAGATATTTCTTGTTTTAGTTTAAAACGACATTTCACATAACCGACAAAGGCTATTTCCTGAATACGACGAGTCTCCTGTGCATTTTGATATATCGTGACATCGAATTACTTGAAATTTGAATATTCAGCAGTTTATGTATAGACAGCATGTGCATTTGTCGAAATCGCGACTGCATTCTATGTTTCTTGAGGGTGACTACAATCAAGCGAGATGCATTTTCTTAGAAGTAGCAATACATAATTATCTTTTTTATTTTAAATTGTGTATGTAGAGAGCATCATCTTTCCAAAGGGACCGAACTTGGAACACGTGAATCAAAGGAAAGTAGCGAAAGACCCCAGAAGGTTTTGCTACTTTACAACGGGACCCGAAGGGAATTGGATGTACTTGTTTCTAACCTATTAGAACAACGATTGAAATACTGAACTGAAACTTTGTTATGATCGTAGTATGCAAACCAGTGCATAATTAAATTTATTTATGACCATCTCACGTGAATACCGTATACATATAACAAAACAATTTGAAAATATCACACATTTTATTACACGCAGAATCATATTACACAACGTTTTGCTACAGCAAGACATGACAAAGAAAAGATAACTTTTTATTATATACCTTTAGATTATCTGACTCAAATACTGGTGTATTTTACAATTGGCCAGATAGGATTAACATATTTTACACTGTGAAATAATATTCCGTACTCAACGGCTAGAAAAAGCGGACTACTTTTACGTTCGTTTAGTACCGTTTATTTCCGTAACGTTCCGAGCGACTTTGGGGAAACGCCCCTCTATTTATGGACTTGATGACGCTGTTACAACATGTTGATTTGAATGACGTCATTGATGTACATGACATGCATTCATGCGCGTTCTTTAGTACTGTTGTTATCATTTGGTTTGTTTCGAGGCAGTATCTGGTGGTGTTTTGATCGTAAGGAGGTATATAATAAATGGAATACTACATGGCTGTGGTGCAATGCAAGCCACCAGAACACCATAGTCATGTAATATTCCCTATTTATTAATACTTGTACGGTGTACATCGAAATGTTTGAGATAGATTTGGTCACGTAAAAGTGAATATAGCAATAATAAATACAAACATTTTAACATATTCACATAAAAATAATTTGAACAAATGGTTAAACATATTATGCATAGCAGTATTTTCTTTGCAGGATGGCTCTTTACAATTAAACTACTGTATTACGACAATTATTAATGTGTTTTTTAAGAATATTTGTAATAGCACTGTTTTTTAAATAGTTGTGCATTTATTACTGCACATCTAAAAAAAGTGATTTGTGCTCTGATCTGTCGATGTCTTTCGCCGTCTGTACTTACACCGGGAATGGATTGACTGTCTTAGTACTGACCAGTAAACACACTTATTAAGTGTCAAAACTCTGTCAACGTCCCATCATATCTATCCTAATTTCTGATTCATAGTCATTCTTTGTTCAAGTAACCTTTTTAAACAAATCGAACATAGCACGTAATATAGTAAAATATAAACGACATGTCAGGTCCTCGTACGCAATGTTGTCGTATGTGAAACGTAGACACGTGCAATGCAGAAGGTTTTAATGCACTAAAACACTACACTAGTTCATCCTGAATAAGTGCTGTCATTTGTAAGCAAAGACTTGGTTTTATAAGTTTATGTACTTTATTAAAAAAAACCGACAGTGATTTTTTTTTCAGACGTGAACGCATATCACAAAAAAACTACAACACTTTGCACCACACATCTTTTAATATAATGTTAAGACAATTATTAATTTTCAATACAGTCTTCCTGGATTTGTACAGCCAGACATAACTGATGTGTGGACGCAATATTGTGAATGACGAACAAACGGAAACAAATAAACAATCAGTTAATATCAAAACAACAGAATGTGCCACATATAACATATATATTACCGTATGGTGATGTTGCATACAAGTCAGTCTTTTAATCATTAACAACACATCTATGTAAAATGCACGAAGATCACAGTAGATATATCTAACGTTTTTGAAGTCGGTTAAACTATACTGGTTTAATTAACATCCTTTTAGAGATTGGATAGTTGATATCAGAGGGATGTAATTCATAGCGTTTCCTGCTGAAACCTTTCCAGAATCAAAAATTTGCCATCTACCTGTCTTTTCACGAGACATCGAGCACATAATGACTGCTTGATAGGGACCGGCGTGTTCGAATGCTGTCTTGCAAAGGTCTTTCTCAGGTTTTGCAGCCTCGTAAAACTTTAAACTTGGCTTTGAATACCTTGATATGTTGGGGGAGCTCCACGCACTCAATGTAAAATACAGATGTGTAATAAAATGGGGCATATTCTTCAGATTAACATCTATCGTGTGGTGTCCCGTCTTGTTAATGGGATCTATAATGTCTCCCGAGTGTGTTATGGCATTGCAAGGTTTTTTATGACAAAAATCACACAGATCTACCAAGTTGGTGCCATTGAAATATAAACACGTTGCATCAAGGAAATCAGGTCCATCTAATGGAAAACCCCAGTATAAATCAAAAACCACGTGATCAAAATTTTCAGGGATGGCAAACAGAAGTACAACTAGCATAATGGAGGCGTTTGCTTGAACTTTGAAATCACTTAGCTTTGCTCTTGAACCATTTTGCAAGTAGTCCTGAAAGAAACATAACTAGCTATGTAACATGATATATTTCGGTCCATTATATTCAATATTCTTTGATTTGTGGAATATGTGACAAAATATATTGGAAATTGTCAATTCATCAATTTGTGAATGTTTCCCTTTAAATATAAATATTACAAGACAACATTAATTATAATAGATCTAGTCAAACACAAATATTTTACAAACTAAAGAATAATTTCAAAACATACTGTCAGTTCCATTTCTTTGTAGATAAGCTTCTGCTTATTTTCATCGTGCTTAAGTTTTTCCTTAATTTGCATTTTCAGATCTAAAATGTCCATATCTGACGTGAATGGAATCGCAACGTTTTCACCAGTAAGAAGGTTAATTGTTAACCGCGCTGTTGCTCCTTGTTTTGCATGTACGGAGGAAGCCGTTACATCTGTTACGGTATATTCCTTAAACATTTCATTGAGGATAGATTGAAAAAACTTCAGTGCAGGATCCTGGAGAGTGGCTGTCTGCTTGCAGTTAGGATCTGGGCATTTCGAGTGTTCCTTAACAGACTTCATTGTGCACTTAAAGAGAGGTGAACGAGCAAATAATTAATCGTTTCAGCTGTTCAGCTCACAACACTATGCAGTTTAGGTTATAATTATATATAAGATGTACATTTCAAGTTAACAATTTAAAATTTCACGGAATTGCTGTCAGTACATACGTTTTATAAAACAACAACAACTAAACGCATATAAAAGTTATATGTCATTGTTATTGGACTTTGTTACTACTCTCTGAAGATATATATTTACGCTTTGAATAGTTCTCTTATGAACATGAATTAATTGCACAGTCTTATCATGGTGTTTACATGTGAACAGCAAATAAAAAACAATGTTAACAAATTAAAGTTTAGATTATTAAACTACAAATAATAACTTAACTTACCCTTAAGCAGCACAGCACTGGATGACAACAGTCTTTGGACACATTATGCGGTGGATATTCGTTTGGAAGCTTGAACACTTTGCACAGGCTGCACGCCATCTTGATATCACTATGGACGAAAATCAAATAAACAGCCCCCGAAAACGCATTCGTTTTTCTTCTGATCACTGTGTGCTTGAAAATTCAAGGTCAATGCTATAAATACTTTGAAAGTCACTCTTTCCAATATTGTTCGGTGATTGGTTTAAAGAGGTACAGTGATAGAAATATAGTTTATTATAACAATTCGCAGTATAGATTGCAAAATAATATTTTCTGTTGCCATCTTTTTCCGAATGACAGTAATACTGTGACTTGTACATGCCAATGACTATTTTGCATATGTATTAAATATAAATTCATAACTTCATGCACATATCGCATTTTTGTGATATGCACATTTTGGAATATGACGTTTTGATGACAACGATAAATAAGGAAAACATTAATGTAAAATGTCTTAAGTTGTTGCATGTATGCATATACAAATATGCCGTCAAAATAATTGAAATTACATATAGTGTAGTCTCTTTAATTGTGTTGTGCAAAGACAAGTTTCATATTGCATAAGTAGTATAGCTGCCATTGTAGCTATGCTAAAAAGCGAAGCGCTTTGCACGCACCGGTAGTTCGTTATCGGCTCGCAAAACAAACGGACGCATTCGGTGTATATTGTATTGGTTTTATGTGCGGTCTTCTTGTTCGTTATCTTTGCTGGCGAAAAGGTAAGTCATTTCACCAGAGTAGTCAAATACTTTAAGTTGTTTTAAAATTACAATTGTATATGCTATTTAGAAATTGCATCTAAGGGAAAACATAACTTTATTCTATTTATTGATAATCATGTCATGTATCAGGCTAGTAAACCACAATCAAACTTCGGCTTAATTCATTTGTTTGTTAAACACCACATACATAATTTCAGTATGCGCCAGACCTTAAAAATTATACCGTTATTGAATATCGATTAAAACAACTACATTTAACACTTCTGCTGAAATTGCATTTGCTTATAATTAAGCTATTGTTTAAAAATCGCTTTGATGAATTGAGGTACAACGTACCAGGTATTAAAAGTGGTTTGTACTGATCGATTGCTTGCTTTGGTTGCATTGTATGCTATTTTAGATCCTTAGATATTTTAGAACTGGCAACTAGCTCATGATTTGATACAGATAATTAAAACAATTTCCCGTTTTTATATAATTTTAGAAATAATTTAGGATCTAAATACACTATTATTCGAAAGACCTTTTATGCATTTGGAGCTGTCCTTTTAGATGACGTTAACATATATGCTGACGCTTGACAGCTTTATTTGGTCGTTTTCTTATCCATTATATTTTGCCTGTAACGTTTTTGAAACATTTCGGATGTCATTTGCAAGGTCGGATGTCATAGTGGAGTCAAGCGTTCACCACAACAATTGTTTCTTCAATTGAGTTCGTTGGAAAAAGTATCGTGCATGTTCGGATAACAGGTGCGAGTTGCTATGTTTGAGTCAACCCCTCTCGCCATTTTAGAGGGCGTTCAGGTGTACATTTATTTCGCGAATGCTAAACGCCCACAGTTTTCTTTCAGAATTAAACAGTTATTTTGTTGTATCGTCTACTGAGTTCTGCAATCAGTGTGTTAGATACGTGTAAACATTGTGTTTACTGTTAAGAGAATCGCGCATTATATGTTAGCTGGTGCTCGTGGCTATGTTGAATTAGGTTACAATATACTAATTCCAATCCTTATGTAATTTAATGTAAAAGCGATAAATTTGACCAAAAATGAATGCAACATTTTGCACATAGGGACCTTCATCACCGTACCTTTTCTAAGCTGAATTGATTTAAGCAATAAAAAGGGTATGCCATGTGTTATGTAAGAAAGAACTCGACTCATCATTAACATATTTCTGATTTGCATGCACAATTTCAGACTGATCCACAAAGTAGAAATGCTTGAAAACGCATTTGAGAATGATGCCTGATAAGCAATCTGGCTTAAGTTGTTTTCAGTGCTTTGATTATATGGGGTGTCTGAGTCAAATTGTGTACTTAATTCATAGACATCAGTCAAAATACTAGCATATGTTTACATACTTTCATGCAATAGAGATAAACATTGTATAAAACGTGTTCATTTTTGGTTTTAGCATGATTTAGTGTGCTGCAAGATGCACAAGACGGGTTTCCGTCCTGTTTTTCTTTTTTTTTTTACTTGAAAAAGCGGATAAAAATCGTAATGCATATTAAAACCATGATATTTATCGCATGTTTTCCATGAAACTTATTGCAGCCAATAAAACCACACAGTAACATGGTGATTTTATGTACACATTGCCCCTTTAGTGCCGCTCCCTGTTTTATGTTTAGGTTACAATATACTAATTCCAATCCTTATGTAATGTAATGTAAAAGCGATAACTTTGACCAAAAATAAATGCAACATTTTGCACATAGGGACCCTCATAACCATACTTTTCTTAGAGAGCATTCTAAGCTGAATTGATTTAAGCAATAAAAAGGGTATGTCATGTGTTATGTAAGAAAAAACTCGACGCTAAACAACATCGTTTAGCGGCTACTTTCTAGTTGAATGTAACCCGCCTCAGAGCAAGTGTCATACTGTAGTCTCCAATCTTCAAACATATCAGAGATTTATTTGTGCATACCAATGCTTACCCTACCAACATCTCCAAAAAAGAATATCAAAGCAAGTGTCTAAACATTAAAACATGTTTTCGAGTTAAACTTGTTGATTATTTAGAGAGTACAGTCCTACATCTCTTATTTGTTGAGTGTATTGTGACCTTCACGCCATTTTGTCGCCATTCTGTTATCGATATAAGGTATATTGATGTAGGAAAATCGTTCGTATACTTTATTAATATTATTATTTGGGGTACACACAACTCAGATATGCTGATATTCCAGTTTTGTTTTTGTGTTTTATTACTTAACGTATAAAGTTGTACTGTTATACCAAATATTAATTTATGTAGGCAATGTATAAGATAAAAACAGTGCTACAATTGGTAAGAGAATCGGGTATGCTCTGATAGCAGGTGCTCGTGGCTATGTTAAGTAAACAAATGTAATATATCGATATAAGGTATATTGATGCATGAATATTGTGCTTGTAGTTATTAATGACAATGATTACATTGTGAACAGGTGCACACTTAATTCGCCAATTCTGAAACTCCTGCTTATTTCCATAGTCAGTGCATAAGAGAAAACTTACTGGCTACAATTAAGTACGTTGATAAGAGAGCAGATTACTTTGCTATGTTGTAGTAAACACATGTCACCATTTTGTTATCGAGTAGTGTTTTATGTATGCAAGAAATCACGTTTATTTTTATCAGAAATAGCTTAACATTTTAATTATGTTTTTTCAGAATTAGACAGTAATTTGGTGTACCATGTGCTGAGTTATATTGTCACTGTGTGTAAGATAAAATGTGCGGCTAAGACATCTCGAGCTGTCTCTTTGACATAACGTTAACGTTTAGTTGTGCATTTTGATTTCCATATGTACATTTTCATATTGTTATCCACCATATTTTGCCTATAACGTATGTATACATTTAGAATGTAATTCGTCCGGATTGTCATACTGTAAAATTTGGTTCTGCATTTTAGTTGGTTGGTAAGATTATCGCGCAACCTTGAATAAATAGTGGTCGTTGCTTTGTTTGTGTAAACAACTTTTAGTATTGACTTTAGTTATATGTATGTCTGGACATTGGGTCTAAAGGCAAGGAATATAGATTATCCATTAGCGTACTTGTTTTCGCCCAAATTCAGAACGTCTTGGACTTTATTTTCATAATTAGACAGTAATTTTGTTGTATCGTCTACTGAATTTTGCAATCAGTGCATAAGATAAAAATATGGTTACAATTAAGAGAATAACGCATGCTCGGATAGCAGGTGCTCGTTGCTATGTTAAGTAAACCAACGTCGCCATTTATAGTTTGCGGTATAAAGTATATTCACGCATGACAATCGTGCATATAGTTAATTATAGTTAATTAATATAGCTATAATATAACTTATTATTTTGTGTACATTCAAATCGCAAATTCTGATATTCCGTCTACGAATATCTACAGACAGTGTATAAGCAAACATAGTGCTACAATTTATTGCGCTGTTAAGAGAATCGCGCATGCTCGGATAGCAGGTGCTTGTTGCCATGTCGAGTAAACACATGTCGCAATCTTGTTATAAGGTATATTGATGCATGAAAATTGTGCTTATAGTTATTAAATACAATAATTATACAGGTGCACACTCAATTGGCACATTCTGAAATTACATTTTTCTGCAGTTGAAAGTTATTGTGTTATATTATCTGCTAATTTATAAAGTCAGCGTATACAAAAAGCGGCTAGTAGTTAGTATATTGGTTCGAAAATCGCGCATGCTGAGATAGCACTTATCGTTGCTATGTTGTAGTTAACACGTGCCACTTTTTGGTTTATTTATGTGTTTAATTGCTTTTATTTGTATGTCAAAAACTCCGTAAACTCCGTAAAATGTAAATTAATATAATAGTTATTGGGTATTCATGTGTTCACTGAATTTGAAGATCATAAAAATGCAAGGAATTTTTTCAGAACTAAACAATTATTTTCTTGTACCATTACCCAGTGTTATAGTCAGTATAAAAAGATATAATGTATAACTGAGATATAATGTATAACCGAGAACACTGAAACCCTAAGGAGCTGTCTATTTTGACATTACCTTAACGTACATTTTAACGTCAATGTGTTTATTTTCGAATTTCTATGCACTACATTTTGCCAATTACGTTTCTAAACAACAACATCTACTACAACAACAACTACTACAAATATTAATATTACCGTAATTACACTAAGGATTGGGACACCCTAAATATTGGGACACCTCTAATTTTAGGAAAAATAATTATTTTTCGCGCCCCTTAATATTGGGACACATTTAAAAGTTAGTTGAATCATTTTGTGTCCGTAAATATTGGGACACCACAATAACAGCTTATATTGTTACAGTATATATATCTTCCATATACCTTGCCACTAGGCTAGTTGCATAGCGACTTGTGAGACGGTAGAATGATCTTGCTTTTCTTTACAACATAATGTACACCATCAGGGGTATGTTTTCATTTAGTTGACAAGTGGTGCAAACTGTCTACTCTACTGAAGCATGGTCTTCTCAGTTAAGCTTCTCAAGTAATTACCATTTAGTCCCCAGCAAGAAATAAATGATTTTTTAAACATCAGTCACTTACACAAAATCCTTCTAATTATACACCCATAGGCACTTCTAACAAGGCCTTCGCTTAATCAGCTTTAACTTTTGTATTATTTGTCCGAATTCATCCAAACTGTTCAAGAACATAAAATTATTAGACTTCGATATATTTAGTTTCCTTTATCTGAAATTTCGTTTTTAAACAAAACTTCACGAAAATAAAACATAATATTAAAACAAAAATTCGCAAAAATGCGAAAACGAAATAAAGTCCATTTCACTGCAAGAAATGAAGAGCAAATATGTTCGTTATTTTCCTTTTATTTTGATTAAAAATCGTTAAAAAATAATGATATAATGAATTTCAACCTAAATAAAGAGACAATTTATCTTATAATAATTACTCTACACCTAAGTGCGTGGAATACGGTCTCGTACATACCAATGGCGCGCGCGTCTAGTATACTGCACAGTAGCCATTTCCAGATTTTGCCACTGACATTTTCAACTTCTTCCTAGCTATTGTTATAGGATTAATTTACATTCATCAAATATCACAAACACATAAGGCGTTTACCACGTGCTTCTTTGAGTAAAATAGTTAAACGTTAATCACATGATATTCAAGTACCATGATTGGATAAAACGGCAGATTAATTTACATATGATCGACATTTTAGGAAACATCTATTATTAATTGTGTAACGGTGTTATTCATGAAATAATTTATATTAAATGGGTTTTTAGCTCGACTTTTTGAAAAAAAGGCAAGCTATTCTACTCGCCCCGGCGTCGGCGTCGCCGTCGGCGTCGGCGTCCGAGCTAGGTTAAAGTTTTTCGGTAAGCTAGTTTCTCAGGAATGGCTTGAGGGATTTCATTCAAACTTAAAACATTTATTCCCCACATTAAAATGAACCTAAAGGCCAAGTTTGGTAACTCTAGTTTAAATTTGTCAAAATTATGGGCCTTTTTACACTTAAAATTTTTACATATAATATATGGCCAGGTTTAAGTTTTTCGGTAAGCTGGTTTCTCAGGAATGGCTTGAGGGATTTCATTCAAACTTAGAACACTTATTCCCTATATTAAAATGAACTCATAGGCCAATTTTGATAACTCTAGTTTGAAATTTGTCAAAATTATCGGCCTTTTACGCTTAAAATTTTTACATATAAGCTATATGGACAGGTTAAAGTTTTTCGGTAACTAGTTTCTCAACTTTTTGTTTCCGCTCTCTAACTCGAGAACGGATTATGCTATTGTAATGAAACTTCAAACATAGATACTTTATAGCGAGACCTCGCTTGGGATTGCATATGGGATTGGTGGGGTCAAGGTCAAGGTCCCTGTTACTAAAAATAGAAAAATGTCTTCCGCTCAATAATTTGAACACGCATTGTGATATTTTAATGAAACCTAATACATATATACCTTATATCAAGACTTCGCTTGGGATTGCATATGTGGAGGGTGGGGTCAAGGTCACTGCTACTAAAAATAGAAAAACGATTTCCGCTCAATAACTTGAGAACGCATTGAGATATGTTTATGAAACTGTGTACATACATACCTTATATTGAGACCTCGCTTGGGATTGCATATAGGGTGGGTGGGGTCAAGGTCAAGGTCACTGTTACTAAAGATAGACAAACGGTTCCCGCTTAATAACTTGGGAACGCATTGAGACATTTTAATGAAACTTAATACATACATTTCGTTTGAAAAATTGGTTTTCGTGGAATTTCCATGTTTCTTGTTTTAGAAAAAAAAAACAGTAACTCTGACAAGCACAAGAAAAGTCGAGCGCGCTGTCCTCCGGCAGCTTTTGTTTTGGTTGGAGTGTCGTTGTTAAACACGTTGATTATAAACTGCGTCGAATTTCTACATACACCATGATTTTCTCGTGCAATTAGTTGTTGTGGCACCCGAGACCACGAGGAAACATAAATGATCACTGAACCGTTCAATTTTTATCATACCTGTATTTGAAATTATGTATTGGGCTGTGCACAATTTGACACCCATGCGATTTGTCATTTTTGATAAAACCGCAATCAAAAAAGGTCTAGTTGGAAATGCTTATGGGTGTATATAATTAAATTTTTAATATATATTTTAGTAAGCAATTATTATCACAATGAAATAAAAAATAATTAATTGGTTCTTTACATAGATATATGCAAATTAGATTGCATCCTGATAATATTGCCCTAAATATTGGGACACAATTTCGAGAATTATTTAATTACTACTACTGCTACTACTACTACTACTACTACTACTACTACTACTAATACTACTACTACTATTACTTCTACTACTAAAGCATGAACTACTACTTCCAATGCTACTGCTGCTTCTACAACAACATCATCATCAACAACAACAACAACAACAACAACAACTACTACTACTACTACTACGACTACTATAACTACTACTACTATAACTATTACTACTGCTACTACTACTACTACTACTACTACTACTACTAGTACTACTACTGCTACTTCTACTACTACTACTACTAATACTACCACTACTACTGATACTACTACTACTACTACTACTACTAAAACATGTACTACTACTTATAATGCTACTGCTGCTTCTACTACTACTACTGCTACCACCACTACTATTAGAGTGTCATTTCGTGAATTATTGTTGTTCTTGTTTCGGGGTTTATAGTCCTTCCGCGCCTAAGGCTGCCGCATGTGAGGTCTAATGTCATTTCGTGAATCGCGATTGCCTTATTTATATACTTTATCGGGTCTCGTAATGCATTGGGGGGGGGGGGGGGGGGCTGGGGGGTGTCTTGCTGAGAGTTATTTCTAAATCATGATATTTGTTTGGAAGAAATAGACCGAACATGATTATACACGTCTTACATTCCCAAACAACGCGCGCTGAAGCAGTTGTCTCCGTTGATCGGTTAATTCCAAACGAGGCAGACGATGTTTTGGTTTTTAATAATAAAAGAAAATGATTCTTAAAAAAATGAAAAGTGTGTGAACAATAATGTTTTGCTCTACTGGCCAAGGATCAACGAGCATTTGCCATGGCAAACTGCGTTTGTGCGTCCGTGCGTGCGAGCGTAAACTTTTCCTTTAAACGACATCTACTCTAAAACCGGTTGATTAAAACTTCACAGAAATGTTCTTTGGGTGGTCCTCTACCATTGTTGCTCAAATGCTTCCGGTCCGCTGCACAAGATGGCCGCCAGGGCTATAAATAGAATAATCTGTTAACTACATCTCCTCCTAAACCCCTGGTTAGATTTTCAAATAATTTCAAAAAAATGTTCCTTTGGTTGTTCTCTACCGAAGTTGCTTAAATGGTTCCGCTCCGTTGAAAACATGCCGCCAGGGGCGGGGCTTTTTTCCTTTTATGACTATATTGACAACCTTGAAAATCTTCTTGTCAGAAACCACTGGTTGGAATTCAAAAAAAGTTCTCAGAAATGTTCCTTTGGTGGTTCTCAAATGGTTTCGGTCCGCGTCACAAGATTGCCGCCAGAGCTATAAATAGAATCATCTCCTCCTAAACCCCTAGGTAGATTTTCGAATAATTTCACAAAAATGTTTCTTGGGTGGTTCTCTATCAAAATTGTTAAATGGTGTCGCTCCGCTGAAAAACATGGCCGCCTGGAGGGTGGTGGTGGCGGTGCCGTTTTGTCTTAAAGCATGAACTACTACTTCTAATGCTATTGCTGGTTCTACAACAACAACAACAACAACAACAACTACTACTACTACTACTACTACTACTACTACTACTACTCTTACTACTAGTACTACTACTACTACTATTACTACTACTACTACTACTACTACTACTACTACTACTACTCCTACTACTACTACTACTACTACTACTACTATCAGTACTACTACTGCTACTTCTACTACTACTAATACTAATACTACCACTACTACTGGTACTACTACTGCTACTGCTGCTGCTACTTCTGTTGCTACTGCTACTGCTTTTCTGCTACTGCTACTACTACTACTGCTAATGCTACTGCTACTTCTACTGCTGCTTCTTGTACTGCTATTACTACTACTACTACTACTTCTACTACTACTACTACTACTACTACTACTACTACTACTACTACTACTAATACTACTACTACTACTACTACTACTACTACTACTAAAGCGTGAACTATTACTTCTAATGCTACTGCTGCTTCTACAACAACATCAACAACAACAACAACAACAACAACAACTACTACTACTACTACTACTGCAGCTACTACTACTACTACTACTACTACTACTACTACTACTACTACTATAACTACTACTACTACTACTATTACTACAACTACTGCTACTACTTCTACTGCTACTACTACTTGTACTACTACTGATATTTCTTCTACTACTACTACTAATACTACCACTACTACTTGTACTACTACTACTACTACCACCGCTACAACTAGAGTGTCATTTCGTGAATTGTTGTTATTCTTGTTTCGGGGTTTATATTCCTTCCGCGCCCAAGGCTGCATTATGTGAGGACTAATGTCATTTCGTGAATCGCGATTGCCTTATTTATATACTTTATCGGGTCTCGTAATGCATAGGGGGGGGGGGGGGCTGGGTGGTGTCTTGCTGAGAGTTATTTCTAAATCATGATATTTGTTTGGAAGAAATAGATCGAACATGATTATACACGTGTTACATTCCCAATAAACGCGCGCTGAAGGAGTTGTCTCCCTTGATCGGTTAATTGCAAATGAGGCAGACGATGTTTTGTTTTTAATAATAAAAGAAAATGATTCTTAAAAAAATGAAAAGTGTGTGAACAATAATGTTTCGCTCTACTGGCCAAGGTCCAACGAGCGTATGCCATGGCGAACTGCGTGTGTGCGTCCGTGCGTGCGTGCGTAAACTTTTCCTTTAAACGACATCTACTCTAAAACCGGTTGATTAAAACTTCACAGAAATGTTCTTTGGGTGGTCCTCTACCATTGTTGCTCAAGGTTAGAAACCAGTGAATCCAATTCCCACAGGGTCCCATTATAAAACGGCAAACTTTCCAAGCATTTGTCTAGCATTTCCTTTATTTCAGATTGTGCAAGCCTGGTATCAATTAAAAGATCAATCTGTACTCTTCCAAAAATTGCAATAAAAAGATATGTCATGTTACTTCTAAGAAAATGCATCTCACTTGACTGCAGGCACCGGTAGAAAACGGGGTTTCGGCAGTCATATTTCGACAAAAACCCCATACCACAGTAAACACACCCCAAAAGTTCAACTTTCAAGTTAGCCTCCACTGAAATGCACCAAAATGTTGCAGACACGCATAGGATACTAGAAATAACCACAAAAGGCATGTCTGAGAGACCTAAATGGCTTTTATGCCAGAAGAGAAGAGGAACTCTTTAGTAATAGGCACTACTTTTGAATGGACCACGGAGGGATACACAATGATTTACTGGTATCTAACCTTCAACAAAACTCAACATTTTGCTATCATGAAAAAAACTCTTCTACATCATTATTAACCTACTTGTACCACAAATGCAAAATTTCAGGTCGATCCGCTAAGTAGAAATGCCCCCCAAAACGCAGTTGAGAATGACACATGATAAGCCATCTGGCTTGCGCTTCAGTACTTGGATTGTATGGGGAGCGTGAACTAAAGTTCGCACCTACATCACATAAACCAGTCAAAATACCAGTTCATTTAGACTTATTTTAATGCAATGGACATTACTAAGGTATAAACGTGTAATATTCGCGTATAACATGATTCGATGTGCTGTGAGCTGCATAAGGCGGTTTTCCGTACTTTTTTCATATTTTTTACCAGAAAAAAACAGGTTTCGCTTTAAAAAGTGTAGATAACGTGCCAATTGCGATATTATTCACATTTATTTCCGTGAAAAGTAATAAACGCAATAAAAATAACACAGTTACATGGTGATTTTATGTATAAGTGGACCCTAAAGGGCCGGTCCCTGGTTTTCTTAAAGGTTAGAAACCAGTAAATCCAATTCCCACAGTCCCATTATAAAACGGCAAACTTTCCAAGCATTTGTCTAGCATTTCCTTTATTTCAGATTGTGCAAGCCTGGTATCAATTTAAAGATCAATCTGTCCTCTTCCAAAATTTGCAATAAAAAAGATATGTCATGTTACTTCTAAGAAAATGCATCTCACTTGACTGCAGGCACCGGTAGAAAACAGGGTTTCGGCAGTCATATTTTAACAAAAGCCCCATACCACAGTAAACACACCCCGAAAGTTCACCTTTCAAGTTAGCCTCCAATGAATTGCACCAAAATGTTGCAGAAACGCATAGGATACTAGAAATAACCACAAAAGGCATGTCTGAGATACCTAAATGGCTTTAATGCCAGAAGAGAAGAGGAACTCTTTAGCAATAGGCACTACTTTTGAATGGACCACGGTGGGATACACAATGATTTACAAGATGGCCGCCAGGGCTATAAATAGAATAATCTGTTAACGACATCTCCTCCTAAACCCCTGGTTAGATTTTCAAATAATTTCACAAAAATGTTCCTTTGGTTGTTCTCTACCGAAGTTGCTTAAATGGTTCCGCTCCGTTGAAAAACATGCCGCCAGGAGCGGGGCTTTTTTCCTTTTATGACTATATTGACAACCTTGAAAATCGATTTTCTTTTCAGAAACCACTGGTTGGAATTCAAAATAAGTTCTCAGAAATGTTCCTTTGGTGGTTCTCAAATGGTTCTGGTCCGCGTCACAAGATGGCCGCCAGAGCTATAAATAGAATCATCTCCTCCTAAACCCCTAGGTAGATTTTCGAATAATTTCATAAATGGTGTCACTCCGCTGAAAAACATGGCCGCCATGATGGGGGGGGGGGGGGGGCGGTGCCGTTTTGTCTTATATGGCTATATTGAAAACGTTGAAAATCTGAAAACGTTGAAAATCTTCTTGTCAGAAACCACTGGTTGGATTTCCAAAACAATGTTCCTTGGGTTATTC